>BLKR01002175.1:0-216572 GCA_011170035.1 Teleogryllus occipitalis
GACGGAGGGACGAACCGGGACGGAGGGACGAACCGGGACGGAGGGACGAACCGGGACGGAGGGACGAACCGGGACGGAGGGACGAACCGGGACGGAGGGACGAACCGGGACGGAGGGACGAACCGGGACGGAGGGACGAACCGGGACGGAGGGACGAACCGGGACGGACAGGGAGACGACCGCGAAAAAGTGGTGGAAACTGCGAGTGCGGAGGTTCAGAGAACAGTCGCTTCAACTTGTACATCAATTAATGCGTTCTTATCTCTATTGGTGAGATATCACAAGTTCGATATCCTCTACTCCCTCCCTTTTACCACTCGTAATTGAATTGTGAATAAAATATTATACGACATAAAATATTATACGAACATATGACAAAATAATATTTTTGGTTCTGTGCAATAGAAATTATTTGCGAAGACAGATGAGCTGCGGATTTAATTTGGTAGAACTATCGATAAAATAACTCCCTTCCTCCCTCACTCCCTCACTGTCCTCGCAAGCAGCGAAATGAGGGATTAAGAAGCCACACTTCGTGCATGTAGAGAGAATCTGAATCTGCGATGACACGTTGTTTTGTGACCTCGACCCTTAGAAGGGTAAGTAGGTTCTCGGAATATTATCCTAAATGCCAACCTATTACTATACCAAGTTTACACGAAGTGTGTACTTCGAATGACAACTTCTGTTCTTTCGTGATCATCAGCGTAATTAATTTGATTTTTAAATTGTGTCGATAAATATAACAGAAAATTTTCTAAATTTTTATCAATTTGGATTTAGGTTTTGCATGGAATATTTATTTTCGAAAGGCCATTCTTAAGGGCTAATAGAGTAAAGTATACGGAAACTGTGGGATCTCTCTCACACAGATACTACGGCCGCTGTGCCTGATGACTCCACGAAGATAGTATTGATAAGCTCTTATACTGGAAATCATTGCATTAAGAAACCGGCAAACCCTTGATCAATGTGTTGGTATGAAAATTATATTTTTTCTTTTATTAATTTAATTAAATTATAATTGTATATTATCTACACTTGGTTTAGAGTAAAATATAAGCGTTAGAATGTCAGAAGTTCATAACCTACGTAAAAGTTGGGGGCATCCCTAATACCAAAAACGTTATTTATTTTAACAATAAATTAACTGTTCTCGTCATCTTTTAATTCAATTTCTATATATTTTAAAAGTAGGTTCACTTTTTGAGTTGAACCTGTAAGTAAAACTCGGATGAAGAAAAGAACAATAAAGACATTTCGTGCTCGCTCAGCTCAAAGAAATAGTGTGGCAAAAAGTTAGCAACGAAGGTTTTCGTATAAGTTGTGTTAATGAAGTAATTGCTATTATGAAAGTAGATTGATACAAATAGGATAAGCGGCGAAGATAGATATTCTAATCTTCTGAAGAAGCATCTGTAATTTTCTTAATGACGCTAATGGAAAAGTTACAGTTGGGTAGTGGTGGTGATGGTATTGGTAGTGTTGGTGTTGGTGGTGTTAGACTTGGTGGTGTTGATATTGATGGTTTTGGTGTTGATGGTGTTGATATTGGTGTTATTGGTGGTGGTGGTGGTGATGATGTTGATGTTGATGATGATGATGATGATGATGATGATGATGAAGACTGTGACCCTGATGTTAATGGTAATGTGTCACTGTGAAATGATGTAACTATTCCCTTCTACATTTCTCTCCTGGAGCGGAGAGGTGCAGTTAATCAGAGGTAAAGCAAGCGTGTAGAACCATTGTGGCCTCTGATCAGAGACAATCGAGTGGGAAGCTCCGGTGGGTTGAGGGAAACCGTCTTGGTAAGGGGTGCGGGGCTTGAAATTACAGTGGCAAATCCCCTCCCTCGCAACCCCCCCCCCCACCACCTCACGAATCCCTATTCCCTTCTACATTTCTCTCCTGGAGCGGAGAGGTGCAGTTAATCAGAGGTAAAGCAAGCGTGTAGAACCATTGTGGCCTCTGATCAGAGACAATCGAGTGGGAAGCTCCGGTGGGTTGAGGGAAACCGTCTTGGTAAGGGGTGCGGGGCTTGAAATTACAGTGGCAAATCCCCTCCCTCGCAACCCCCCCCCCCACCACCTCACGAATCCCCTCCCGGCACACACCCACCTCCGCTACCGAATGCTGTTGGCGCATGATTGATAGATCTTGTGACGTGTACACGTCAATATTCCTCGCCGCCGAGGACGCTGTTTTTCGACTGCTTGTTTTGCCGGTCTGCAGCCCTCCCCCACCCCCACCTCCGCCCTCACCGCCACTTGCACGCCAAAGAACGTGTCAGGCCACTAAGTGAATATTGTGGGAGGAAATAAATTGTTTTCTGTTACTTGGCATATTTGATGGTTTTATGGATATTTATGAGGCGGTTGGGAACGCAGCTTGGCTGAAACGTGGGTTTTTACGGGCAGTGGATGATGTACGGAAGTTGGACGTTCACTAATCTGAAAGCACAATCTTTCATATTGGGGCTCGAACTAGGTAGAGGGTGATTAGAGTTATAATATTCTAATACTACTTAGGTTCAGATAAGTATTAAATAACTATTTTTAAATATATATTTGTTCTTATGATTTAGAGTAGTGTAGTGACCAGATGAAAGGTTTAAAGCGTGAAAAACTTCGCCACTAGGTTATTTTCTAGATATGCACATTAAGAGAGGTTCAAATGTAATTTCGTTAATCAGATATATTTTTATGATTTCTTTCTGAAGAAAAACTACCAACAATATAGCAATATTTAGAAAAAAAAATCAATAGAAATGTTGTTATAATCCGAAAAAGATATGTACTACTTTGTATTGACACTATTTATATAATAATATATTGAATTTCATGAATCTGTGATTAAAATCTCTCAGATATCTGATAAGAAATATGTCAAATATCTTTCACATAACATCTCTGAATTCATTCCGATAAATATATAAAACTCGTTTGTATTGATCAAATTATTTAGATTGTTCATGGATTTTCTTTGTAAATGCATTGACAAAAACATTCATTGAGGAGTGAGTCGATGACATTTTGTTTCACTTGTTAATAAATTTCTCTCTAATTGTGTGAATATTGTAACAGACTTTCCCAGTTTAGTTTTATCATGGTTCCACGAACGTACACATTAGATATGGAGAATATCAAAACTATCACATTACCGGGAAGTTCAGTATTGGATGAAGTTTGAATTCCAAAATATGTCTTCAGATTGTGAAATTAATATACTTATATCTCTCTACCCATATTGTAACAAATAACTAATGCACTCGCTATATTCCTGGAATGCGGAAATGTCCCTATTTTATCTCTTGAATGAATAAAATGATACAGGTATATTTCACTCGATATAAGCAGAGCTTTTACAAATATTGGGGACATTTATGCGTTCGTTCTTTTTCTCGGAGCGAGCTTAAATCGCAAACGACGATATTATGGCTTCATATGCGAGCGGTAAAATTTATTTTAAAGCGATCTGCGTAATATGGGCGACTACACTGTGTTCATTTAGAATATAATACCACAGATATACATCGTGTTTAATAAATTCAAACATTTAGAATTTAATTAAAGGATTGAAATATGATGAGTTTACTTTAGTTTTTACGTGAAATTACAATATTTTATCCTCTGTAGCTGCTAGCTTAAGTTACATGACCGTCCAATGAGATCGTTGGAACAAAATTTTAAATGCACTTTTGATTAGTTGCCGATATTTTTCTATTATGTTTGCTGTATTTAACGTTGACAAATATGCAAAACAAACACAAAATAAATTAGATCGTACGTCCCCTCTGCATAAGTTCGATCGGTTTGTAAATGACATGTACTCTCTGTGTGATATATGTCTCGAATGTTATAAACTAACCCAGAGAAAATATTCTGCATTGTTTTTAGAAGGCAAAATTTTCTCGCGTGAATAGAACATCTCGCTAAATAGCAAACTCTAAATAGAGCATCTCTCTTTCAAATTGCAAACATTTCACTTCTGCATAAATGTAATGGATGGGAAACTGTGTACTATTTCAAAATAACAATAATGATTTTAATATCATTTGACTGTATTCGTATTCAGCTGAATTGCGAATGTATTTTACGAAACATTCTTTGTTTTGTAAAGCAGTACTTCTATTGAGACTTTGGTACGTTGTGTGACTACTGAATATTCCAACATATACCTACATATTTTAATAGTTTTTGTTTTCCTACTTTCAATTTCCAAGTCCTATAGCTCATGTAATGGCATTGAGATATATATTATCTTGAAATATATTTGAACAAAAGATTTTATAAAAAATGAAGAGCGCAATAGGCGATTTTTTAAACCCTTATTTCAAGGCAAATTACAATGCAAGAAATTTGTTGAAATTAGCTTGTCTTGATTTTCTGAAATTTTAAAATGCCTCTGCATCTATTAAAAATGTTCATATCTGTGAAGTACAGCGATGGCGGCGGCGATGGTGTAGCGGTTAGCGTATTGGACTACTATACCCAAGTTTGCGGGTTCCAACCCGATCGAAGCCGTGGATTTTTAAGGGCGAAAAAATCCTTCGTACGCCTTCCTTTGGAGGGGAAGTAAAGCCGGCTGTCCCATGTTAGTAGATTTACTGCATGTAAAAGATCCTCAAGCCTAAATGATGCCTCTGAGCAAATTCAAATCGCCTGTTTCGTCGCCCAAGTAATATCTTCTTTCTCCCATGGTTGGTGAAAGGAGTGAAACGAAATTTTCGTGGTCAGACGGAAGAGCAGGCCTCATGGCCTGAGTCTCGCCACGGAAAATAAGGCAAATTTAATTCAAGTACAGGCGATGTTGTAGAGTTCGAAGAAATTTTGCATTTGTTTATTGATAAAAATTATTACTTTTCTGGGATAATAAGGTTTCAGGCATTTCCTGAATCTTCTGGGTTTTCAGACAATATTTAAGAATAGTGGACACATACATAGTTTATAATAACCAATTTTCTTTCATCAGTTAGTATTTGGAACTAACAAGAATCAATGTTATTGTACAGTCCAAAATAATTCTCGAATTATTATATTCTCAAAATAAATACTATACATTTATGACACATCCTTAAACAAATGCTTCCAGTCCAGTGTTTCTTTATTGTGCTGAATCTTAAATCTCTTCATTCAATACAGGACTCAGGATTTTGATTGCGATTTTCTCGACAAAACAAAAGATTCTCGCGAACGCTATTCACCAAACACGAGCATCAACTTTCACATATCTTTATAAACACGGGGAACACTAGCATTCTACAAAAAACATTGTGTGAGAAACACTATTCCAACAGATCGCAGCGCGGTCTGGCGCCGTCTACGCAGGCCCACCAGTGTTTTCACACTTTTCATGGAGCCCGTGGTCACGCTGCGGTTTGTTGACGGTTCCGAGGGGAAGGGCGAGGTAGGAAGGGACGCGAAGGGCGGACAGGGGCAGGGCGAAGGGTTGGCCGCGAGCAAACACTCGCCTCGTAGGCTGCTCGCATCGTACACGCAGTGCCTCCCGGCAGGGTCACTCCGCGGCGAGGTTAAGGTGGTGAGGGAAGCTGCTGTTTGTCAACGGGTGACGGGAGGTCCCAGGTTCGAGTCCTAATGGCGGCAGAATTTTCGACACTAGCTTTTCAGCTAGGTCGAATTCTTGTCGCTGTCTGGATGAGTATTCTAGCAGCCGGCTGCTCTGATCGGTAGTTTTCCGTGGTTTCTCCGATCAACACCAGGCGAATGCCGGAGCAGTACACTAACAAACGGGCCACGGACCGCGCGCGAGGTGTCCTTCCTCTTCCTTGTCCTATCTTGTCCCCTTACATACGCACTTACACTAACATGCACTACACTAACACATATTCCTGGAGACCGGTCGGGAGCTTAGAGCTTGTCCCGGCTGGGGCGATGCCGCGCTGGTGGGAGAGTTCTGGTTAGGGGGAACCCCACTAGCCGACGGTAGGTCGGCGCCGAATCTCGCCATTCAGTGGGAGAAGATGATCGCCATCCGTATCCGCTATCCGTAAGTCACGCTGGCGTAACGGCTAGGGTGTATGCTCCTTGACGTGAGAGGTTCGAATTGAAGTTCCGGGAACGATGGGTGATTTTATAAGATAAAGTCCTAATCAGGGTGATTCTTGTGTACTTTCAATAAGAACTAAAATGTAGTGCCATGTGTTACAGTAATTTTTTGAGAGCTAAAGACGGTCGGAGTTTGATGCATACCATATAATCTTCTAGAGATGAAGGCAGCGGAACTTTGGAGCCTTAACCTCCACTTACTCACAAACCCAAGGATGTGTACGTATGCAGAAAGCTATTTATTTTACGCCTTCTGATTTTTATTTGCATTGCATTTTGAAATTTTTATTCAAAATAGAAAAATATATTGAACAGTGCAAGTAAACTGAACCAAAAAATGAAACACACATAATAAAAAAAAGCCGCTAGTTCATCAACCTACTGAATTATTAACTCGGTGTAGTCATATTAGGCACTTCCGTTAAGAGACGAAGTGGACAGATAAATGTCCTTATGTAACTGACAAATGAAAGTTGATGATCAACTTTAATTTTGTAGCAAGATATTCTTTTTTAGATCCAGTGACGAAGCAAGCGATGCCTTATTAATTTTTTCGTAAATAAAAAATGTAGAAATTGTGTTTAAAGTTTGTTCATTAGGTCTATAAAATAAGACGGTGCTTGTTGTAAAAACAATATCTACAGAATAAACATTACAATCTTAGGGAATGTTTAAAACGTTTGAATTGTTTTTGTCGGTTTGAAATTTACTTAATTTTTTTCAAGAATTTGTTTCTTTTATGTAAATTTATTAATTAATTCATTTACTCGTATCTCACTTTCTGATTATTTTACATCAGTAATTATTTGTTTATAATATATAATTATTACAACCTTAATGTATTATAATTATAGTGTTTTCCTGAGGAACTTCATGTATAACGATAGTGAAATAAAAATCAATAAAATTCAGTAAAATTAACCGACATTGGACAAGATCATTATTTATAAAATAATTACGAGATATATTGCCTAAAAAGTAACTAATTACTTCAAACTTCAATACGTGCTTCAAGTTCAGAAATCTGAAGGATGGATGATTCAGCTCCCACATTCATCGTACGCGTACAGGAAAAGAAAGAAATCGAAGGGCAGGGGTAACATACATCGTGTTGGCCTTTGACTGCAGGACAGGGCGAGACCATGCGTCCAGGGACGGAAGGGTGCAAGAGGAAGGGTACAGGAGGGCAGAGGGGAGTGGATTGGTGCGGGTTGCAATGAACCAACGGCACCATCAGCACCGCCGCCGCCACCACTGTCGTTTGATTCGCGGCAAGCGAAAGAGACCGCGTTAAACCGCTCATTGTCCCCTATAAAAAGAGGACGCACAATGGATCGCCCCGCATGCCTCGTCCCCCGCCCGTGCGCCCTGATCCGCGCCCCGCCCCTTTCCCGCCCCGCCCCTTCCCCGCCCCGCCCCGCCCCAACCCATCCCCGCCCCCCCTTCCCCGCCCCGCCCCTTCCCCGCCCCGCCCCTTCCCCGCCCCGCCCCTTCCCCGCCCATTCCCCGCCCCGCCCAGCCCCTTCCCCGCCCCGCCCCTTCCCACCAGCCTGCGCGGCGTCGAATCTGAATGGGCGAATCCGCCTGTTCGCGGACAGAGCCCAGCGTGTCCGCTGTCGTTATGCCCTGCTGTCGCGCGCCTCGCACACGAGATTGATTTCAAATTTACGTCAATGGCCCAGCACACAATTTGCTTCTCCCAGGTGGGTTACTTCCTTTCCATTATTAAGTAGGAATGCATTTGCGAAGGCACCTGTGACCGGGAGAGGAGGCTCCGGGTCGTCACTGCAGTCACTGGTTTCCCTGAAGTGCTTTTGATCGGAAGGTCCACGGTTCGAATGTCGATGGCGGAAAGATTTTCGACTCTAGCTTTTCAACTACGTTGAATTCAGTCGCTGTCTAGAGGAAAATTCTAGTGGCCGGCTGCTCTGATCGGTAGTTTTTCGTGGTTTCTCCGATTAACACCTGGAGAATGCCGGAGCAGTATCCTATCCAACGGCCTACGGACCGCGCGCGATCTCTCCTTCCTATTCCGTGTCCTATCCTACCTCTTACTTACATACACTTACTTACACGCACTTACTTACACATTCACACACTTACTTACATGTCACACTTCCCAAGGTTTCGCGAGTATTTTGTAGTTTTGTCTGGTGACAAGAAATTCTGACATTGGTTATTTTGTAATTATAGCTAGTGGAATACTAGTGAAGACGTTTTCTCAGATATTTATGTTCTAGAAATATCTTACTTTTTAAATTTGTTAATATTATTTTATTTGTTTAATATTAGCTAGTAACCAGATATAGTATGTGACTAGTCTTCACTTAATCGAGAGACAGGTTTATATATTAACACATTAAAACTTAACATTATACGACATACTGTTTTTTTAATTCTCAATTGTTCTGATAACTACGTTACTGCCAGATTTTTACCCATCTTCCGGTAGAAAATCTATTAAATAAAATAAATATTTTGTTTATAAATCTTCCATATTATTTCATGAATTGTAATTAAAACGGTTATGACTTTTATTATTTCTTGGACTGATATCATTGTATTGTACGAGTTACAATCTCCGGCCTTCCTGAGAGCTGCGAAGCACGAGAACCCAGCCCTTCCGAGGGAGACTCGAGGCAGAGATGTCGCTCGCGAGGCGACCGACCGAGGCGGGGGCTGGAACGGCAACCGCAAACCCGCAGAGCTACGCGCGGGGGTCGAGCGGAGGCGCGGGCGGTCCGAAGAAATCAATTGACCACTCCCCCCGCCGCGCCGGTGCCTGTTGACTCTGGTCTCGCCTCCCCTCCCCTCCCCCTCCCCTTCCCCTCCCAAACCCATCCCCGCGCGGTGGCGAGAGAGGCGCGGGCGGCCGATTGTGTTTGAGCAGACCCTCCCCTCCTCCCCCCCATTTCATCGCCCCAACCCCACCCCTCTCCCCTCCGTCCCCGCACCAACTCGGACACGCGTCTGTTTGCCGCCGAGACTGGGAAACGCTTCAGGTGTCGGCGGTCGGACCCTCTGCTCCTGCGACTCGCCCCGCCCCTCTCCACCGCCCCGCATCCCCGCTCCCGCGCCGTCTGCTCACTGTCAGCCGGAGCGCCTTCGCTGAGTCCCGCTGTCACGTGCTCTCGCGGCGCGGCGTTGTGCGCGACAGACGGTGGCGCCCTGCAGTTCCCGCCCAGAAAGCGGCAGGATGAGCGGTTGTCTCTGGCAGGAGAAGAAATAAAAGCGGTCATCTTTGTCAACATATTAGTTTTATTAAGATAGCCGGCTTTCGATGGCTTTGCCGTCATCGTCAGTCTACAAGATACAGAAAAATATAACAAAATTACAAATAAAATACAAAATAAGATAGAAAATTAAATTACAATTGATAGATAAATTAAATTTTTTAGTTACAGATGGCAGATAAAATTGCAAAAAATTAAGTGCAACGGGAGGATTAGTAGCAGTTCAGCAGTGTCTTTGGCAGGCTAGACGATTTCAAGGCCATGAAATATACTTGGGTTTTCGTAACGTAGCCGATGACATTAGATCATTTTTACACCTCCCGCTTTATAAAATGAATATTTTTAATTGATTCGTGAACGTCCTTCTCAACGTGTCTCATAGTCTCAAACATGTGCTTATCACTGTTATAAAGATTCATTTTATAAGGCAGGAGGTGTAACAATGATCTAATGTCATCCGCCACGTTATGAAAAACCAAGTATAGTGGCGGTAAGCGTCAATTGTGGCTGGTTGGTGCTACAACAAAAACTGTTGGTTGTTTAAATTTTGTTACTGCAATACGCAGATAAGTCGCTAACTGCAGAAAGGGAATTACTCTAATTTTACCTATTTTTTAATTTCTTGCCTTAAGAAGTACTTCCTAAGAAGAGAAAGTTATATGATCCTCCACCGGAAAATTTTTTCCTCCACCACATTTTTTTCTTTATTGGTGGGCAGGTTTGTTTGTGCGTCAATGCATTGTGTACCACAGAAAGAAAACTTGGCCCCTCGATAGCGGAGGGTTGTGCTTTCTTATGCAAAAAATACATCGTAAAAGGAAATTTTTTTAAAGCCGGGAACACTTACGGTATTTCGGCATCCGCTAACACCTACGGTGTGCCTGGGCACCCCAGCTGTTGCTTGTACAATAAAATCGGAATACATCTAAAAACATATTTAAATAAATGATGAAAATCTGTTCAGGCGTGGTTCACAAATATACTTTTGGAATTTGATTTAATTTTAAACTTGAAAAACACTATTGAAATATTTTTAATTTTCAACAGAGGACAGCTATGAAAGAATAAAATAAAACAGTACAAAACAAGGGAAAAAGATAATAACACTAAGAAAATAATGTTTTCGAATTTAACTGTACTGTGCATTTTTGGCACAACTACATTTTATGTTCTACACACTGGTTTCCTGCATCGAGCACAGAAAGTTTTTATTGTGCTGCCTCGTGAATGTGTGCATAAACAGCAACGTCCTTGGTTTGCAGTTTTTTGCTGTGAATTAGAAGAAATTTCTGACAAATTGGGTTGCTTCCTGTTTTCCAGAACTTTCTCAATTAAAATTCTTAAATTTAAACTAAGAGAGTTACTTATGTAAGGAGTAGCAAGTGCAATCCCCACCATCTCAGAAAATCTCTCCTCGCATGCTTCATTATTTCAAACGAACATATTTTTTTTTCATAAATTTCATCACTTCCTTCTATGTGGCCAATTTCACTATTTTTATAAGTATCTTCATCGCAAGGAATTTCACTTTATTCCTCAGAATGTACTTCAATAGTGTCCTCACATTCCGATATAATCTCACTTTTTTAGAATCCGAATAATCAGATTGAAGCCCGATCTGACCAACTTTCTCTTCAAAAGTGGAACTACTCGCTCTTGCTGCCATAATATCAATGCGAAATGAATATTTTCTTCAAATATTACACATCCACTATAATGTGAAACATACACATGGACGAGGAAAACGCACACGCTACCACTTACAGGTGCGCGCTTACCCCACGACGACGGCAAAAAAGTTTTTTGATAAGCTGTAGTTCATCACCGCACCATTCACAGCCATAAAAATTAAACCGTTAAACAGGAGGAAATACGCGGAAAGTAGATAGCAGGAAAACTGCCTAGGAATCACGAATATATTTCTAGAAACCAATGAAGAGACGTCTGGGGTGCCCACGCACCCCGTAAGTATTTCCGGGCTTTTGTACAGTTTTATTTTTATTCTGTAAAATTAGCAAATGCGGATTAATTGCCTTTCTGCCGTTAGCGATTCATATACATTGTAGTTGTATTAAAAATGTTCGTGAGTCTTAACTGCGTCACACTTTTTTGTTACCTGGGAAGTAGATAAACGGCACAAACACGGCACGCCCGATGGTTAACTCAGAGATGCTACTGTGGCGCAACAATATTATACAGCACTGGCGATGATAAATCAAAGATTATCAGTGAGGAGCAGCAGGTCGTCGAGGGACGTACAGACAAACTTCTACACTTAATAGAAAAAAAATCATAATTTCAATATAATGACAAAATATTATTTGTCGTGTTGAATCATTTTTTATATTCTATTTACTTGTGTTTTCGCAGAAGATACATTCTTATATCGGATGTAATGAAGAATACTGCTGAAGTTTGCCATTAGTCAAAAAGGTTTAGTTAGAAAATATGTAATCTGATAAATAAGATAAAGCTAAAGATAAGATAAAACTTAAATTAAACATGCCTAAAAATTACGCGCTTGTAAATATTCGCCTACTCAAACTTCCGCGCTGTTGAATAATCAACTAACTTGCACATCACTGTCTCTTTTATTCACTTGTAAAATAAAGAACTATTAAAGGGGGATTAAATAAGTTGAATTTGCATTGAAATATATTTGGTGTAAGGATTATGCCAATGTGCGGAATATTGGGAAACAAAAGCAAAACCATACTGATTAAGAATTAAATCAGGTATTGAAAATGAAGAAATGAAATAAAATAATTTTCTTAATGATTATAAGAAACGTATTATCTACCTATATTGTTAAAAGAGAACGTTTTTACAATAGAAGGATGGCATGAATCCGCTGCGGAAGAATATTATGGAAATTATGTATAGAGAACAAAATATTTGTTTCGATTTATCGTAATCCTATGTCTATTAGAAACAAAAAAAAAAAAAAAAAAAAAAAAAAAAAACAGGTTAAATGGGAATTTATTTTCTATTTCATGGAAGCCACAGCTGAATTTCACAGCAGGATTAAATAGAAACAATAACATGCTTTGCGAACTTCAGAGGTTTAATATTTACACATCTAATCATTTTGATTTTTTGAAAACGTTCACAGAGCAACGCTTTCTCTTTGAGAGCAGAGATGAAAATCACGTATGGTATCACCTATTACCTTGCCCAGTAAAGTTTCCTTGTTTGTTCAGTTATTGAATTCCGCAATCCCCAAATGAAATATCGCCTACTCTGATCCCAATATTATTCGTTTTCTCCCTATAACCCGGCTATGATGTGGTCGTTTCGGGACTTATGCGAAGCAATCTCGTTTTCATACTGCTCTCCTCTATTTTTAGTTCAGTTAATAAACCAATTTCCGTAAATACCAATAACGAGTTCCATTTAAGTTTCATTGTCCGCCGACGTCTCGCCCCACCGCCCCGCCCACCCGCATCGCCCCGACCGCCCGGCCCGCCCGGCCGGCTCCACTCGCCCCGCCCCCTTCCCAGCCGCATGATAAATCCCCTTTTTACACGGTCCCGGCTCCGGGCGGGCACTAATCTTCCGGCGGCTAAGTAGCGATATTTCCACACTCGGTCGGCCAACAGGTACCGCGCGCTGGGCGATCCCCATTGCAGGAGCTCCTCCATCCCCGGGACCGCCGCCGCATACTTTTTCCCACCTCAGCGGGGTGTCAGAGGCAGGCGGAGATAAAAAGGCCGGGAATGCATATTGTAGCTCGGCGGGCGGGGGTGGTTGCGGCGGAGGGCGGAATGGGGATTATGCGGGAAGAGGCCCAGTCGACCCCGGCCTAGAACCCCCGCCTCCACCGGCGCCGCGGGGGGTACGGGAGGGCGGGCGGAAGTTAGAAGTAAAGTGGGTGCGACGCGGGAATTTGTCACGCCGCCCCCGGCCGCCCGGGGCGCCACCTCCGCGGAGGCCATTGTATGCATATTTTCGGAGGGGGCGGGCCCTGGCGACGCGTAACGCAGGGGCGCTCCACCGCCCCCACGCAGACACGCGGCGGGCGCCGCCCCAGTGGCCGCCCCCACCCCGCCCCGCCCCCTCCCGGTGTTGGATGGGGCGCTCTCCCGAAAGTAATGGGTTTTAATAAAAACGCCCCATCTACAGCGGGCGGGCGGGCGGTCCGGCGTGCGCCCCTCGCACCTTCCGACCCGCTCGCCCACCGTGCGCCCCGTGGCGGATTTGGGAAGCTTTAGTTGGCGCGCGCCGCACCCACCCAAGCCACCGCCCTCGCCCTCGCCCTCGGCGGCGGCGGGGGCGGCGGCGGCGGGGGCGGGGGCGGCGGCGGCGGGGGCGGCAGTGGCGGCGGGGGCGGCGGTAGCTGCCCTCGCTGATGTATTTACCATTTGCCGCGCCTTCCACCCTATCGCTCTCAGCCCACTTTCGCCGTTTTCCCTCCCGAAAGGCTCTTTGCAGACGTTGTGGAGCTTCCCTTGCTCGCAACTCGCTTCAGTACTCTTGCTCGCCAGTCCTGAGCCGTTTCCGCGGCACACTCCGCGCATTACCTGTCGCCCCCGTGCCTTCTCGCTTTTTCCGCATTCACCTGCGACGCTCGTGTTTGCCTAGAGCGGAGTGCTTTCGGCACCGCGCATTGCTGCAACCGCATTCGCTTCTGCTCAGTCCTCGCGGGAGAGCTCATTCTCACGATCCCTTGTTTTCCGCATCAACTTCTCGTGCGCGCGATTCTTTGATGTACTCGCCATCCTTATTCCCGGACCAATGCGTCCTCGCTCCCCTTTTCTCGTCGTCACCCACGTCTTCGCCGTGTGCCCTGTATCCTCCCCGTCTTCCATATCATCTTCATCCCTATTCTCCCCGTCCTCCCTATCTTACCCCTTGTCCATTCTGCCTTCCCTATCCTCCCCTTTCTCTCTGTATTATACGTCGTCCCCCTTCTCTCTGTCCTCCATATCCTCCCCGTTCTCTCTTCCTTAACCGTTCCCTTATCCTTTCTTACCTCCCTATCCTCCCCTCCTTTCTATATTATCCGTCCTCACTCTCCTCTCTGCCTTCCATCTCCTCCCCGGCCTCTGTATCTTATCCATTCTCCCTATCCTTTCTGTTCCCCGGCTGTCTTTATCGTACGCGACTGACCCGTCCTCAGTCTTTCCACTCGTTACTGACTTCAAGTCCTTCTATCTGTGAGAGTCCTCACATATCCACCATTCTCACAGTACTTATCAACCTGAGACTTCATCTCAACCTCTTTCCCGTTCCCAGACCACACTTTTCTCTTCAATCCCCATCCTCACCGATCCCCCTGCCCTCTCGTGTTCCCGACTCTCCCCATTCTACCTCCGCCCCATCCCCCCCCCCCCCCGTCGCTGTCACCGTCGCCGTGGCCACTCCCCGCCGGCTTTTAAACCGCGCCGCGCCGGCGCTGCGCTGAAATGCCGCGGAGCCGCTGAATGGAGCTCCGTGAATTGCGGAGTGGAGCGGCTGCACCCTCCAATATTGCGACGCGAGGCTAAATCGCCCGCGTAGTGTAAATTTCCGCCCATACCTGTAAGCGATGAGGCAATTGCATTGTAATGCAGAGTTTCTCTCTTTTGGATTTAGGAACAATTATAAAGCTACTAGAGGACAGGTGGCTCGGGATAACAACTGATGTCTCTGCAGTGTTTCTGACCGGGAGGTTCTAGGTTCGAGTCCCAACGGTGTCAGGATTTTCGACTCTAGTTTGTTAGCCCGCGACCCTTCTGGACCGAATCGCTGGTCGGTACGACTGGTCTGCCATCGGTCGGCCGTTTCTCCGATTTACATCAGGCAAATGCCGACGTAGTACCCTAACAAACGGGCCACGGACAGTCCCGTCATCTTTCCATCCTCTTCCTTGTCCTATCCTCACCCCTTATTACACACACTTACGCTAATATGCACTACATTACCACACATGCCGGGAGATCGGTCGGGAGCTTAGAGCTTGTCCCGGCAGGGGCGGTGTCCCGCTGGTGGGAGAGTTCTGGTAAGGGGGAAACCCCAGTAGCCGACGGTAGGTCGGCGCCGGATCTCGCCATCCAGCGAAGGTATATCACCGCCACCTCCAGAGGAAAACAACACACAATACACACACGAGACTAATGACCTTAGCAGTTTCGCGCCAGGAATCACTAACAATGAATCAATAAAGTTACTAGTCTGAATTGCTGGGACGTCGGGAATTGTAACCGCTCTTTCGCTCTGAAACTTTGAGCATTACCAAACGTAATAAAATATAACATGAATGGAGCTGATTCATTTGATAGATATTTCAATGATTAGCTACGCAGGTTGGGATTTTCTTCTATTTCAAATACAAGTTAACTTAACTGCTTAATTCACCTGTAGGGATAGCTGTGATCTATTGTGTTAGAGTGTGTTTGAGTAAGAATACAGCGACGATCGAGTGCACACGGTTGTGGTAAACCCAACCCGTTTCGGAAGTTGTGGGTGGAAGGGAAGTACACATGTTGTCTACTTGTGTGGGAAGCACTAGAGCGTTAACGAGGTCTTATCGGGAAATTACCCCTTGTGACTCCACTACTACAGCGCTTCGATTTGTTCGAAAGGCTTGTTTCCGTTCAGCTCGTTATGTAGAATTTTGTTTGGCTGGTCGTCAATAATTCTTGGAAAGAAAGGAAAAGATGGGAAATATTTTGTGAAATTGTGTTCTTCTGAAACAAATTTGAATTCAAGTGTTTTTACAGAAAATTTTACTCAAAGACTTGTTCTTTAATATTGTTGGCATTGAAGACCAGTACACAAAATGTGCTTGTACTAGGGCAACCATGAAGATAGGTTAAGATAATAAACAGGCTTCACCCTAATGACAAAGAAGGAAAAGCAGCAATATTCACGTGGCTTAATAAACAGAAGACCGCATTTCCTTCTATAAATAATAAATGCTATTTAACTATAAAATAATGCATAAACAGAGTTAGTAATCGACAATTTACAACTTACAACACAAATTAACTCGACGTGGCCTAATAATTTTTCTACATGTATATCAATGTAACCTTATATTTTATCTTTCCCTTGTTTTTCGTATAGAATTGAAATGAAATCATCACAGACATGGATATGTTGATAGGATTTGAGATTTCCATGTTAAATTCTAACAGTTTCATAACGAAGACATTTCAGTTAGTTTCCTTTTATTTATTCATTGCATAATCAAGATTATTCATCTTTTCATTATGCTAACCACTTGCTTTTTTGATGGTAGCCTCCGCCATGTACTATATTATTTGTAATGCTGCCCTCCCGTACTTTGTGTCGTGTTGCAAATCGTGCACGTCCTGCTGCATTACCTGCGGCTAATTTGCTAACAGCGTCTCTCTCCATATTACGCTCTTCACCCCGTCGAAAGCCTTCGCTCAAACGCACCCTTGCGTTGCATCGCAGCCTTAGTTTCACGGCGCAACGGATACCCGTGTGTGTGTGTGTGTGTGTGTGTGTGTGTGTGTATGTGTGGGTGTGTGTGTATGTATGTGTGTGTGTGTCCAGTGAAGCGCGGCTCTTTGTCATTATGAACATGTTCGTTAGACAGAAACATGCCTGAGGTAATGCAACACCTTCTAGTTTTGGGGTTGATTAATATTTTACATATGGTCTTTATTAATTTTTTGTAAAAATTTTTTTTGAAATAGCGAGAGATTTTTTTTAAATGACGCAACGCAGTAGCTAAATACTGGCAAAAATGTTGTTTGCTTTATATATGAGGATGGAAATGCAGTATAGTGAAATTTTGATACCTCGACTCAGAGAAAATAAAATTCCTTGATATTAGTTTTCGTTTTTTCCCCTTTTTCTTTGTAAAGGAAAAGTACAGAAACGCATACCTCGGTTAACTGAAACTTTTTGCATTCTCTCCAAACATTTACGTCGTCTTCCTCTTCCCATTCTTTGAAATTTGCCATAGAAAACGAAATATTTTAACTTTTTTTTTCATTGAAAATTATCGCCTTAGAGGCCTCAGGACGTCAGTTTATGTCACTCTAAGACCTCTGACTGGGAGATCTTATTTCAAATCCAGACAGCTGGAGGATTTTGGACTCTAGCTAGATAACTAGGGCGAATTCAGAGGCTGACTGGAGGAGAATTCTTGCGGCCGGCCGCTCTGTTTGGAAGTTTTCCGTGGTTTCTTCGATCAACACCAGGTGAATGACGGAGCAGTACCTTACCAAACGGGCCACGGACCGCGCGCGATTTGTCCTTCCTCTTCCTTGTCCTATTCTCACCCCTTGTATACACACACACACTTATGTGCACACATTGGGAAGACCGGTCGGGAGCTTAGAGTGTGTCCCGGTTGGGGCGGTGTCCCGTTGGTGAGAGATGCCTAGTTGGGAAGAATCTCGCGAGCTGATGTGTAGGCGGGCGCTGGATCTTGCCATTCAGTGGGGGAAGATCACCGTCACTTTCAGAGATAAAATTATGCCCCACACATTCGGGATCTCTGAATTCTGACCTTAGCAGTTGACGCTCCCGAAATTTCAATCAATCCAATTGAAAACAATTTTAAAATATTCTTCTTCTGACACCGCTGGCTTGAGATAAAGAAATCTCTATTCAGAAATATATTTAAAAAATCATAGAACACTAGAAATTACCTGACTACAAAATTTTAAGACAGATATTGTCAGGACGTCACAAACTACTATTCAGACCAAACGCATTATAACAAGGAATAATTCGAAACACTTTCACTGCTACATGCTCCTCGCGTTTCCGTTCTCCAGCTGTCGTCTTTTTAAACACTTCCGGCCTTTCAGAGTGGACGCGCGCGCGATGCTGTTTGGACCATTGGGGCTTTGTGGGCGGCAACGTGCGCGCCTGTCGGACCGGTGGGCAGGCGGACAGGAAGGCCGGCAGGCAGACAGGCAGGCAAGCGGGAGGGCGGGCGGACGCTCGCTCTAATTATAGTCTCGCGCAAGATACCTGTTGACAAATTAGTGCCGTGTCGCATGATTGAGAGCAGCTCTGCGCGCGGCGGCCGGCGCTTGCGTCGGACAGCCCCGCCCCCCGCCCCACCCCCGCCTCGCCCACACCCTGCCCCGCCCCCGTGCGCAGCCCCTGGGGCGGGAGGCGGCCCTCGACCAGCGTCCGGCGGTCGCTGCGCCTCGCGACCGCCTCACTGTCCCGCTTCGCTTACAGTCCGGCTCACGTGTTAACTCTCTATTTCTTTACGAAGGTTAAATTTCTTGATCTTAAATTCTGTGGTGGCAGCTGAGCTTTTGTGGTACTCCTTGATAAAATATATGGGGTGAATAAGATATCAACCACAAAAGTATACAATGTAATTATAATGCGATTACATGTAGTCAGACACGTATATTTTCTTGATCTTACTTACAGGATTGCCATTTTTGATATTTTTGTAAATCTTGCAAGGTTCTTTGAATTCTTAGTAAAATTTGATGTAATATAAATGTCTGCCTATGGTTTTTCTCTATTTCTTTGCGAAGGTTAAATTTCTTGATTTTACTTACAGAACTGCCATTTTGGATGTTTTTGTAAATCTTGGAAGGTTCTTTGAATTGTTAGTAAAATTTGATGTAATATAAATGTCTGCCTATAATTTTTCTCTATTTCTTTACGAAAGTTAAATTTCTTGATTTTACTTACAGGACTGCCATTTTTGATATTTTTGTAAATCTTGGAAGGTTCTTTGAATTCTTAGTAAAATTTGATGTAATATAAATGTCTGCCTATGATTTTTTTCTTCTCTATTTCTTTACGTAGGTTAAATTTCTTGATTTTACTTGTAGGACTGCCATTTTTGATGTTTTTGTAAATCTTGAAAGGTTCTTTGAATTCTTAGTAAAATTTGATGTAATATAAATCTGTCTATGATTTTTCTTCTCTATTTCTTTACGAAGGTTAAATTTCTTGATTTTCCTTACAGGACTGTCATTTTTGATATTTTTGTAAATCTTGGAAGGTTCTTTGGATTTTTAGGTAGACAGTTATATTATATCAATTTTTATTATGATTTTTCTTCTCTATTTCGCTTTGGTCGTTTACTTGACCTAGAGCAGCCATCTTTAAGTGTTGTGTCGCTTTCTTTTCTTTCTTCGTTCTGTTTTTCTTGAGTCTTTCTTCCTCCTTTTACTTTCTCGTATATGTACATATATACGGAGTAATATAGGTAGTATAGAGAAAGTTATGTAATGCTGAGGAAAATCGATTTCGAGATTTCAACGGAAATACCATTTTAGGTCCCCTCATACAGATTGTTTTTTCAAAACGTTCGTCCGTCTGTTTGTGAACTAGCGTCTGAAACCATTCATAGACTTTTTTCACAAAATAAATATTCCCCGGTCGATCTGCTTCCACTCCAAGCTCTGTGAGAAGACACTGTCATTTTGTAGCTCCACTACTTTCATTTTTTTGACTGTTCTCTTCAACTCTGGCGCATTATTTTCATTAATATTTCGTTTCGGTTCCCTTAAATTCACTGTTTTATTACTGGTGTTTCCTTAATATCCTTCTATATTTACGTTTTAATAAGCGTCCTCTTTCCTTTCTCAATTTTTCCTTCATCTGATAAATCACCTAATTCTTGTCCTCTCACATATCAATCTCACTTGACTTCTTCTTTTCTACGATTTTCCTTTTGCGCCCCCTGGTTCCTTTATCTTCCTTCTCATCAAATTTATGTTCTTTTCCTCTTCATTTTATATTATTTTGCTTTTTCCTCTACATTTTCTTATTCTTTTTGCTCCTCCTTATTCTTCTTCTCGTTCTTATACTTCAATTCTATTTTCTTGTTCTTCCTCTTGTCTCCTCATTATTTCTCTTGTCCGTAATGTTTCTCTTTCACCTTTTTTCCTCCTGTCATCTATTTCTTTCTCTCTTCTCATTTTTCTTCCTTTCTTCTTATCCTTATAATTCTTTCCTTCCACTCCTTTCTCTCCTCCTCCTCTTCTTCGTCCTGTCCTGTGCATGTGTGTACACTGCTTCCACCTCTTCTTCCTCCTCTAAACTCGCATCCCTCCGTATTTGTATCTTGTGGCCCATCCCGTTCGAGCGTTAATCATGGCCCTCTTCCGTCGCGTGTGGCCCCTGGGCCTCCGAGGCCTCGTCGCGCTTCGCCCCGCGACCGCACCTGCGGCGCCGCCCGCTGCGCCAGCCAGGCCGCCCCCGCGCCAGAGGCCCCCGCTGAGGCCCGTCCCTCACGCATTTGCATTCTACGCGGAGGGACGTCCGTTGGCCCTCGACGCTAATGAAGTCGGACTGGACTGCATCTCAGTAAACAAAACAAGAGACAAATATACGCCTTTTAAAACACAATAATAATAATAATAATAATAATAATAATAATAATAATAATAATAATAATAATGATGGTGATGGTGATGGTGATGGTGATGGTGATGGTGATGGTGATGGTGATGGTGATGGTGATGGTGATGGTGATGGCGATGACGGCGATGATGGCGATGATGACAATAATGACAATGAATATTATGACAATGACAATAACGACAATGACAATAACGACAATGACAATAATGATAATCGTCCCATTTTCTCATTTTCTGTAGTTGTGTGACGAAGACAAGCTCATGCAGGCGGATCTTGCTATAGAGCGTTCGAGCATTTCATTGCAGTATAGAGCCTTTCGTAGTATTGCTCTCTCTTTCTATCACTCTCTTTCTATCGCAAGCTATGTTGCCAATTCATGAAGTTCGGGATTATTCGACTCGGTCATCCTGTTTCTAACACAACTATTCAACATGTTTACTCAACGATAGGTTCAATTGTGTTGATCTTAGACAAAGGAGTTTTCTACCAGTTATTCCCAGAGCTTCTACAAATGTGATGGTTATTTTGTAATTGAGCTTCAGGGGTTAATTACGAAGAAATTAATTATAAATGATTGCCAAGAGTTTACTTCGACATTTTGACGTCCTTAAATTTTCACCATGCGATAAACTTTTTTATTATTGAAGAATAGCAAAAAATCCAGCGGATGAAATGACAAAGAAAGTCCAAGTTTTTATATGAGATCAACCACATTTCTGAGTGAATCATGGTTCTTGAGTTCGGCGGTAATAAAAACAATATTCAGTGCGCTCGGAACGAACATCTCATGTCGTTCTGTGATCTTTAATACGTCTTAGCGACTCTAAATTGGCGATGAGGGAAGGAAAATAGAGTATTTATGTTTGAATTTCACTTATTACAAAGTGTGAAATACGAATAATCATATTTAAAACTAGTGGTGCTAAAACAGCACGTACTATCTCGCCTTTAGTAATGGTTATGTAGTACTATTTATACCACAATTTATCTTCGAATTAACATATCTCAGTCACCATTTTTTGTAAAACTCATTTGAAATTGTAGAACATTTGGCACGAAAATTAAAAAGTTTCAAACTAAAAAACTTTCAACGAAATATATATCTGGCATTGAAATAATTGTATAAGGTATACGATACTGATAGCGGTGGCAAAAAATATGTATGTATATATATGTATATATATATATATATATATATATATATATATATATATATATATATATATAACAAAACTTTTAAAATTCCAACTACTTCTTTACCAGTGCAGATTTCATTTGCGATATAAAAGTAAGGAGAGATTTACTAATAAAAACTTTGATGATTTTCTTTATTAATCGAAAATTTCATTCTTTCCAAGAAAATTATATTATCTTTCATTAAGGTGATTTCAGAACGGTACAGAAATATGATTTGTTCAATGTGGTCAGTGAAGATAATGTTTACTCCACGATTCTATGAATTACCAAGTAATAAAAAGGCAACATCATTTTTCGAGACTCACTAGAGCAGTATTTCATACACAGTTCACGCATATGGCGTGGTGCGGTGAGGCGTAAGGTATGGTACTGTTATAGAAATTTCCCTATAACCTACTTACGGTTAAATCTTCTTTCGCAACTGGGACTCTATTGAGTCTAACTAACGTCCTGATTGCGGTGGCGGAGTTTACGTCATTATCGTAACGTGTAAGGTTTTGTGGAGAGTATGGCTATTTAGATGAGATGTCTGCAGATACCCACGCGTCACACATACTCCTCGGGTGTAATGATGTTACGGTTGCTGCCGTTTGTGCTACGACATGAGAGTTGCGTTTTGCTTCTTAACGGTGCTGGAATATGACCTTATGTAATGACCGGTTGTGCATGTTCAGTAAAACCTGAGGAGCATTTAATGTGTGATGAGTACCCCAGTTCTTTACTCAGACTACATCCCATTATCATTTCATTTGTAGATTTGTTTGTACTACTAGTCTGAAGGTTTTTATGAATGTATTTATTGTTGTTATTGTTGTAAAATTTCCCTTCTCTTGCTTGTTAACACGAAAATTATGTTTTACAAAAGTTCGTTTCGGACTCCTCGTGTTCTGAGAGTCAACTTTTCATGTATCATCCATGAATCTTCCTAAGATTATTAGTAGCTTATCTGAAGAAAATATTCTTCATAGAATAAAACGGTATGTCGTCCAATATATCTTAGGAATGCAGTTCTAAACAAATTATAGAATTGATTGCTCGTAATTCAATTTTTGTATTGGAGATAATACAAATTCTATCTAAGCTGATTCTCTAAAAGGAAGTTAACCAGTTTTGATTCAGATATTGAACGAGATTTTAAAAGGATTTAGAGGGCACGCCTTGTGTTCGACAGATTGGAAAATGGATTCTCAATATCGTTAAGCGATCTGCGAGTTCATGGAGGAGTCTCAGACATAATTATTGGATTTTCCTCTTACTCGTAAGCTGTCATTTTCTTTTCCTTGCTATGAAATAGAAAATACCTACTTCGACGAGGAAACCGAATTATATTTTTGTGTATAAATGGATAGACTGTGTTCTGAAAATTAATCCATATTTTTGTAAATTAATCTCAAGAAAATGCCCGCCGGCGTAATTTTAATAATAAATGTGACAGAAAATTTGTGGAAGTACAACAGTTTCCTTCCGTAAATGCAGATAAATTTCCAGAAGTACTATATCATCTCATATTTATATAAAAATATGGAGAAAAATATATTGTAAAATTAAAACAGTTGTATTAAAACATGTTACTCGCACTTGTAAATGCAAAGAAAATTAGTGATTAATTTACTCCATTAAAAATAATCTTTTGTAATAATTGTGAATTTATTTTATAGTTTACTGAAATTAAATCGAATCTGTGTGGAACTCTTTGGATTGTGTTCCTGGATTACTGAACGTGTAAAGTATCTGTTCTATTTTGTACTCAGTGTAAAATTAATTTTTATAAATGAGGTGAATATGACAAGAAATTATTCCACTTTGTTGTGTATGTAATTAATCTTGTTGGTGTTATTAATGTTGAAAGTAATGGGGAAAATTGCTATCTCAGTTTTTTAAAGAAGCGTGAACTATTTGCGTGTTAGGTATTATGAAAGAATATGGAACAATCGTTTACATTATTTTTCCATCGAGTGAACGATAATTATTTTCAGAAGAGTTATTAAAGGGAAATAACCCTCCACCGCCGACAACGTATTTTCTCCGCTAATTTTTTAGGGAGGGATTGCTTCGGTCACTTTTTTGGGCATTGTGTTTCATCCAGCATTTTCTCATTAACTTTGTAGTATCAAATTTATAAAATCCTTTAATAACCAAATATCCAATACGTTCTTTCAAAGGGAAAATTTATTTAGGACTGGTATAACATGTTTCCACGTAAATCATTAGCAGGGCTGAATTTGTTTAGTTTTGTTGTGCATTCTTTGCAGTCTTATTTTCGTTGCTGTTATATTTTATGTTGAATACACTGTGTTTTGATGTATTTGGAATGTCGATAATGAAGCTTGAAATTGACGTGATACTTTGCTTGCCGTCAAGTCTACTTTGGAGTTTGAGATATCAAGTTCGGTTCTAGGCAGGGATAGCTACATTTCTGGATTTGCTTGGCATGCGTCTGCACTTTGTGAGCTGCCTGTTTTATGTTAGCGAGATTTGGTCTAAAAGACATCATACTGTAATGAGTAACAATGTGGTGAAGGTCCATTGCTCATTGCTAACTACACATCATTTACTTGCGACATGAATACGGTAATATCGCCCTTTACACGCCTTATAAAACCTTTTCTGAAGTCCACAAGAAAAATACAGATTTTTGTGAAATACTCATTTGGTTAATTTAAATTGTTTAACACACAAAGTACGATGTCTTTGTAGCCATATATTATCTGTTCAAATTTGTTAATACACTCAAGAGTTACATTACGTTTTCCACATTTAAATAATATATATTTAAGACAAATGAACTAAAAAGTAGTGTTGCAGAAAGTATTTTTACCTCCCCACAACACAAGAGATATTTATCAGAATTTACATAATGTTTTGTTGATAATGCGTGAAAGAAATTACTATTAAAAATGTGTTTTACCATTTCATTACCAATAATGTTAATATTTATTGCAGTTTGCATTACAATGATCGTGGTTTCATCAACGTGCTTGAACCACAACTAAACTTCAACAAAATGCGCAAAATTTAACGATTTTAACATCGCAAATTTTGGTGAAGAGGATTCAGTTGAATGCTTTCCGTGGTTTTGTTCGATCAGGAGAGAATCGATAGATTTAAGTGTGTAGGACAAAGCCATGAGAATTAGAGGATTTGCGAAGTAATAAAATAATACCTCGGACTGGGTTAATGAGGCAAATGTTACTGTTAATTACCATTGGAGGGATCGGAATAATCAACATTCATTGAATGAAATAAAGCAATTCGACAGCAGCTGGCATTCATTTGACAAGAAGATTCAGTACGCTAAATCCGTAGTTTTTTTCGGGAGGTATAAGTTCGTAGTATTTTAGGTAGAGATAGAAGTGAACTACAAGTCATTGCAATAGTGCAACTTACATATAATTATTATTGTGAGTAAGCGAATTGAATTAATAAAGTAACCTTTACGTGAGTAACAATAATTATTACGATGTCAATGGCCTTAAAAAATTATATATTTGAGGAATGAAATCATGGAGTCAGATTTCTGTTCATTAAAAACTGAAAAGTGTTCTATTGCCAATCTACACATTTTGCGTGATCTATCATCGATGATTTTTGCAGCTAACAACAAAGCAGTTAGTTGCTAAAGTTTGGGTCTTTAGAGGAATGTAGACGGATTGACGGACTCTTTTTTCCATTTTCCTTGTGTAGTGTTTAATTCGGTCTTTTTCTCATTGAATTTTTGAATCGAGTTTTGTCCTTCATCTAAAGAAATTTCAAACGTGTTTAACAGTTTTTTATTTACTTTGTTCACGTTTCTTTGCTGTTTTGAACTTGGAGCAGAAGTCTAGTAAGACTCTGCCACTCTTAATATATGAAAATATATTATTAAAATTTTCACTATAAAATTCTTAAAATAGAAAAACCTCGGAATGAGTTTTAAACGTGAAAGATATGTAGAAGGTGCCAAATGTTTTTATTCTCTCGGACAGGGAACTTTACGAATGTACAATATATCGTTGCAGAAAAAGTTCAACATATATACTTTTAAATTAAGCAAATAAATGTTGTACATGAACGTCGGTAGAGTACTACAACAATGAACATCATTGAATGAATGATAACGTTGGAAACAGAAGTTTTCGAAGCAACACGTATCGACACGGGTGTGTGCTTCTGTACAGTTGTAATCCCGCGTCAGTATAGAGCCTCTCCGTATACAAGCACCGATCGATCACTATCACCATGTATCTTTGTCCTTCAACACAGGACGCCCACAGCCCTGAAGATCGACAGTTGACTCTGCTCTGTTTGAAGGCCGTCATGTAGAAGCCAGAAACAGGTAAATTATGATCAGAACTGTAGAGCGCAGCTCTTCATGAGCTGCATTGTTGTCCAGGTTCCTCCAGCGTGGACTCCATGGAGCAATAAATAAAAGGAGGTGCCGTTTCCAATCTCTTCCGTGTTCAGGAAGTGAAGCCAGTCCGACATATTAGTGGGTCCAAAACACGTCTGTTAAACCAATCCATCTTCTGTTACTACAGGTCTAACAATACGTCATTAGCTACTTGTAACGTAGGAGTATGTAAACCGACTATGACCATATAAAACACACACAGAATTAAGAACACCTGATAAAGAAGTTCTATCAAAATCGTCTTCTTGGAAATGAGCCGAACATAACCTGCAGCAATTGCTAAGCTACCAATTGTCTATTCGTGCAGCTCTAATCGACAATGCTCTCCTTTTTGGATCTGGATGAAATCTCTAAGAAAAAAATCACAAAAATTAACAAATAACTTACAAACTTACTAAATGATCCAAATTACATGGAGTAGCTACTTACTGGTGAAAGGTAAATTACGGTTTTCCCGTACGGTTTCTACAGCCGTTAGCCACAAAACTAACCATAACGAACTATTACAAAAAGCGACCTATTCTGAACAAGGCTTTTAAATAGTAAAAACGATGCCAAACAACACAACTAAACATGAGCACATCTAATCCCACAGAGTACTCACACGCAGTTTGTTTGTGATGCAAACTTTCTGGACTCGCCAATATGGCGGAGATGGCTTCAAGTTTGTGACGTCATCTGCCTATATTCATAGCTCCATGGTGGGCTCATTGCGCCACAGCTTGTTAGGGCAGAAAATGCACATCTCGTGCTCCCTAATGGGCGCCCAGTGCCTGTGCATAGCGGACACGAAGAGATATTACTAGGGGACGTATGTTGATGATCTAAAATATCGTCAAAAATAATCAATCAAATGCTCTTAAAATGTTTTAAAAATGACCTAAAAGCAAAGAAAAGTGACGTACAACATTTTATGGAAACCACTTCAGATGAGCAATTCAAGCTGTTGAATAAGTTATTAATGTAATCGAGGCTTCTACCTGTCGTTAAAATGAACTCTGCTAGCAGAACTTTGGTTTGAACTGTTATTTACCAGAAAATCCCTGTCTTCAGTTATCTTGAAATCGGCAATGGCGCTGATAGGCGTCACTGGAACCTTGGATTAAATACCACTTCTGAACGAAGAAATAATATACGCTACATAGGAATTCTGTGGGGAACATTTGTTGCATCTCGTAAATATTATTTGAAACAACTACCATTAAAATGATGTTGAAATGGATGAAATCAGCGAAAATGCTTCAAAAATGTGGAAAAAAGGTAAAAAATGACTTATAAGTCGAAATCGAAGGTAATCGCAAAAAATCATATAAAAGTAGCTCATTTCCTTTTGTCATAATATAAAATTATTGTCTATACTAAAAGACTTCGTTCTAAAGTGAAAATAATAAAAATTACATTTCATTAAAATCCGTTTTCTAGTTATTACTATTGTAACGAATGAACTTTGCTTCAGTCCACTGAGTGGCTCATGGACAGCGCGATAGCTTTCTGTAAGGCGTTCGCTTCCCGGTCCAGTTTGATTCCCGGTCGGGGAAATAATGAAGCTGTAGATTTTTAATACAAATCATGTCATTTTCTGCTATAGCTGTGTGATGAAATAAAAGGCTCGGGCAGGCCAAGTAAGCTCAAAGCAGTGATGGAAATAAATTTGTCTCTCCACTTGTCTCATTTGCCCTCACCGGGAGCGGTGGCTCAGGGCATCAATTGATGTCACTGCAGAGCCGCTGACAGGGAGATCCTAGGTTCAAGTCCCGACGGCGGCAGGATTTTCGACTCTAGCTTGTGCGCTGGTTCGAATTCAGTCGCTGTCTGGAAGAGAATTCTAGCGCCCGGATGCTCTGATCGGTAGTTTTCCGAGGTTTCTCCAATCAACGCCAGGCGAATGCCAGAGCAGTACCCTAACAAACGGGCCACGGACTACGAGCGATGTTTCCTTGCTCTTCCTTGTCCTATCATCACCCCTTACACACACACACACACACACACACTGACACTAACATGCACTACATTACCCCACATGCCGGGAGACTGGCCGGAGACTTAGAACTTGTCCCGGCTGGGGTGGTGCCCTGCTGGTGGGAGATACCTGGTTAGGGAAACCCCATTAGTCGACGGTAGGTCCGCGCCGGATCTCGCCATCCAGTGGGGGAAGGTCACAGCCACTTCCCGATGAAAAAACATGCACTACACGTGTAGTGCATGGTTTTTCATCGAGACTAATGGCCTCAGTAGTTGACGCGTCAAGAATTAGTGATCAATCAATCAATCCCTTACCCTCAGGCGTGATAAATAAATCCGAAATGGGCAAAAAATGGGATTAATCCTACCCAAAAATGCCAAATACACAATTTGCTTCTGTTCCTGGTCTTAATTTTCGAACGCAGTTGATCAACCACTTAATAACTTCACTTCAACGTCATTACGTTAACCATAGGTTGTATTTTATTCGTTTATCTTCCGCTCGAGGGATAAAATACCGTGATTTTTAAATCAGCCTAGGTATGTCCACTTTTGCGTGTCTCAGAACATTCAAATGCAAGAAAAAATGATCCAATTCTAGAATACCGATTGCCGAGTCTTCGGAGAATCAAAATCTCGATTTTCCAAGAAACGCCGCATTTAGCCCTATTCTCCGTCCACTCCAGAGCTGCGGTACGCATTGACCTGTACACTGAAAGGACGTCAGTGTCACTCTTGTTGGTTCAGAATACGCGAAACTGCCAACCGCGGAAATTCGAGGCCAATGCGGTCGCTTCCACGAACCCTTCGGAATTATCCTTCGCAGGAAATCCATTATGGTCGGGTTTTCCGAAAGTGAGATGTACTAGTGTGCAATGTGACCAATGTTTGAAACATGGCCAAAACTTCAAATGATTTCGACCATTTCAATGGAACACTTCAAGAATTTCGTAATGAAGAAACAGTGAATGAAGTAATCTTCCGCAATTAACATCTTTTTTGGAAAACCTATTACAGACATTGTGCAGGGTTTGTTAAGCGCATCATTAGTGCCTTAGATAGGATTAATTAGATAGGATTTACAAGATGGCGTTTAATCTCGTAAACATGTTTTCGTCATCAGGTTTGTGAGATAATCTAAAATATTATCCATTCAATTTGTTGCAGGTTTCTAGACTGTAAAAGAGAATCCAAAACAAGAAATCACTACAATATGCCCCTGACGGGTACTTTTTTCACTCCTTCCAACTGCACAACACTAATTTGTAATGCTGGCTTCTGGATTTAGATAATGGCGAAAGAAAGGAAAAAGTAGCGTGTTGCTTAAGATAGCGCATCGACATATGTCAGCAAATTCTCGGAGGAAATCACAAAAATGACCAGTCGTTGTAGTTGATGTCTAAAAATATCCTGCAATCAGTGGTTGGCAATAACCGTGCTATTTCGGAAGTGCGAAAAAGTTGCCGTAGACGCGATGAAGGTTTTTTACATGGAATAAATCTACATGAGACAACTGGCTGAACTTCCTGAAAGCGCAAAAATGATTTTTTTGCCCATAAATAGTCGAATACGTTAAACGTTACGCCACAAAACCGCCAGAAACTTCCGCAATACAAAAACCATTTGGCACGAATGGGAAACCAAACTATACTAGCAAAATTCGTTTTAATGAAGAAACGTATTTTTGTTAAAGTTTTCAAATTCTGACCACGCTGGCAGTGTTCTCGACTATCACGGCCTGCAGTTTCACTGTCCGTACAAGCACGCAGTGGTCCAGCAGCAGTACAGCAGTGATTTCATCGGCAGACCGGTCGTCTCAGCAGCGTACCAGCATCACGTGGAGACGCGTCGCCCAGCTGCCGGACGCACGCCGCGACGAGCCAATTCGCGGTCGCAGGCGTGACCGGGCGCGTGCGCACGTCCCGCAGGAATTAAATCGTAAATCTGGCGTCACCGGCCCCGCCTCCGCAGCGCAGCACGCGGCGACACCCTCGCGAAGGCCGGCGACGCGCCCCTGGGGTACGCCTACGCCACAGCCGCCGTGCGGAGCCACGGAGCACAACGGCCCAGGAGTCACGGAGCCCTAGTTCCAATACAGAAATATTAAAAAAATCGTTTATACAAGTGCTACCAATTATGAGGGAGGTTGAAGGAGCCTTTAATTTCTTCCTTTTCTTCTTCCTCTCCTCTTTCTTCTTCTTCTCCTCCTTCTTCTCCTCCTTTTTCTCCTCCTTCTCCTCCTCCTTCTTCTCCTCCTCCTTCTTCTCCTCCTTCTTCTTTGCCTCCTCCTCCTTCTTCTTCTTCTTCTTATTCTTCTCCTCCTTCTCCTCCTCCTCCTTCTTCTTCATTTTATTCTCCTTCTCCTCCTCCTTCTTATTCTTCTCCTTCTTATTCTTCTCCTTCTTATTCTTTTCCTTCTTATTCTTCTCCTTCTTATTCTTCTCCTTCTTATTCTTCTCCTTCTTATTCTTCTCCTTCTTATTCTTCTTCTCCTTCTTATTCTTCTTCTCCTTCTTATTCTTCTTCTCCTCCTTCTCCTTCTTCTCCTCCTTCTCCTTCTTCTCCTCCTTCTCCTTCTTCTCCTCCTTCTTCTCCTCCTTCTGCTTCTTCTCCTCCTTCTTCTTCCCCTCCTCCTCCTTGTTCTTCTTCTTTTTCTTCTTCTTCTTCTTCTTCTTCTTCTTCTTCTTCTCCTCCTTCTTCTTCTCCTCCTTCTTCTTCTCCTCTTTCTTCTTCTCCTCCTTCTTCTTCTCCTCCTTCTTCTTCTCCTCCTTCTTCTTCTCCTTCTTCTTCTTCTTCTTCTTCTTCTTCTCCTCCTTCTTCTTCTTCTTCTTCTTCTTCTTCTTCTTCTTTTCCTCCTTCTTCTTCTTCTTCTTCTTCTTCTTTTCCTCCTCCTTCTTCTCCAGGCTTCCCCAGGCTGAGGCGGTGCCCCACTGATGGAGATAACTGGAGTAGGAAATTCCCTTACAAGACGTCGTGTAGGTCAGCGTCGGTCCAAACGTTCTAACAAGGAGGAATTTTCCGAGTTACTATATTCACTACATCTAAGGGACTAATGACCATAGTTGCTGACGTGTCTGTAAACACGAAATAAACTAACAATTACACATTTCATCATATTAGATCTCATTTTATTTCATAACATTTCATCTAAGAATACTCATTATAATACACTTCTCATTCCGTCGAACACACCTCCCCTCCAGCCGTACCACCTACTTCATTCGGCTTGATGATGATGATGATGTGGGATGGAGTTCAATGATAAATGAAAATGGAGCAATGATGAGACGAAATACAGAGGTCGTGGGCTAACTACGTGAAAACTTGCCTCAAACGTGCTTTGTTCACCATCAATTCCACTTGCGTATATCGAACGAGGATCAGCTCTCCACCGCAGGGCTGAAGGGCGAGCAGACTGATCACCTCATCACGAGTCGCTGAAGTACCAATTATTATCTATCTTTGAAGTTGTGTAAATTATAGGAAACAGTTTATTTATTTGATAGTATTTTTCACTTTTTGAAGCCAAAGACATTACTGAAACCTCTTTTATATCTATCAAGATGTGTGCAGTAAGTTTTTTAAAAATCTTTTAAGCTTTTCAAAGTGATTCTCGAAAGGCACTACCATTTATGAACCTCTCATCGTTTCACATCACTTGCAGCGCTCCCGTTTCAATGTAATTAGTGTCTTCCTCAGCCTTCGTCAATTTTTGTGCCGTCAATTCAACAGTATTTACAATTGCTTTACTTTTGTTTAATCGAGAGTTTGACTTGAAGTTTTACGCTCTCAATAACACTAAATGCTTCTAACGCAAATGCCACTCTCACTGTTTCCAACACCACCACTACGGCCACCAACCACGATCTTTACCTTCGACACAACGCTACCAACACGGTTGTAAATTGCATCATAGCCGCACCATTTCATGCTCTTTTCCTGGCGCCCTCGGTTACAGTATTGTAGGTCACTTCCATTTTAATCTCTTCTCTTAATCGCCGCCTTGCTGTTGCTTCAACTACGCCACCCTACTGTCCCGCTTCAAGTCAATAGCACCTCCAGACGTGCCTAAACCGGAAACGGTGACTCAGTGCAACTGATGTCACTGCGGCGCTTTTGACCAGGAGGTCCTAGGTTCGAGTTCTGACGGCGGCAGGATTTTCGACACTAGCTTTTCAGCTAGGTCGAATTCAGTCGCTGTCTGAAGGAGAATTCTAGCGGCCGACTGCTCTGATCGGTAGTGTTCCGTGGTTTCTCCCATCAACACCAGGCGAATGCCGGAGCAGTACCTTAAGAAACGGACCGCGCGCGATTTTCCCTTCATCTTCCTTGTCCTATCCTCACCCCTTACACACTTACTCTAACTTCAACATGCACTGCACTACCAGACATGTCGGGAGACCGGACGGAGACTTAGAACTTGTCCCGACTGGGGCTGTGCTCCGGTGGTGGGAGATTCCTGATTGAGGAAAACTCCGTTAGCCGACGGTAGGTTGGCGCCGGATCTGGCCATCCGGCCGGGGGAAGATCACCGCCATCTCACGAGAAAAACATGCACTACACTTACGGGACCAGCGACCAAAGCAGTTGACGCGCCCGGAAACACACAAACAAAAACAATCAATCAATAAATCCTCTGGGTAAAATATAAAAATGTATTCTCACAAAGAAAATGTCACAAGACCATCGGAATCACTATCAACCAATTAATCAGACCAGCCTAAACACGTTCGCTTCATGGGGCCGCCGGCGCGTCCTTACAGCAGCTACAGCGATCACCACTGCTTCTCCCCGCGTTTCTTGCGCCATCACCTCCTTTGCCGTGTGCCCGCCGGTCGGTCGGTCGGTGGCCCCGGAAAATGAGAAAACCACACCCCTCCACGCTCTCCTCCCCGCCCCACCCCAGCGCCTCTCGCTCCGCGGCGGAAGCTGACACGGCTCCTGCAACAGCCGGCGCCGAGCTAAAGATAAGCAATAAAACTTTGGGGGGCGGCGCCCCGAACCGCCCTACTTTCACCTCTATTTTTCGAGTTCGCTCTCCCGTGCTGCCCTGCCCTGCCCCGCCCACACGCCTATGTCCCTACCCTCGTCCCTTCCACCCCGTCCCTCCTTCGATCCGCTCCCGCCCAGTCCCTGTCCAAGCTAGTTCCCCGCTCCGCTCCCGTCCCACAGCCCACGTAACCCCTTCCTTGTTTAATCCCTGTCCCTCCATCGCTCCACTCCGTGTTTCGCTCATACCTCTGTTCCACCCCGACCTGTTTTCGTCCAGTCCCCACCCCGTCCACCCATTCCTGCCTCGTCCCCGGACCGTTCCTGCCCTATACCCGTCACCACCCTATCCCCGTCTCCACCCCGTCACCGCCCTATCCCCGTCTCCACCCCGCCACCGCCCTATTCCCGTCTTCGCCCCGTCACCGCCCCGTTTTTGCTCCGTCCTCGTCCCGTCCTCGTCCCGTCCACGCCCCGTCCACGCCCCATCCACGCCCCGTCCACGCCCCGTCCACGCCCCGTCCACGCTCCGTCCACGCTCCGTCCACGCTCCGTCCACGCCCGTCCACGCCCCGTCCACGACCCGTCCACGACCCGTCCACGACCCTCCACGACCCGTCCACGCCCCGTCCACGCCCCACCACGGCCACGTCCCCGACAAGGCCCCGCCAAGTCGCCGCTACGTCTTTGCCCCGTCCTCGTCCCGTCCACGCCCGTCCACGCCCGTTCACGCCCGTTCACGCCCCGACCCTGCCACTTTCCTTCCTCATCCCCGCCACATCCCCGTCACGTCACTTCACGTCCCCGACACGCCTCACCACGTCCCCGCCACGTCCAGCCACGTCCCCGCCACGTCCACTCCACGTCCCCGCCACGTCCTGCTACGTCCCAGGCCCGTCCCCGCCACGTCCCGGGCCCGGGCCCGGCCCCGGCCCCCTTCCGACCCCAACCAGCTTCTCACTTTGACTTTTCCCTTCTTCACCCCTTCCCGCTCCCGGCTCCACCGCTGCCACAACCCCGCTCCGTCTCCGTCCCACCCTCGCTCACCTACTGCACCGTCCCATTCCCGCACCCGGGCGTTTCCCCCAGCGCTCGGCACCGCGACGCCGCGCCGCCCCCGCTTCTTTTTTTCTGTTGTCTTGTTTCTCCGAAGATCTCACGTACTTAGCGGGATGACCGGCGCTTCGCAGCTGTCGGCGTGCTGGGCTGGGAGCGGGCCTGTAAGGGGAGGCGCCCGAGACTTATTACTGCGCGATCTCCCGCGCCCGCGCCGCTTCCCCATCGCCGCCGCCTAATGGAAATCACGTGGTCTCAACAGCCCGCGGACCGGGAGCGGTAGCTCAGGGCATCAACTGATGTCACTGCAGCGCCTCTGGCCGGGAGGTCCTAGGTTCGACAGCGGCAGGATTTTCGACACTAGCTTTTCAGCTAGGTCGAATTCAGTCGCTGTCTGGAGGAGAATTCTAGCGGCCGGCTGCTCTGATCGGTAGTTTTCCGTGATTTCTCTGATCAACACCAGGCGAATGCCGGAGCAGTACCCTACCAAACGAGCCACGGATCGCGCGCGATCTGTCCTTCCTCTTCCTTGTCCCATCCTCTCCCCTTACACACACACACTTACACTAACATGCACTACACTACCACATATTCCGGGAGACCGGTCGGAAGCTTAGAGCTTCTCCCGGCTGGGGCGGTGCCCCGCTGGTGGGAGAGTCTTGGTTAGGGGGAAACCCTACTAACCGACGGTAGGTCGGCGCCGGATCTCGCCCTCCAGCGGGGAAGATCACCGCCATCTCCCGAGAAAAAAAACATGGACTACACTAACGGGACTAATAACCAAAGCAGTTGACGCGCCCGGAAACACGAAAAAATCAATCAACAGCCCGCGGCCAAACGCTAACGGAGCCACCAAGTTGCTGCTCGCGATGTTTGGAAGGGTCGTATGATCGCATTCGCACAATATTCTCCAAAAGATTGTTTATGAATGAACAGTATTCGATTTCGAGTTAGGCTATTCTTTGAATGAAATGGCTTTATGAATGTTTCAATCTGTCTGTCAGATTGTTGAATTAGTATCCTGTGCAGTTCGTAATGTGATGATGGAACAAGTTCATAATACTATCGAACAAAAGCATTGTTTATCTGCGTAGAAAATATAAAATGATTTTCAATGCAGTACATTGTGTCATATGTGCAATGGTATTCATTGGTCTTGAATATAGTAATAGATACGTTATGGAATTACTAATTCTATCCATTTTTCATTGCTATATTTTAACAATAAATTGAACTGAACTACATCATGTAAATGTTAAAAAATTCGGCCTTTCCCACTATATTTCGTTCTAATTCAGTAAACGTGTCTAGTTTGGTACTCGCAGATATACATTTAACTAGACAGTAGGTTGATTGATTGATTTTTTTCGTGTTTTTGGACGCGTCAACTGCTTTGATTATTAGTCCCGTTAGTGTAGTGCATGTTTTTTTCACGGGAGATGGCGGTGATCTTCCCCCGCTGGAGGGCGAGATCTGGCACTGACCTACCATTGGCTAGTGGGGTTTCACCTAACCAGGACTCTTCCACCAGCGGGGCACCGCCCCAGCCGAAAGTTCTATGCTCCCGAAGGGTCTCCCGGAATATGTGGTAGTGTAGTGCATGTTAATGTAAGTGTGTGTGTAAGGGGAGAGAGGATAGGACAAGGAAGAGGAAGGACAGATCACGCGCGGTCCGTGGCCCGTTTGTTAGGGTACTGCTCCGGCATTCGCCTGGTGTTGATCGGAGAAATCACGGAAAACTACCGATCAGTGCAGCCGGCCGCTAAAATTCTCCTCCAGACAGCGACTGAATTCGACCTAGCTGAAAAGCTAGTGTCGAAAATCCTGTCGCCGTCGGAACTCGAACCTAGGACCTCCCGGTCAGATAGACACTAGATATACTGTAGGTAGTTCTGCATTGCAACATGCTAATCTCCATGTAGCTCGTCAAGCACAGGCGACGGAGAGTCGTTGACCACTGTGAAATGATGTCATGAGAGCGAATCAGCGGTGATCTCATGAGTTAATGTCAAGGGAGTCCACTATTCTTCTCATTTCCTGCGTTGCAAACGCTCGTAGAATTTGATATGCTAATAAATGCACTGTATGATAATTGTGATGTCCGAAATCCTCATTTCAACCGTACTACATAGAGTGGTGATGTTACCAATTCTTATGATACCATTTGGGTTTATACATCCCAAGAAAGGCCACGTGTTCTGAGTAAATTGAAACTTGAAAACTAATAATAACTAACTAAAAAATAACTAAACAAAAGGAAGTTTTCTTTTGTGTATTGCCATATTAGAATGAAACTGCCAAAAATTGTGGTGTTGGAGATGGAATCAGCGTCCAAGTATACGCAACCTAAGAGTGCAGATTCAATCCAGCGGTAAGACTTCATTCTTTCTCCACGTAGTTGTAGAATAGCGATCTTCTCATCCAACTACCTATCCATTTTCAACTTGAGCACATTTGTTTTATTGCTTTGATTGAGTTCAGATAAATTAGTGTAAAAACAAACTATACATATGTGCAGTAGGCTTAGTCTAATTTACAGTAATAAAGAAAAAATCTTTAATTTATACAAATTGACGAATTATATTGAGAAACGTCTATAAACAACTTTCGACGGTTGATTTGATGTGAGAAATGTAGAATGGAAATCGGTTTTTGATTCTAGTTCTGTGAGGGGGCTTTTACAGTGTTTAAAAGGGGTGAGGTGAGGGATATGCGATAGCGTGTGATGTAATTGGGTGGAGGAGCATGCCATATGGCGTTCTATAGAATCTAACTGAATCTCTTTGGAGTTGGGCATTCGTGATGAACCAGGGACGCTGGTGATTTTATTAAGAAGTTATGTTTGTGGAATTTGAAGTTTATTAAAATTTGTTTTGGTATCATTGATCTAGATTGAACTTGCGTATATAAATAAGGGCTTTATAATCGTTTTTTGTTTCGTAAATTAAATGTACCCAATTTCACAAAAAAACTCTTTATTATCACTATAGTAATCGCACGCATGCAACTAAAAGTCTTACAACTACCTATGTAGACTCAGGTAAAGGTTAAATATCGTATATTTAAGCCAATGTGAACAAAGTCCCAAAAATGCAGAATATGTAGAGTATCTATCTGAAACGTTTACGAATAAAAACTTAATTACTACTACATTGAGTCATTAATATTTAAAGTATTGTTACTGAAATTGGAGAATGTTATCCCACACACACACACAGCTGTTGTAATGAGAAATATTGTATTGTCTTTTACTGCAACGTCATCTTCAGCATACGGCAATAACAGATTGAACTCACTGACTACAGAAACTTCATAATGTATTTAACATGAACATACAAATATAAAACGTATTTGGTGTTTAAAAAAATTACAAATTGAAATATATAAACGTCAGTTGTATTTATCGTATCTAAAAGGTATGCAACCTCTTCTGAATCAGACCGGCAAAGGTGGCTCAGGGCATGAACTGTGTCAGTTCAATGCCCCCTTACCGGTAGGTTTTAAGGTTCGAATCTCCTCGGTGGCAGGATTTTCGACATTAGCTAGATAGCTAAGTCGAATTCAGCCGCTGTCTGAAGGATAATCCTAGCGGCCAGCTTCTCTGATCGGTAGTTTTCCGTGGTTACTCTGAAGCAACAAAATCAAAATTCTTTCAAAAACTGCCACAAATTGTTTCTTTAAACTTTTTAAAGAGATAGTGCTGGAGGTACCGTAAAAGATGACATAAATGTCTTTCTGCTCAATTTTTTTTCAAAAATTACAGAAATATAATTTATTGAAATCTCTCTCACGACTTTAATAATATGCAAATATCTAGGAATTTGTAAACATTATTGCATTTGTGAGTAAAAATTATTCAAATGATGTGCAATAAAATATTTCGAAAAATCAAACGATTTCCGTGTGAAAGAGCTTCAAATTTCGCATTTATAGTAACGCGTAAACGACATTTTCATAAAAACGGCTCCAAAGTTTTCAGTGAAAATTTTTTTATAGGACAAGATTTTACGATCCTATAATATTTTTAAAATAATATTTCAGTTCTTCTATTAGGAAACCCAAAAACTGAGAAAACGTGTATTTTTTGTCGGCGATAGATGGCAGCAGGCAAGAGTACGTGGCAAGACCGAAATGCTAGCCCAGACCAAAGGAATTAGAAAACTAACTAGTAGAAGAAAATCTGTGCCATTCTGTAGCACCAATAGTTTTATTTATTTATTTATTTATTTATTGAGTCAAAAACAGCCTAAAACTGTATGTGACGTATGGGAGAGAAAATCATCTGCGCACGTTCTCTTGAGTTTCAGAATCCCTTCCCAACAATTTAACTATTAATAGTTGAAAGATTAATAATAATAATAATAATAATAATAATAATAATAATAATAATAATAATAATAACCACAACAAATTTAAAAAAGCGAGAGATTAACATTTCAAAAACTAGATATTTTCGTTGCCAAATTATAGAAAACTTATTTTTAACGGTAAAGAAACGAACAGACTTGATTTTTCTGTATTGTTAACAAAACAGAAACTCACCCTAAGTTCTTTTCGTGGGAGAAAAATGGAAACGAGTTCTATAGTCTTTGTATTCCTCATCCTGTATACGGATCACATCATCCGAAATCTGTCGCCTCCTCCTCCGCCTATACTCGGAAATGAAAATGACACTCATTCACACACACAATAATTCTATTCTTTTTTCGTTTAGTTAACTAAATATGCTCATTAATTCCATGAAAACTCGTTGATTATCTTTATGTTAATAGCATGCGTGCAATTAAAATTTAAACGTGCAATTAAAGCGACACGCCTACCAATCAGAATTCAGAAATGAAGCCAAATCGTGTAATTAAGAAAATGTAACCAAGGTATTTGCAGCCGGTCATGAAACATGAACAAAAATCTTTATCACATATTACGTAGCAACAACAATTACATTTACACAACGAAAGAATAAATCTAAATTGGGGATGTAAACGTTAAGCTAGCGAACTTATGGAACAACATAATATATTTAACGTGAATAAATTAAATGTTTAAGCTACTTTTTTACACGTAAAACATTTGGTTTTATGATTACGAATGTAAAACATGTGAATGTCAGTTGTGTTTACCAGTTCTGAAAAGAACGCTATAGTAAAACAGCGTCAGAGATGAGGTTTTTTCTTTTAAATTTATATATGTTGTATTCTTTCTCATATCTGTCTCTTTTCGTAGGAAGTAATGTTATCTTGCCTTGGTCAGTTTCTAACATTTTATCCACAATATATTTAGTACCATTTTTTACGATAGTTTCCATTTGCAAGTATTTCGGTGAAACAAAAATAATGCAAGGCCCACTAAAATAGATATTTTTTCAGAAGCAATAATACGTCATGAAATGCTTACCTCGGGAGGAAAAGATGCGCCTGAATATTTCAAACTTTGAACTGCTCGTAAATGGAAACAAAAAATTATTGTACGTAACATGTGTATAAAGGGGTATGAAAATAAATAGTCCCTCGTTTTCTTGAACAAACCATTCATGCAATTATACACCTCTTCATACACTCGTTTTGTTAACACGCTTACGTGCACGAAAACCTATTTTAATCATTTTTAACTCTCTTGTGTGCACGTTCTTTCGTACTTGTTTTCTGTGTGAAAAGTAGCTATTTTTTCATTCTAATTTATAGAGTACGAAAAATTACGAAGCATGCGCGAAACACAGCAAATCCGTTCAAAACTTTCGTAACATGGCGTGTTGAAAAAAAGTATACGTGAGGTGATTCGTGCTCCTTTTAGGTAACTTACTTAATAAAAGTAGTAAAAGTACTACCCAGAAAGCAGAATTAAATTACATCCTTGAGATAGGAAGAAAGAGCATAATTTATATCAAGCTTTAAATTGAAGCATTGCTTTGAAAAGGAAGCGTAAAAATCTGCGAGTTTCATTACTTATCTGTAGAGTGAACTCTGCTTCCTCATCGGAGGGCGAACTAAAACACCCTCGGTGGAGCTCAACTGTTGAGAGGGGTCTAAGAAGGAGAACTCCGCCCTCCACGGCCCGGAACTGGCGGCCTCGAACCGCGGCCCGTGCCTTCAGGGCGCGCCGGCCCGGAAGCGTCGACGGGAGGGAGGGGGAAAAGGGGAGGGGATGGCTGGCGCAAAAGCAACTTGCCCTTCCTTTTGCCTCCACCCCTTTCGTCCACCTCGCTCGCACCGCTCTGCTGGCTACATTGCGGCGTGCGTCACCGTCGCCTCTACCGCCTCTACCGCCTTTGCTGCATCCGTGCCCCCGACTCGATTTGGGCCGCTGACCCTGTCCCTCCGACGCTTTGCTTCCAGTCGCCGTACCTCCCGACGTTGTGCCTCCCGACGTTGTGCCTCCCGACTCCATGCCTCAATACCCTGTGACTCCCGAAGCCGTGCCTCACTACGCCGTGTCTCATCACGCCGTGACTCCCGACGCTTTGCGTCCCGACGTTGTGCATCCCGACTCCGTGCCTCATTACGCCGTGCCTCACCACGCCGTGCCTCCCGAAGCCGTGCCTCCCGACTCCGTGCCTCCCGACTCCGTGCCTCCCGACTCCGTGCCTCCCGACTCCGTGCCTCCCGACTCCGTGCCTCCCGACTCCGTGCCTCCCGACTCCGTGCCTCCCGACTCCGTGCCTCCCGACCAAGCCGTGCCTCACCACGCCGTGCCTTCTGACTCCCGTGCCTTCCGACTCTCGTGCCTTCCGATTCTCGTGCCTCACTACGCCATGCCTCACTACGCCGAGCCTCAACATGCCGTGACTCCCGACGTTTTTCCTCCAGACGCCGTGCCTCTCGACGTTGTGCCTCTCGACGTTGTGCCTCACGAAGCCGTGCCGCAACACGCCGTGACTCTTCACGTCTTGCCTTTAGAGGCCGTGCCTATCGACCTCATGCCTCCCAGCGACGTGCCTCACAATACCGCACCTCTCAACGTCATGCCTTTCGACGACATCCCTCCCGACAGCGTGCCTCCCGACGCCTTGCCTCCAGACACCGGGCCCCTCGACGACGTGACTCACGATGCCATGACTCCAGACGACGTGTCTCACGATGGCATGACTCCAGACGACGTGTCTCACGATGGCATGACTCAAACGCCGTGCCTTCCGACGCAGCGACTCCGATCCCGCTCCACCACTCGCCGACCTTGCCCGAGCCTTTACCTTCGTCCGTTAAAATCTCTTAAAATATTCACCTCCTTCTCCCGTTCGTCCGCATTTCCTTTCCACCTCCGCCTCCACTCTTCCTTTCTTCTGTCCCTCTCAGACTCCCTTTACGACCCAATTGCTGGTCTTTCCCGGTCTCTTGTCCGGCCTCGTGTATGCTTCATCTTTACACCCCCTTCAAAGCGCCCGCCCCGCTGATATTCTAGCCGCTCGTTGTCATTGTGTCACGTCGTCTCGTGTCACTCTGCGTCCCACGGCAGTCTTTCTCAAGCCCGGGCCCCTCCTGCCGTCTCTTCGCAGTGACGCCGACGCCCTCGCTATCTGTGTTCTCGCCACAGCCGCTACTCCCTCCCCCACCACCTTCGTTGTTCCCCGCGCCGGCTCTGCCGTCATCAACAATTCATCGCCATATCATCACCCCCATCGTCGTTTCCGTCGCGATGCCCCCGTCCCTCACCCCGCCGTCGCCCCAGGCCCCGTCGTCCCGTCGCCCTCCGTGCCCCCCTCTCCCACCCTCAGGGCCGCCTCCGGCGCGGGGCAGTGGAGCGCGATGTTCGTGCGCCTTCAACGCGCTGCGATAACTCCTGCAGCAACTTGGCGCGTTATTACGCCGCTCTTGAGCCGGGGTTGCCTGCAGTCGTTGGCCGAAGCAGGGGGCGGGGCGGGGGCGGGGCGGGGCGGGGCGGGGTGGGGGCAGGGGCGGGGCGGGGAGAGGGCGAGGCGAGGGCGGGGCAGGGGCGGGACGGAGGCGGAGAGGGGGCGGGGCGAGGGCGGGCCAAGAGACGGAAGGTGGTGGGGCGTGGGCGGGGTGGGGATGGGGCGTGGGCGGGGTGGGGGCGGGGTGTGGGCGGGGTGTGGGCGGGGTGTGGGCGGGGTGTGGGCGGGGCGTGGGCGGGTTGGGGGCGGGGTGAGGGCAGGGTGGGTGCTGGGCGAGAGCGAGAGCGAATGCGGGGCAGGGGCAGGACGGAGTCGTGGCGGGGCGGAGAGGGGCGGAGGAAGCGGTTTGGCCGAGGCGGCGTTTGGAAGGTAGCTGAGGCGCAGTTAGAAAGAAGAGCGGTAAGCGGTGCGGCAAGGCAAGCGCTCCCCTACGTGCACCGAGGGGAGGGGAGAAGTTAAAATGTGGAAAAGAGGCGATGGAGCTACTTGTAAGGGACGGGAGACGGAACGAAACTCGAGACTTAGAGGAAAAAATACAAATGTATTTCAAATAGTAACATAACTATGACGAAGGGAAAGATGACGAAGGTGACCGCTGCATGTGGTAAATGAAATAAAAGAATAATAACAAATGAAATAAAAGTTACGAGAACAGCAATTCTCACCATTCCAGAATAACAGTAATGCAACTGACAAAGTTGTAGTTCTACAGGAGGTTGCTACTCGGATCATTTGTAAAATTATTAAATTCATACGGGGGTTATAAAATAACGGGGGTTTATTCGAATTATTTTCTGCTGGCAGTATGGTAATATAGTAGTCACCGAAAAAAATGTTATTAGAAAAGTAGTGCAGTACACATAATTAAATAACAATGCAGCCTGTTTTGTATCAACATCTTCAGTCGTTTAATCAGTCGTGAATATGTATGCGCTGTTCCTTGACCCACTGCAACGTATTTAAAATTTAGTGAAAGCGAAGGCCGGCGCTTCGGTGCCCTTCGTGAAGCGAGCACTACTTCCCCGCGCGATGCTCTGGAAATTGAAGTGAGCGGAAGGCGGTTCTCTGTAAGCACCTCGGCGCAGCGTTCTGCGCCATGCCCAGCTGCGCCGCGCAGAAACGCAACCCCCCCACCCCACACCCCTCGCCGACAACAGTGCCGCGCGCGGCTCGCGTTGATGCAACCTGTTCACTTCCCTCAGTTTCCACATTACGTTGCTGCTGCTACAGTTATTGTAACTGCACTAGGAAACGGTCGAACGAGTGGATCGTAAAATTGAAAGCTGCTTTCTTGCAAATGCCCCCTTGCGTAATGGACTTGTTCGGAACGAGTGTAGTACGCTTTTCTTGCCCGACGTTTGGAATGTATTTTCCGTTCTGCTTGCTGAGTCGCTAGGCTGAGGTTGTAATAAAAAATCTCTGCCAGAAGAGAACTGAAATGTTACACTGTGTATTACTTTTTTGTAAAAGAATTGAACTACGTATGGACTCGTAATACTTCCAAAAACAATTTGTATTTTAGATATCAATTACAAACTGTGGTTTTGATAACTGCTCAGCTTTGTTCTTTAATTTGTAATTGTCAAGATCTCTTTTATTTTTTAATTCCCGGATGATCGATGTAATTTTAGTTGTTTACTATTACTAATGTTTCTTCCTGATAAACTAAATTGTTAAAAACTAAACATTATAATTTCGTTTCAAGTTTCGTTATTAGTTTCTGCGTCACGCAAATGCCATTTCAACATAGTAGTTTGTCATTGTAATGACTAGAATACCTATTTCTCTATGCAACCAACCAGATTCAATTGAGAATTGTTACCGAACTATATTAATTATGATTTGTAGCTTGGTGCAATAGCCAGCAAGTATTATGAATCTATCATCTATCGTTTGCCCAGTAGTTCATATTAGGAATGCTAACTTCAACTGAAATGTCATTTTCACGCTAGTTAATATGTTCTAACATTTGACATCGTTGATTAGGTGGTCATGATTACAAAGGGAGAATTAAATGGAATTACCAAGTATGAAACTGACATCAGCATAATACAGAGATATAATTTCTGCTCTTATTCATCAGATGTTCAGGTGGAGAGAAGAATACTATAATTCTGTGCTGTGTTTTACTTTCTCACTACGTGGTAGAGAAAAAAGTTATGCAATGCAGCGCAAAGAATTTTCGTCTGAAAAACTCTTTTACAGGGTCCTAGTAACGAAAAAATTGATTAATCCAATTGCTACATTTTGAAAAAAATCTCCAGCAGTGGCGTAACCAGAATCCATGTTTTGTGGGTCCTTGATGTCGAAAAGTCGAATACTACTTGTAATCAACATTCTTACTAATTCCACTCTAATAAGTATTAGTTACGTCGTTTGTTTACATCTCATACTGATTCTTCTTTCGCATTCTTCTTCCGCAAGTGTACGCACGTATGCGAGTGAAAACATTTTTTTTCAAAAATCAAGGCACTTCTATGCGTATATTTAGTCAGTCTTGGCTGATTCATGAGCGTGATATATAAATATATTTGTGCCTTAACTTCAGAGAATTCTCAGATTACTTTTTTGGGAGTTTCTGGTGCAAATTTGTTCACTAGGAGCATCACTGAAACGAAGCCAGAAGACATTTGTCAACTAAATCAAAAACAAGAAATAGCTATTAAGTAACTACTAGAATACATCAGATCAATATTATAAAGAAAAGAAATAAAGAAAACATAATTTAAATTAAAGGTTATTATTTTCCAACGAGGATATAACGTTTCCGAATATACAAACGATTGGCTCACCACATCATTTCAAGTTTTTAGCACTAAAAAGTACTGAAATGTCTCTTACGGATTTTTCCCGGAATTATAGCGAAAGACGTCCATTTCATGATTGCAAGACCAGAATACGATGATTAATAAGTGGGGAAAGATCATCGCCACCTTCCGATAAGAAATGCACTACATTTACGGGACTAGTAACCACAGTAGTTGAAGCGCCCAGAATCACTAACTATCAATCTAACAATGAAAATACCATATTATTCTGAACCAAATAAGGAGCTCAACTTGTTTCCGAATAAATATTGAAGTTGTGACCTTCTACGATATAATCGATTCACTTTCTAAATCAGCGGGTAAAGGTTTAGAGTGTCAATAAATGTAACAAATGGTACTTTTCGGTGCAGTGTTCAGTACATAAGGTAAACACTACATACGCCTCGAAATACATTCACACACAAGATACTTGACTGTCCGGGAGACACAATGTTCTAGGCACAGTTGCCAACTTTTCGGCGGTCATACTGCGACCTTCCTCTGGGCGAATGAAGAAGCGAAATGAGCATTTTGCTTTTTTTTTAGTTTATTTCTATCTGTTCAACAATACATGTTTTTCAGAGGAGTTAATTTTTACCAGATCCTTAACATTTCGTTATAACCTAACTGCGGGTTCCCGTCGGATAACTAAGAAATTCAGTTTTAATAGACATTTTTAGGACAGATAATAGAAAATTATATTTGGGGTTTTTGCAATATGTAATTATAATTTTTGATCTATTCACACAATATTCATTTATGGGGGACGAAACCAGTCTCTTGGAAATTTTGATTTTATTCGAAGAGTTAGCTCTCCGGTTTGACCTAGATTGAAATCTTTGGCACTTATTGCAGTTGGAAGTAGATCGAAAAATTTTTGGGCTTGATTTGTTATGAAGTCTGTTATGTTCGGGATTTGCATTTTGCTGTGAGGAACCTCGCAGTATGACTGCCAAAATGTTGGCAACTGTGCCTAGAACAATACGTCTCCTGATCAACGACGTTTCCCAGGCAGCCATATACTATTATATATGATCGACTATTTGCACGGCAAAGCGTTATAAAAATCTATAGAAATGTCGATCATCTTTTCATGCGCAGTTTGAGTTTTGCATCAGTTTTGTACTTCTGCACACACACGCAGATTGAGTTTACTGTACTCTATATCGGAGAAAAACTCCCTATTGACTCTGGCCGTGGTAACCTATGCTTTCACATTCATCCACACTCCCAGTCTCACTGAACCCATCTCTTACCCCTCCAACGCCCAGAGCAACACGATCCGAACCCTGCCCTCTGTCTGCAACCTCAACTCTGTTCAGCATCTAAACAGGATTACTTCCCTCACGCGGCCACATAAAATTCACCAAAAATCGAGCGTGTGGCTTGTTTTGGCGCCGCACATGCTCCTAGGCGATTTGTGGTTTTGCATTTCCCGTTCGACTGCGCACGCACGCACGCACGCACGCCGGCTTTTTTTCTCTGGTGCTGTTGTTGTTGTTGTTGTTGTTGCTGTTGTTTAAAGTGGACAGTCCGGGTCGGCGTTTGCCGCGCGTCAAACGGGAAGTTGTTTCATATTCATACGGACCGCCCCTCCCATGTCCCGGATCGTATCGCGCTGTTGCGGCGCGGGGAAGGACTGGGGGGGGGGCGGGGATGAACTGCTGCGCTGCTCGAATAGAATAGAGTGTGCGAAGTAGAGATTTGTTGAATCTGGTTCCAGTGGTGGGAGACTATGGAAACGTTAACCTTTCAGTAGTCAGGTGCGGTGTAGGTTTCTGTGGTAAGTATCTCACCTTTTCGCATTTACTTCATAAGAAGAGAAACTTATGTTATCGTGCGTAGGAAAACGCCAAATTTACTGCAGAAAAGCTCTTATTGCCGACCCTGGTAACGAAAAAGTGGATAAATTGTGCTAACTACCAAAAGTAGCTACACATTGTGTAGCCAAAATTCATGTTTTTGGGGTCCTTGAGACCGAAAAATCGATTGACGTCTATACGTCTATCGATTGCAAAAGGGCAATTTTGGGGGTGTCTTTATAACTATAATATTGAAGATAGAGATGTTTTCTTTAATTAAATCTGTTCTTTAGTGAGTGATAATGAAATTAGGTTGTGTTCGAAAATATGAGTAGTTTTTCTGTGTTTTTGCCCGAAATATTGGCAATTTTTATTTTTTAAACAATTTTTACTCAAAAACCGCTCATAATTTTTTCTTTCAATTTTCTTTTCACATGTATCAAGGGCGGTAAAAATATGGTATTTGCCCCATTTTCGGCAAACTCATTTTTTTTTTCAAAAATTGCAAAACCGTAACATTTTAAAACTACAAAATTTAAGATAAAGATATTTGCCCTAGACAAAGTCTATCGTAAACAATCAACTGTTAAAAAAAGTTATGTACAATTCTTTTGAAAAATCGAGTAGATTTGGGAAAATTTGTCTGATACATAAGATTTTTTAAAATTTTTTTCACAAAAAACACTTCAAATTTTTTCTACAAATTTTTTCCACGTATGGGGAAAGGGACACTTAAAACGAATGGCACGTGTCTCATTTTCGTTGAACTGTCTGAATTTTCAAAAATTGCAAATTTAGAAATAATACGAGAAATTATATGCCGCTAGTTTACTTTCTATTTGTTATGGGGTGATTCTTGGTTACATCATTTTCTATGTATCTTTGAATTACCGCTCATAATTTTGATTTAAACATTTCATTTCTATTTTATCTTTTGTATATACGAGCGGTTAGGAAATCAGTTTGAGCGCAGTTGTGGTTTATTGTCGCATGGAAACAATCTCCAAATCAAAGTCTTCCTTAATAAAACTTAATTTGCAGTGCATATATACTACACATGTAAATCTATATTTTTTAATTTTATTTGACAATACTCCATTTTAATGTTCTAAGAATATAAATTTTTTTGTTTCATGTTCTAAGAATATAAATTTCATGCATCAGTTTAAATTCAAATTTTAACCCATTTTCTTCAGATACATTATAATCAATATAACATATTTGATAGCAATAATTACATTTTTTATTAATAACAGAAAACATGTTTCATTTTTTTATCCAGTGAATTGGATTTTATATAGAACAAATTTGATGTTCAACGATACAAGAATGTACAAGCGTTACCGAAACTAAAGCTTTTTCAAATCCTAGAAAAAGCTACTTTCAAAACCTTAGGGTAGAGTGATGTAGATCAAGCATCGGTAAAGGAAATAATAGATGTTTATGTTTAAAAAAGTCGTGTTATCCGAGTATGAATAAGTTACTCGGATATTTCTTAGCAAGTAGAATATACCGTGACAGAATACAAATCATTGAAGACGATTAGAATAATTCAGAAGAATTATTCTCATTGTCGTTTGCATTGAAGGTTGGTCAGTATTCGATTTTGGATTCTCTCTGAAGTAACAAGTAACTCAGTAATACTCATGAAATTAAGGTCATGGATTACAGAGAACAATGAATCCGTTTGTAACCACTAAACTCATTTGGTTCAAACCCATTTAGAGTTGAAAACGTATGTTCAAAGTAATAATTTTGGATAGAAACTTCTGAGTTCCATCTAAAGTTGAATTCGTAAGCGCATTCAGCCTCACATTTTTTGTAGTTCGTAAAGTGGAAGTACAAGAAGAAATATTAGGAACATTAATGCCATTACTCTTTAAAATAGTATAATCACCATCCTTGCTATTAAGTGTTCTCATGAACTTTTTCTCCTAACATCAATTGTCTGCCGTTGTATATTTATTTTTGAATGCATTAAATTCGTTTTCAGAAATTTTCTTAGAAACAGCAATAAGAATTACTTATGATCAATTGTATCAAATGTGTGCAATTTAAATCATATCATCATCATCATCATCATCATATCGTTTCAATCAACTCGTTGTGTGATTAAAATTATTATTACATGCCTCGATATGTAAATTTTATATCGAACAAAAACAGAAGGAAAATTCTTTTTTCCAGTTGTATATTTTTAACGAAGGCTGATTCATGGTGAGTGGTCAATAGAAAGTACCAAGTCCATGAACGAGACTTCACATTATCTATGGTCTTAAGGATTCTCACATTGCTGGATTGCACAAAAAGGATGCACATACTTGGATTATGTTCTGAAATGCATGCACTGCTAATTTGCATAGTATTATTGTAAAGAAATTGTGGATTATTTTCAACTATTATTAATGTACAAGGGATTGTTGTTTATGTAAAACTGTTTTAATTTACTGGAATATATGTTAATTCGTAACTTTTCTAGAAGATAAAAGTAAACAAATCTTAATAATTTCAAAATACATCACATGTAAAGTACAGTACTTTTTTGTAAACCGAATGACAGGCACTAAACATAACACATTTTATTTTAGTAGTCTTCGCGTGTGCCACTTCTTGATTGAAGCACTTAGTTGAAAATTAGATTTTCTATATGTGTGTGTCACGGCTTCCGACAGTTAATGTGATTGCATCACAAACATGTCGCACAGTGCGTGACATCCTGTCATAAAAAGTCATCCTTCGTCCTCTGGGATGATGGAGCCGGATCTTATGCTTTTATGAATTGAGTATGGAAGTTGGGCCTACAATGGAGATCCGAAGGAATACTGTATTTTGCAAAATTGAAAAAAAGTTTTCGTATATTTTAAGAAATGTTATGTAAAAAATACTAGAAAAAGTATTGCTTTCTTCAGAATTGTTATTGTGGCAGAAACGGACCCGTGGACGTACATTGGTAATCATTACATATGACGGTTATATAAAATATTAAGTCAATGTAATACTAATCTCTAATGTAAATAAATATATTATTGGAACATAAAATAATGAAAAATAGATCTTAAATCGTTACAAGATACTTAAATCGTTACAAAATAGATCTTAACAAACCTTACAAAAACATAAAATAAAATACTTCTGCTATTATAAATTGTTAATAAATAATAAAACCACGAGGAGAAACAATTTGACCCGACTAATATTGTGATTTATTTTTACTTACACGAAACTATCAACAACTAAAAATGTAAAACATAAAAAAATTGTATACCAGCGGTGGACGGTCACAAAAACAGATAGCGCGAACTGGTAGATACACGGATGATGACACGAATGGGCAGAATACAAGAACGCCGCGAACCGGCTATCGGGTGTCCCGTACCCACAGAAAGACCGACAGCAGCAAGTCTAAAAACCCGAAAGTTGAATCAAAATGGAAGAAGCGGAAACCGTCACAAGGACCGCATGATCGAGTCGACGGACAATGCTTTACGGTAGACGGACAGTGTGTTTTGGCAGACTGACTGTACAATCCGATAGACGGACGCTCATCATAAGGTGGTACACGGACGTCTCCAAGACATGGCAGACAAAATGGTTTTAGCGAACCAACAGTCGGATAATGGGAACCTCTTAGAATAGACAGACAGACCAATGCCAAAGCAAACCTTAAGGTCAATTGGCGGAGGCATCAGCCAACTGGCCGAATTACAGAGGAAGCTTTCGGGAACCGACAGGTGAACAGACGGACGTCTTGACGAACCAATAGACCAACAGGCCTCGGCGAATCGGTAGACTAAGAGAAGGTCACTTCAGCTAATCGACACAAACAGATGGTGAACCGTAGAATACCAAAGGCATATCTCGAAGAAGCGACACACAACGCTAATGTGGACTAACAGACGGACGCCTCAGCGAACCGGCAGACTAACAGACGGACGCCTCAGCGAACCGGCAGACTAACAGACGGACGCCTCAGCGAACAGGCAGACTAACAGACGGACGCCTCAGCGAACCGGCAGACTAACAGACGGACGCCTCAGCGAACCGGCAGACTAACAGACGGACGCCTCAGCGAACCGGCAGACTAACAGACGGACGCCTCAGCGAACCGGCAGACTAACAGACGAACTCCTCAGCGATCCGGCAGACTAACAGACGGACGCCTCCACGAACTGGCAGACTAACAGACGGACGCCTCAGCGAACCGACATACTAACAGACGGACGCCTCAGCAAATCGGCTAACAGACGGACGCCTCAGCGAACCGACAGACTAACAGACGGACGCCTCACCGAACCGGCAGACTAACAGACGAACGCCTCAGCGATCCGGCAGACTAACAGACGGACGCCTCCACGAACTGGCAGACTAACAGACGGACGCCTCTGCGAACCGGCTAACAGACGGACGCCTCAGCGAACCGGCTGACTATCATACAGACACCTCAGCAACCCTATAGTAAAACTGTATGAACAAGACGTAGGCGGTAAGCTGCGAACGGGGGTGAAATAATAAATCCCAAAAGAGCGCTGCGCGTACGAGCGAGCGTTGACCGCGAGCGTCGGCGCAGGCAGCGGTCGGGCAGCGAGCGCGTTCGTCCCGGGCGTCGCCGTCTGCGCGGATTGATGGCCTTTATGTATTATGTACATGCGTTTTGTTGATGCCGTTCATTATGCGGCATTGAAGCGTCCATTAGTCAACGCGGACGGCGCTCGCGGCCGCGGGTCGGCCTCGGGCGCCGGCGCTGTCCGTCCCGAGGGGGGCGGGGCCGCCACGCAGACTTTCGCCCCGGGCAAGGCGTGTTCAGCCGCTGCGCCATATATGTAATTTGCATGCGTGCTATGTGCAGTTGGCCAGCTCAGTATGGGCGGCTTCGTGTGGTCTATGGGCCGGGTCGAAGCCCCGCGTTTGCACGTTATCAAGAATTCGGAGGGGCCGTTTGGTTTTATTGTTCTGTTACTCATCAGGGAATGAGTGTTATAGTTTTGTCGGTACTTTATTATATATCATTACCCGAAAGTAACCTGTAATTTCAATGAAAATTAATTGATTTAATGTAATATGTGTGTACGCACAGTAAGTAATATAATAAAATATTCGGTCTTGGATTAATGTCTAATATTTTACTTTTTTTTCCAAAAACGTACCCTACGTCCATGAAATTTTCATGAGTGCTACGTGCCATTTGCGTACAATATATACGTCTATATTCGAAAGGTCAATGTTCTGCGTAGTAGCCTCGCAAATGAAATAATGTAGGCACAAAAAATAGAATAAAATGAAACTATTTATTAGCCCATCCATTACATCTCACCCACTTTGCCCCCTACCCCTTCATTCCACTTTGCCTACCCACGTTGCCCCCCACCCCTTCACTCCACTTTGCCCACCCACCTTGCCCCCTACCCCTTCATTCTACTTTGCCCCCTTCCCCTTCATTCCACTTTGCCCACTCACTTTGCCCCCTACCCCTTCATTCCACTTTGCCTACCCACGTTGCCCCCCACCCCTTCACTCCACTTTGCCCACCCACTTTGCCCCCTACCCCTTCATTCTACTTTGCCCCCTTCCCCTTCATTCCACTTTGCCCACTCACTTTGCCCCCTACCCCTTCATTCCACTTTGCCCCCCCACTTTGCCCCCTACCCCTTCATCCCACTTTGCACACCCACTTTGCCCCCTACCTCTTCATTCCACTTTGCTCGCTCCACCCCGCGTCCGATCGCTCTTTCCGCTATCCCTGTCACGCTGCCGTTTCTCTGCTTCGACCTGTCAGTGGTGTCCGCTCGCCTCCACGTTTCCCGTCCACGTCAGAAGAAATGTTTAATTTTGATCTTCAATTCCACGAACACCAATTGCGCTATTGGAGTGAATCAAAATGCATGTAGTTGATAATTTATTGAGCTTTCAAGCACTTTTGATCACTTTTTTAAAAATCAGGCACAATTTAACCAAAACCATGTCGCACTTCCCTATTGTTTTAAAGGTTAAATATGTAAAATATTATTTAGGTTTAAATAAGGCTTTAGTTTTGTAGAAACAATGATATCAAGAAACCAACAAACCAACATTCTATTTCATACAGTAGCAAATACTGCTCTGGAAGTGCGGCTTAAATTATTCACGACAAAATATTCTACTTTTTAGTGAAAAAGCACTCGAAACCGATTTAGATGGCAGACATCCCGAGATTAGTCTGGCCAGACAAAAATTGAGAAAACAATTGAACGAGTTTTTATATTATGTTAATAACCAACTGATCTTATGAAAAAGACTTAGTTTGAAACAGACAGTATGCACCCTGCATGGTCTGAAACTCAACATACATTCTTGTACTACCAGGGCGCGAACCCCGAGGTGGGCAAAGCTAAGCTTTTCGCTTTTATCCTTACCTCCCGCCGGCGCACAAGTATGCCGAAAGGCTGGTATTCGGATTCCGCCGTAACGCAGTTTGCCCTTACGACAATCTCCCCATACAATGCCTGAGTTGGGCCGCCATGCCATCTGAGAGCTCCTAGCTATCCAGGCTAGTACCGGAATCAAATCAATGCGCCACTCACATGCTCCGGAACAAGTTCCTCCTTTTTGCCCAGAACCTAGGCAATCCGACAGGGGATATCTGGTCCCCGTCGGACTTATGTCTGTTGGATCCGGAACATTCCGAAGAACGTCTTTCACCCAATAATTTGAAACAGACAGATACTTCAGTGTAAATTATTTAAACTAATTACCTGGCGTTGCACCACAATTCTCTATTAGCGCAGCGCCAGTCGCCACCCCGCTCCCCACCAATTCTCCCTGATCTGGCCCATTCATTCTTTAGTTCCATTGGTTTTCTACAGTCGACGTGACTATACTTGGCTTTTTCTAACCTGGCTGATAACGCTTCATCAGCTGTTACGGTGTCATCCAATCGAGAGCTAAAACTTCATCACGGTGACGTCACTGTGGTGACGTTTGAGTTCCCGATTGGACGAAACCGTAACAGCTGATCAGCTGTCATCAGCCAGGTTATAGAAACCCAAGTATAACACAATCGTTGCCAAGGACAGAGGTTCTCTCCCCCCCCTCTCCACCGACTTAACTACATTCCCACTCCATCTTTCGGGGTTCTAGAGATGTCTAGTACTTTTAGAGGTTGTAACTCTTATGGGTACCATGTTTGGTGAAAATTTCTTCAGGCATTCCAAAGTAAGACTCAAACAAACCTACATCATGCATAGAGATTCAAATACATATACACATACATATACGATCACATTCATGTGCACATATATACATACATACACTCACACTCACACACACACACACACACACACACACACACACACACACACACACACACACACACACACATATCTATATATATATATATATATATATATATATATATATATATATATATATATATATATATATATATATATATTATGCATACTTATACACATGAATACATATAAATAACAATGCACATGGATATTTATATGTACATACATACATACACATTAATTTGCACATACATGCTATACTATACACATTCATTCGCATATTACACACTCGTACACATACATACGTACACACCCAACATTCATTATTAGATAATATTGGTACGTACACCGCATTTAGATTTCATATTTATACATGTCAGCAGTAAGAAGTCTCCAAAGAAGACGCCATCCGTTTGGGAGCGGCCAGACGCAACGCCGAGAGCGCTATTTCGTTTGGGGGCGATGGGCCTCCGGGCCCAAGGGGTGAAAGGTTCGGCCGCAGTGGGAAGCGGCGCCCGGAATCCGCCCCGTGAGCGCGTTAAGGGCCGCTCAGTGGCGCGCGTGCCATGGGTGGGGGTGGGGCGGAGGAGTGGGAGGTGGAGCCGATCGCTCATCCGGGAATTATTGAACAGGCGCCACCACACCCGCCCCCGCCACTCCACGCCCACAAGCACAGCGGCCACTGAAACGGTACAGAGTTTACATAAAATTCCTTTTAAGAGTAATAAGTATCAAGAGGGTATCGAGACGCCGGTAGAAGACTGGTTGTTTTTCTTTTAAATTGGATTTGAAAAAATTGGTTTTGTTTTGAGTCATAGTGGAACTGGTAGAAAAATGCCGCATCGTCTGTATTTGAACTCTTACAAATTTTGAATGCCTGCAGATTTTTAAAAGAAAACTTTTGCTCCTTCCGGCGTTGTGAGGTGTATGTATGGTTTTGTTAGATACTCAGTGCTTCGGAAAACGATGAAGCAGTTTTAACTTTTACTGAAAAATTCAAATTTAATTGTGTTATTCCGACTATTCTCATACTGTCCGTACCGACTGAATTGTCATACGCAGTGCTGCTGCTTACGACACAGGTGAAGTCATGTGACATAAAGGATCCAAGGAAAAAGTCCTTGGAGTTTAATATTTGTTATTAAATATTAATTCCATATTTGCTATTCACGTATTGCTTTGTTGAGAAAAAACGTTTTTGATTTTTTGTGGGGGGGCGTCAAAAACTGATTTATTTGAATCCGTGTATAACGTACTAAGTTATAGGAGTATTCGTGAATACTTTTTTGTTTAAATCTTTAATTTTTTACATTGTAATACGGGAGAATTTTATGGTCTAATCTTGAGCAGAGTGTTCGCTATATTTGGAAAAACGTTTTGTGAGGTTTTCTTAAGCAAAATTTTTGCTGCTGTAGTTTGAAATTGAAATAGAAAATAGGGACTTAATCGACAATTGAAACTTGTTCAAGAGACGCTCTGCTGAGCACCTCAATGCAGTGTTCGAGACTACCACTGAAATGTTTTGGGGATTGACTGCGAGAAGAAAATGAAAGTTTCTCTTAATGAATGAGAATTTTAATTAGAAATGGCAGTAAATTGAGATACTCAAGTAAGTGTCCCAGTCTTATGAAATGTTTCAATGCACACCAAAGCAAAAAAGCAAAATTACTACGCAAGCAAAGAAGCGAACAGGAAATCCTTATGCTTTGGTAGTTTCATTTAAAAATGGGATTTTTCAGAACTTCTACGCGCCAAAAGCATTATTGATTTTTGTGGAGATAAAATTATTACATTATATTTTGTAACGTGTCATTATATCGAATCGTAGCAAAAGATGGTGTGTAAGTTCTCTTATTACAAGAAAAGACAATTATTATTTATACATTTTTCTTAAAAGATGATCTTATGATCGTTTTAAGTCCTATGACCAATAGTGCAAATTACGAATTACATTTGATCATAAACCGTATATACACTCTCCAACTGCGTGCAATATTGTTTTTTATTTCCCTAATGACTTTAATAACTATAGTATTCTTGTACATGCAATAGTTACTATGTTATAATGATTTTCAATGTCGTAGTACTGTAATGCTATAGCATAATACCGTACTGCCTGAGGTGGCTCAGGGCATCAACTGATGTCACTGCAATTCCTCTGACCGAGAAGTTCTAGAGTTCGAGTCCCGACAGTGGCAGGATTTTCGACCCTAGCTCGTCAGCTAGGTCGAGTTCAGCCGCTGTCTGGAAGAGAAATCTAGTAATTGGCTGTTCGTTCAGTTCGATAGTTTTCCATTTCCAATCAACACTAACCGAATGGGCGAGTAAGGTATCCTAACGAACGGGCCACAAACCGTGCGCGATCTTTCCTTCGTCTTCATTTCCTCACCCCTTACTTACACACACGCACTGCACTACCACATATGTGGGAGACCAGTCGAGGGCTTAGAGCTTGACATGGCTGAGGCGGTGCCCCTGTGGGAGGTACATGGGCAGGGAAAATTCCGGAAAATTCTTTTTTAATTTGCTTAGTTAATTTGAAGGTTCGATCGGCGCTATTGCTTAGTTAATTCGATCGGTTAATTCTAAGACGTGTATGTCGGCGCCGGACCTCGCCACTTAGCGCAGGACGAGCACCGCCTACTGACATGATTAAAACTTGCACTATAATTAGAGGAATAATTACCATAGCAGTTGACGGGCCCGGAAACACGAAATAAATCAACCAACGTATTAGTAACATACGATCATAAATTTGCAGCAGTTCAAGAATAGTCTTGAGAAGCCACCCTGGGTAGAACTTGGACGAATGAACCTTAGCAGTCTCAACTTGTATCCCACTTCTGTTATGGATGTATGATGGTATGTTGAGAAGTGGGGGTCTCCCATCCACCATGTAACACCATTCAACTCTCTTCCTTCCATTTTCGTTCGGTCTGGTGGCCGCAGGGGCTTAAGTCATTTGCACTTAAGAACATGTTACAAATGATCTGTGGGTTTGAATTCCGTGTAAGGCATATTTTGTTTCGTAGCCTTATCAATCTTGTATTATTTCAAAAATTAAATTAAATTGATAAATAGTTACCGTCAGGAATATTCGAAAAAATCATCTGAACCGACTTTCCTGGAAATTTAATTTGAGTGACAAGGTATTTGAAAAATCCTGAAATCTTGTCAACATCTCTTAATTGAAAAAAGTTTACAATTTTTTTGCAGTCTGAATCAGTGTGTCGGCAGTCCGCGTTTCGGCAGTTCGCTGAACTGCTTCATTTCTCAGTTGTTTCTACGAGCCGGAATCCGCCGCCGGTGTTCCGCTTCGGAGTCCTGCCCCTTTCATCTCTGTTCCCTCCTCCTTTTCACTTTTGGTCGGTGGTCTATCTTTATCGCAAACATCGGGTTCTTTATGAATTCCGCTGTAATGCTTGTAAGTGAAATCCTGAAAAAAAAACGGAGAAATTTCTCGTTATACTTAATGGTATTTACAGAAATGACTCGAGGTTTCAGTTAAGAAAAGTTTCGAAATCTCCAAATTTTAGAGGAAATTTTGCCAAATATTATGGATTACAAAATCACTTCCTGGTCGGTAATTTTAATAATAATAATAATAATAATAATAATGATAATAAAAATAATAACCGTTTGCTCTCGTTTATTATCGGTTAATTCGAAAAAAAATTGCCCCTCAAAGTTTTTACTTAAAACTACTTAAAACCTTCATGTTCTGTTTATTTTTAAAAGGCTATGTGATAATTCAAATTGAATATTATATAAATTAGAAGGAACTAGTGAAAAAATAAATTTTAAAATTTACGAACGGGAGACCAGTTTGGAGCTTAGAACGAGTCCCAGCTGGGACGGCCGACATGTATATCGGTGCCGGATCTCACCAATCAGAAGATGAGATCACACCACCATATTCCGTGACAAAACATGCACTGCACGTACGAGACTAACGGCCATATCAGATGACGCATCCGAGAAACCGAAATACTCAATCGTTTTAGCAAAGGTTACAAATGTTTGCTTTGCAATTAATACGGTAATTTGAAAATCAGCACTAACGTTGGCAAAGTGAATCTGTCCCGCCTGTTTACCGCTGCCGCTCGTCCACATTCTCCCTTGGCAGAAGCCGCGACCTGGGCATAGCGCATCGCCCCAGCGACCGCCCAGCGCTCAGCGACCGCAAACCGCTGCAGCGCTTTGGACCGCTGCTCGCGCCACAAGACGCGTTTTTTTCCACAAAAAGGAATAATTTTTGGTGTTACTAGCACAAAGGCCCGTTAAACGGTTGGTTTCATTATTCCTCTTTGGCCACTCCCCTCTCTCACTCTTTTGTGCATAAAAACGCACGCCCGTTTTTTGAGGTGTTCCGCAGTTTTTAATTATTAGTACATTCAACAAACAGCTTTTTTTGGCATCGTGGAAAGGAGCTTCCAAAAAGCGGGCCTGCGTCCTGTCTCCTGGCGGCCAAACGGCGTGTGTAATATGGGTGTGCTTCCAAGTATAAAATTAACGGCCTATTCCCCTCCACACCTTAATCGTTTGCCCCCCCCTTCCCTCCCACCATTCGGGCTCTCTCTTATTACCTGGTCTATGCCCCGGCGCGGAGCGGGGCCGTGCGGAGCGGGGCGGGGTGGTGCGGGGAGGTGATGGGCGTGGCGGGGTGGGGGCGGGGTTGCTCCTACAGAGGTGGAAGGTTTGTGGGGCTGAATAGTTTCGATTAGAAGGGGATGGGGGCCAGGAGCTTCTTTCGTGAACGTGCCTCTTCTTTATATATGTAGGTTGTACCTAATTAAATTTTATCAGAATTGTATTCAAAGGAATTTCAATTTGAAAATAGTTGTGCAAAACTTCCTGAGCGGGCTCCCTCAGGTTCGTGCTGTCTTGGCTAGCGTCTTGGAGGGCGGTGGTGGTGGTGGTGGTGGTGGTGGTGGTGTGGGCGAGAAGAACGTGCAGAGCGGTGGTGGAGAAGGAGGAGGGACAAAGGGGGAAGGAGGGCACGGAGGTGGAGAGGGCAGCGTGCGAGGTAGCTCTCGCCACAAGATGAAAGGCCCGTTATAAAACTGGGACCTGTCCGTCCTCTACCTCTCCCGCCCGCCGGAGAAATTAGTTCGTTTCGAGGGGGAAAGATTTCGCAACTCGATGTTCCTCGATGAAAGGAAAGAGGGCGGGCCACAAGGGCAAAGGGCGAGGCCCGCCGGCCGAGGGCAGGGGTGAAGCTGGCTTCGCTGGACTGGGGTGGGCGGAACGGGTATGGGGTGAGGGGGGACGACGTGAAGTGCGGGGAAGGATAAAGGGGATCTGGTGGGCAAGACTGCCAAGGAATAGTGCGTAGTGGAGCGGGGAGGGGAAGTGTGAAGCGGATTCGGTGTCGGATGATTTGAGAAACGCGAGTGAGCTGGATAAGGCAGGTGAGCTGGATAAGACGGGTGAGATGGTTGAGGCGGTTGGGATGGTTGAGGCGTGTGAGATAGTTGAAGCGGATGAGATGGGTGAGTTATACAAGGCGGGTGAGGTGGGGTGAGGTGGGGTGAGGTGGGGTGAGGTGGGGTGAGGTGGGGTGAGGCGGGGTGAGGCGGGGTGAGGCGGGGTGAGGCGGGGTGAGGCGGGGTGAGGCGGGGTGAGGCGGGGTGAGGCGGGGTGAGGCGGGGTGAGGGTGAGGCGGGGTGAGGCGGGGTGAGGCGGAGTGAGGCGGGGTGAGCTGGTTGAGGCGGGGGATTTAGGTGAGGTGGAGTAACGCAGAGAAGAACAGAGTGGAGCTATGATATTGGGTCAGTTTCCTTGTGGCGGTGGAGTTCACAAAACCGTTTCTTTCTCCCTTTCTCCTTCTCCTGCCATCTTTCTCCCCCCCCAAAAAACAACGATAAATTCTGTAACAAACTTGAAAACAGATACACAAATAATATTTCGTATCACAAAGCATATCCAGCGTTCCTTTGCTGCGCAGGACGAAATTGATGTGGGAGAGATCGTGACCTGTGAGCCGTGAGCTGGGTGAGGCGAGTAAGCTGGGTGAGCTGAGTGAGGTGAGTGATGCTGGTGATCAGGGTGAAAAGAGTGGGCTCTGTGAGACAGGATTGTTGAGAGAGCGGGGTGAGGCGGGTGATCTGTACGAGCTGAGTGGGCTCAGTGAGACGGATGAGCTTTGAGCAGATTGAGGCCGATGATCTGAATGAGCTGTGTGGTCTGAGAGACATGGGTGGTCTGAGAGAACGGGGTAAGGCGGGTGGGTGATCAGGGCGAGCTGAGTGGGTTGAGAGAGATAGGTGAGCTGAAAGAATGGGGTGAGGCGGGTGATCAGAATGATTGCGTGGGCTGATAGAGACGAGTGAGCTGAGAAAACGGGGTGAGGCGGATAATCTGGATGAAGTTCGTGGGCTGATAGAGACGGGTGAGCAGAGAGAATGGGGTGAGGTGGGTGATCAGGGTGAGCAGAGTGAGACGGGTGAGCTCTGAGTTGCGTGAGGCCGGTGATCTGGATGAGCAGCGTGGTCTGAGGGAGAGGAATGGACTGAGTGAACGGGGTTGAGTCGGGTGATCAGGGTGAGCTGAGTGGGCTGAGAGAGAGACAGGTGAACTGAGAAAACAGAACGAGTCGGATGATCAGGATGCTTCGTGGGTTGATAGAGACGGGCGAGCTAAGAGAATGGGGTGTGGCGGGTGATCAGGGTGAGCTGAGTGGGCCCAGAGAGACGGGCAAACTCTGAGCTGAGTGAGGCGGGTGATCTGGATGAGCTCTGTAGGCTGAGAGAGACGGGTGAACTGAGAGAATGTGATGACGCGGGTGATCCGGGTGAGCTGAGTGGGCCTCGTGAGACTGGTGAGTTGAGAGTGCAAGGTGAATCAGGTGAAGCGAAGTGACACAGAGGAGAACGAAGCAGTGTTGCTGAAACAGTTTGCTTTTGGCAGTGGAGTTGAGGGAACTGTTTCTTTCTTCCTTCTACCCTCCTACCTTCCTCTCTCGAGAAAAGAGCGGTAAATTCCGCAACAAATTTGGAAACAGGTACACAAATAATATTTCGTATTACAAAGCATATCCCGCATTCCTTTCCTGCGCAGGACTTAATGGATGAAATTGGGCTCATGTTAATTTAATAAACCCGAGAAGGCGGCATACCTTCGCGAACCCTGAGGATGTCGAGAAGCCAGCGACGCAGTAGGCGGCACAGGAAGTGCGTAGGTTTCCGTGAAAGCGAAGTCATTCGCTGGAGGAGTCAGGAAGGTCGTTGATGAGGTCACAACTGAGGGGGATCCGAAGAAGAACGAAAACAGAAATGAAGGCAGTAGAACGCGAGATTGCGAAAAATCTGGAGGACTTTCAAAGTGTGGAGAGCGAACCAACATTAATAGTGGTATGTAGGAAAGGAAAATTCCGGGAAAACAGGTGACGTTGCAAGAAAGATGGGATTGTGGTTTAGTTGAGATGAGTTAAGGGCAGAGGTGAGCAGCCAAGCAGAGAATAGTGTAGGATGTTATTTATTTATTTATTTATTTATTTATTTTACGTCAAAAAACAGTTAAAAACTGCGTATGACGTGCTATGGGGAAAAGTGGATTGTGTGCACATTTTCAAAATTCTGTGATCCCTACACTAAGTCATATACTACTTAAATTTTGAATTTTTGAATTTTTGAAAGGGAGAAAAAAAACTCCCATGTAATAAAATCTATTTTCAAGGATAAACAAGCAATAAATGTTACTAGACCGTAATGGAAGTGCACTTTTTTTCTTGCAGCACGAGGGCGTTACTAGGAGCTCTTCTATTCTCCTTCAGTTCTGCTTCTAATAGAGCAATGTCGCGATTTCAAATCGTACATGGATACTTGGATTTTGAGAAATGTATCCGCACAGTTAATAAAAACTGAATTGACCATTGTAGAATTCACGACCATTAATAAATTGTGGGATATGGATCACGGGATCGGTCAATTAATAAAACACATTAGTTTGACAACGTTTCGGAATATGTAATTCCTTCCTCAGGGCTACAATGAACACAAAAACAAGGAATGAAGACAACTTATCTGAACAACATTATTAAAAATCACACAATGTATGCCATGAATCAACATATGTGAAGAATATATATATATATATATATATATATATATATATATATATATATATATATATATAAAGCCAAGGTAATATAAACTGTACACACCTTACTAATACACAAAATGGTCACATTTCATGTCTGCCTCCAGACCAAATCCAACATGGAGTTGCTAAAGCACACAGGTCCATTGCAAGCAAAGTCCGATCAGGGCCACGGCCCGAAAGTAAGTGAATGAAAAAACCGTATTGTGTCAGAACCACGTGATAAGCCATTCCATGCCAGAACCATGCGTATCCGGTCGACCACGTGTTTAACAGGCAGTATAAACAGACGCGTAGGCACGTGTTTAATAGGCAATAAAAACTGAATTCTTTGAATACTGCTACTCCTTACTTCGACCGTATCTCATCGGTGGTCTTGCACCACTGCCTGTATTCCTAGATCAGAAAGAATGAGGAATCACCCCATCTACAGATCTTGAAGATGGGAGAGGGAGCAGGGTGTGGTCGTCGAAATCTCTGGAATTGATAGATTGGATAGAAAGATTTATTATTCGTTCTGCAATTAAGTGTAATAACTTGGTGGTAGAATATCTTAAATTAACATGCATTAAGCTTACATTGACTAACAACAAATTACAATAGAGTACTTAATTAAACAAAACAGTTATTAATAATAAATAGTACTCCGTTTCACCGCACAAGCCTTACTCCACTGCGCAGCACAACACTTAACGGTGATGCATTTCTTCCGAATTCCTTTCCCTCCACTTCATACACAACACTGCACTGCACAAATAGTACTAAAACAATAATTATGATAATAAAAATAACTAAACAACATACTTAATAGGAAATACTACTAATTTAATAGTAGAAACTTATCAATCTGATGGGAAAAATCCTTGAGAATGAGATTTGGTCAGTCGGTCAATATTCCGTCCGTGCTGTAGTTCGACTCTTAGTGCTTGAATGCCCCTAAACGAGTCTGCCTCTAATTTCTTTTCCATATTTCTGACCTCCCGGGTCACAAAATGTGGATAGTTGGCCGCAACCACATACATTAACGCTCCCGCTACTAAAAAGTAATCCAAAGAATGAACTAACATTCTTTTTTTAGTTTTTCCCGCACTCTTTGATAAGCCCTCTTCAGATAACAATTCATTTGCAGTTTGCTAACCACGGCATGCTATTTGGACTTGGAAGGAAACGATGGTGATGATGTTAAACTCCGTGACTTCACGGAGTACAGTAAACGAATTCGGCTAACGACGCCGGCTTCGGTTCCAGGTTCTTGTAACTCCGATTTCTTGTACCTTCGATACAGTCGTAAAAAACATGGTAGGCTTTAGCAGAAAATATCACGGACGTGCTCAGCAAAGGCAGCTCTGCAAAGGCAGACAGTATAAGGAAGAGATGACAGAAGGCATTGTCTTTTTGCAGGCAGAAGTCGAGAAAGAAGAAATTTCTTGTTTTCCTGGGTACATCCTGGGTATGGCCGTTTCCTGCTGCTGAGATGTAAAACGAAACGATTCTTGGTAATCGGACGCGTGTGATCTCTTGTGCTTAAAGATTTCGCGGAGGAGCTACGGAGGTGAAGAAACAAAGAACACATGCGTCAGGAAGGTGAAAGCTGTGTTAGCACTGTCGCAGACTCTGCAGTGACTGGGAGGTCCTAGAGTTCGACTCCAGATGATGCTGGAATATTCAACACTAGCTAGGTCGAAACTAGCTCAAACTTGGTCACATTCGACTGATGTCTGGAGGAGAATTGAAACCGCCGGCTGATGTGATCGATAGTTTTCCGTAGTGTTCCCAATCAACACCTGGACAATAGAACAACTTAATAAATGGGAAATGGACCGTGCACGATCATTCCTGCCTCTTTTTTGTCGTATCCCCTCCTTTTCCATACACACACTTACATGCATTATACTACGAAACATGTTGGTTGATTGATTGATTGAGTTTTTCGTGTTTCTGGGCGCGTCAACGGCTTTGGTCATTAGTCCCGGAAGTGTAGTGCATGTTTGTTCTCGGGAGATGGCTGTGATCTTCCCCTGCTGGATGGGGAGATCCGGCGCCGACCTACCGTCAGCTAGTGGGGTTTTCCCCTAACCAGGACTCTCCCACCAGCGGGGCACCGCCCCAGCCGGGACAAGCTCTAAGCTTCCGAACGGTCTCCCGGAATATGTGGTAGTGTAGAGCGTGTTAGTGTAAGTGTGTGTAAGTAAGGGGTGAGGATAGAGCAAGGAAGGAGAGGGAATGCGAGGAAGGAGAAGGAAACGTACACGGTACGTGGTCCATTTATTAGGGTACTGCTCCGGCATTCGCCTGGTGTTGTTCGGAGAAACCACGGAAACTACCGATCAGAGCAGCCAGCGACTGAATTCGACCTAGTTGAAAAGCTAGTATCGAAAATCCTGCCGCCGTCAGGACTCGAACCTAGGGCCTCCCGGTCAGAGGCGCTGCAGTGACATCACTTGATGCACTGAACTACCGCTCCCGGTAACAAACATGTCGGGAGAAGCGTTGGAGGGGCATAGATCTTTTTCCGGATGTGGCAGTGCCCAGCTTGGGGGAGATATCTGGAAAGAGAAATCCCCCGCAAGATGTCATTAGGTCGGCACCGGATCTTACCATCCAATGGAGGAGAAACACTATCATCTAATGCAATGAAACATTGACTATAATACCAGGACAAATGAACAAAGCAGCTGACGTGCCCATCATCAGCAATCAATCAAGCAATAACGAAGGAAGGTAGGCTGGCAAAGAGAATTTACAAATAAAATGAACAGTGTTCATAAAGAGAAATATAGTGCTTACATGTGAGGCGATTGTAAGCTTTACAACTACTAAACTCTGACGGCTGAGAAAATATACTTGAAAAACTAAAAACTATTCCGGTGGCATACGTATACAAATTGATAATTTTTAATGAACGTTACAATGAAACGCACTTAATATTCATATAATTATTTAAAAATATTTTTGCCCATAGTGCTCAAATTACCTCTTTCACTTCCTCAAATGAGAGTTTTATCTTTCTGAAGGTTATTTATTTTAACAATACGATGAAAATAATCTCGATATTATTGTGAAGAAGATTTCGCTTACTTACAAAAGACTACAACCATATGATTTTAGTATTAGTAACCATATTATTATTAGTAACCATACAATTTTAGTATTTGTGTCTCATAATTCTTAACCTATAATTTATTTAAAAATCTTAAAAGTTGAATGCGATTGTTATGTGCTACTCAACGCTTTTCTTTAAAGAACGGATTCAATAATTCTAAATACACAATTAAAAAAATATATACTTCTCTATGAATATTTCTCATTTCAAACCAAAGTTTTATATTTGCTTGAAATGCTTCCTTCTTTTAGAATATTGCTCTTAAGGGTTATTAAGTAGTTTCAAGAGTTTATTTTCCCTTGAAAGATTCAAATAATTTAACCAATAATAAATATTGCGTTTTATATCCTTTTGCAACGGCTATTTTGCAATAATATTGCAATTGTGAACCGGACTTAAAAAGAAAACCGGATTTAGTAGAAACTATTTACAACCCGAAATATTTTAATGTACTACTTTCACGAGAATGTCATTAACAATTATAATTTTTATCTCTTGGGTTTTGAAGTTACACATTTTGGATGTTACAGGGTCTAGGAAAGATCTGAAATTTATATATGAGTTTTCTCAGAAAGATAACATGACGGGAGTGCAATGCTTTCACGGCTTCTAGCAAAGAGCGTCTCGTAAAGGTTAGGTTTTGTTATTCTCTGCAGCACCTCCAACATCCTCCCAAACATGTTTCTCGTACAGATGTGAGAAGAGAGAAAAACTTTTTCGCCCTTGTAACACGCATATTTCACAGACAACAACAGCTTTCTAGCATCACTTTTAACGCGGCCCGCCATGTTATAAGGTAACGCAATAATTTTGAGAGCGTGAGAGGACGAACGGAGAGGTCCGATAATTCCGTTCCGCGATGTTGGCACGACTGACGGCGAAACGCGATCAGCGCCGCCTGTGGTTCGGCGAATCTCCACTCCCTTCGTCCCAGAGGGAATTACCTCTGTGCTATACCCTCCCTCCCCTCCCCTCTCTCCTCCCATGTCTCCTCCCCCCTTCCCTTGTGCACCACCCGATCCATGCGGGCTCCCCTCCTCTCGTTCGCCCGCCTACCTCGTCGCATCCCCCGCAAGCTCCCGCTCCCCTCCTTATCCCGCTCACCCTTCCCACTCCACTGGATCTTTTCCCTTTCCACGACCTCCTTTTCCTTACCCAATTGCTTCCATCGCCGTCCTGCTCGCCCTTCCCCTTCCATACGTTCTTTTTCCTTTTCCTCGTTTTTCTTTTTCCTCTCTCGATCCCTCTCATTCCCTTCCCGCCCTCACGTCTTGTCTTGTGGGTTCTTCTCTTCATCTGTACACGCTTCGCCCCCTCCCGCTCTCCATCTCGCGAGTTCCACGCTCGTCCCTTACGTGCTGTGTAGTTCCACGCGCTCCCTGCCCGCACTCTTCACACACTCTCGCTCTCTCTCGCTCTCTCTCGCTCTCTCGTGCTCTGTCTTGCTCTCTTTCTCGCTCTCGCTCCCGATCGCTCTTTCGCTCGCGCTTTCGCTCTCTCTCGCTCTCTCTCTCTCTCTCTCTCTCTCTCTCTCGCTCTCGCGATCTCTCTCGATCTCGCTCTCTCTCGCTCTCTCGCTCACTCGCTCTCGCTCACTCGCTCTCCTCTCGCTCTCTCGATCTCTCTCGATATCTCTCTCGATCTCCCCCTCTCAATCTCTCTCTATCGTCTTTCACGCTTCTCCCCCCCTCGTGCGCTTCCACTGTCTCCCAACAGATACCCCACCTCCTCTTAACCATACTCCTGTCCCTCTCACATACGCAGCCCTCTCCAGCTCGCTCCCAAATCTGTTTTCTGTGCTCCCCGCCGCCCCGTGAGCTCTCCCTGACCCATCCCACACGTTTCATTCCCCTCACCTCGCTTCCCCTTGTATCAATCTCTTCCTATCTCCACTCTCGCACTTCCTACTCTCTCTCTCTTATCCCCTCCCTACTCTCTCCTTTGCACTCCGCCTCGATTGGGAACTCTCTTCCATCGTTCTCTCACCCTGCCCTCTCTTCTATTCTTTGCCGTCTCTCCCTTTCACCCTGCACTCTCTCCTTTGCTCTCCGTTGCTTCTCTATCTCTCTCACCTTGCCCTCCCTTCTTTCCTCTCTGCCGTCTCTTTCTCTCACCCTGCAGTCTCTCCTTTGTTCTCCGCTGCTTTTCTCTCTCCCACTGCACTTTCTCCTTTACTCTCCGCTACTTCTCTTTCTCTCCTTCTCACCCTGTCCTCTATCCTTCGCTCTCCACTGCTTCTCTCTCTCACCGTGACCTCTATCTATTCTTCATTGCTCTTCGCCGTCTCTCCCTCTCACCCTGTCCTCTATTCTTTGCTCTCCACTGCTTCTTTCTCTCACCGTGACATTCTTCATTGCTCATCGCCGTCTCTCCCTCTCGCCCTGTCCTCTCTCATTCGCTCTCCGCCGTCTCTCTGCTTCGTTTTGTCCCTGTGCTGGGCGCTACGGGCGGCTGTACCGCTTTCTGCGCCTGAAATAAAAGGGATCGACTTTAATTGCCGGATAATGGAGTTATTTCAATATCTCCGACTCTGGGGGAGGAGCGGGCGGCGAGTAATATTGCGTGTGGATTTACCTGCCCCGCCGTCCGAAATGTATTCGGAAGGGAGGCGGAGACAACAGGACTTCGCCGGAACAGCGCGCGGTTAAAGGAGACGGGGAACTAGGCAGTTGGAACCAAGGCGGAAACAATTCAACTGCGTCGACTTTAAGCTAAGTGTTACAGTACACGGAAACGTGAGAGACATTTGATGACAAGATGTTGCTTTACGGGAACACGGAACATCAATTTTCCCCGCGAACCGAAGCTTTGAGTACAGACACTCGTGTGTATTTTAACTACAAGTCAAATATAGGTAATGTTTCGGTGAAATAAAAATTAAATCTTGTCAAGCCGGTGTCATCTCAAAGAAGCTGTGTTTTTGAAAATCTTCAACTCGGTGGCAATCCGAAAACAGCAACGTTTCACTTAATATTGACGATTTATCATTTTCTTTGAAATTACCAAACTTTTACGGAAAAGTTTCCAAGGTTTATCTTATAATACTGAATTTCTTAATATTTCTTAAGAATCGCAATTATTCAATGTTGAGAATAGAAAGTATTTATAATATTTGCACATATTTATTACAACTTGTACTATTAGTTATGTAAATGTGATTTTTTGAAAATCTTTTATTTCCATGAGTAAATTGTGCTTGAATATTAATAATAGAAGAAGGGCGAGAAACCGTTTGACGCGTCTTTCATTATGCATTGTTAGTATTTAAACACAGAATTAGAACCGCCATTTCGTGATGTCAGTGAATTTAGATACAGATTTTGTGATCCTCTTTTTCTCGCTTCTGCATGAAGGGCTGTAGAATTTTAACAATTTATTCATTCTTTCCTTTTATATTTTAATGAGTAATTTTTGTTAATAAATCAAATTAAAAGTAAATGAATAAGTTAAATGGGCTTATCTTAAGTTATCTATCAATTTAATGCAAATGGTTCTTGTGATGTGGAAAGCAAATGACATTGTTGTGAAATTTTCCGTGATCTAGTGATAAACTGGTCTTTGTTCCCTATTTAGCCTGTAACTACCTTTCTCCCTTTCTGAAATGTATACTCTATTGTTGAGTATACAAATGAACAATTAAATGAATGAATAAAATAAATGAGATGATGAAATAAGAAAAACGTAAATAAATAGGTTTGTATTAACTACATATACATTCAGAAGAAAGATTTAAATTGAAAAATGAAGCAAGAATATATTCAGTAGATATTTTCTCGTTTGCTTTCTTTCTTTTCTATAATCACGTATTATTTTACCTGAGCTTTTCCTACTTTCTTATACTTTCCATTATTTTATCTTGGCACGTATGTATTTGGCGTTATTGGGTCGGTAGTCCGACTTCACCGGTCAGCTACCTGTGTCCCCCATGCCTGGGCCGAGTTAAATTCCCAAATGTTTGGGGATAAGAGCGACATGAGGCGAACATTACGTATTCTCTTAATCGTAACTAGCAAGATCCGCCAGCTTGAGCTTCTCTTCGTCACACAGCTACAGAAATTGAGACGATCTTAAAGGAAAGCTACAACTCTATTTTTGGCTCAACCGGGAATCAAACCCGGGACCACAGCACGGGAAGCTAGTACGCTGCCCACGAGCCATCCCAGATTCTTCAATAATATATTTACTAAAATAAACATAATATTGTTTTGTACTAATATCCGCTTTCGAAGTTCACCTCAAAGATTTGATTTGATTTTTTCGTGTTTCCGGGCACGTCAACAGCTTAGGGCATTAGTCCCGTAAGTTTAGTGCATGCTTTTTCCTCGGGAGATGGCGGTGATCTTCCTCCGCTGGATGGCGAGATCCGCCGCCGACCTACCGTCGGCTAGTGGGGTTTCCCCCTAACCATGACTCTCCCTCCAGCGGGGCACCGCCCCAGCCGGGACAAGCTCTAAGCTCCCGACCGGTCTCCCGAAATATGTGGTAGTGTAGTGCATGTTAGTGTAAGTGCCACCTCAAAGACAGTGCCCCTTTTCACTCCTAGGAGAGGCCTGCTTCCACGCGCGCGCAATCATCGGGGGCATTCAAATTCCGCGGCGGCCGCGTTCCCGCCTGGGCGCGGGGGCGCTCCGCCGCCTTCCCCGCGATACTCTCTTCTCCGCGCGCGCCATTCCGCTGCAGCCCAGCCCAGCCCCGCGCCACTCGCCGTTAAAAACACAAAGCGCTTTTATAAAAATTCTTCCTGGATGAAAATTCCGCGGCGGGCCACCGGGTGGGCGAGGTGAGCGGGGGACGAGACGAGCGAGTGGGCGGGGCGAGCGGGTGGGCGGGGTTGGACGGGCGGGGGGCAGGGTGAGCGGGGGGGCAGGGCGAGCGGGGGGGGGGAAGGCGAGCGGGGGATGGGGGAAGGCGAGCGGGGGGGGGAAGGCGAGCGGGGATGGGGGGGGCGAGCGCGGGGAGGGGGAAGGCGAGCGGGGGGAGGGGGTGGGGCGAGCGGGGGGAGGGGGTGGGGCGAGCGGGGGGAAGGGCGGGGCGAGCGAGGAGGGGCGGAGCAAGCGAATGGGCGGGGCGGGGGTGGTCTATGTGAGCGGATGGGCGAGGCGGGTTGGCTGGGCGATAGAGTGGGCCTTGCGAGCGGGTAGGCGGGACGAGGGAGTGGGCGGGGCGAGAGGGTGGGCAGAGCAGACAGGGCCATGGGGGGGGCGGGCGGGGCGGATAGGTCGGGCAGAGCAGGCCGAATGGGGCAGGCGAGGAGAGCGTGGCGAAAAAGCGTGCGGAGTAAAGAGTGGTGGGGCGAGGGATGCGAAATGGGGGAGGGTAGGGCGCGCCGCGTAGATGGGCGGGGTAGAGCCAGGAAGGATGGGGAGGGGAGGCTGTAGAGATGGAGGAGTGGGGGAGGGCGGTGGGGTGTACGATGCTGGATGCGTCCCATTTCAAGCTGCGATAACAGGCGCAGCTATCTGCTCGAGCTACGCGCGTGCGACGGTGGATGCAGCAATGGTCGAAATGGAAGTGGGTAACTGGAGGGGCTATGGCGGATAAGAAGTGCCTTTTATAGGCAGTGCCAATAAGATTATAGATGTTTAGTTCTATCAAGTTTTCTTGCTGCTTATAATCATTTTTGATATTATTTTTTTCACTTCAATGTCTAACCTTATCTGTTTATATTCTAATACGTTTGTCTTCATTTTAATTCTTTTAAAGCATTTTCATTGGAATTTTTCAATGATTCATTTGTTTACTTCAGAGAAGAATTTTCTTGTTCCTCTCATTATTACGACAATATTCTGAAGAAGATATATTACAACCTTTTAAGTATTTGTAGTTTACACCCACTTATTTCATGTTCACTTTGAAGTAGAAGAAATTACCATGTATATTAATGAAGTATTATAGAAGAAATAAAATATCGTTTTCTGAAATTGAAGGGAAAAAAATCGCAATCGATTTTATAAATATTGCTTGTTAACTGGAATATTTACCTGATTTTATTTCGGCTGATATTTAAATCTTTTTCGTAATAAATTGTGACAATTACAGCGTAATAAGTTGTAATACAGTCTAATAGACATTACTTAAAAAGCGAGTTATTTTTAGAATATTTTTCAAAAAATTATAGTAATGGCACATAAACTATTACTTAGTCAGTTTCTCAATAGCAATGCAAATATATATTTTTCATCCAAACTAGAAAAGTAGTTCAAAATAGTTTGTAATGTTTATTTCGGATGTTGGATAACCTCTGAGTTTGTTGATAACTTCTGCGGATTAGTGTTTGCGATACTCGCTAACAAGTGAACTGATGCTGCGGGGGCATCTGATGCCACGGAACAAGGCACGCGTATCTATTTTATACGGATGTTTAAGTTTTCGAGTGTTCTCATCCAGGCGCATGAATTGACATCAATAACGCGATCCGCTAAATATCTCACATGTTGGTACGTGACAAAGATACATAAAAGCCGCTTCGACGAACAGTTTTGTCCTCATCAATTGCGTGAGATCAGGGCGTTTGGGAACTGGTCCTAGTTAATGGGAACTACAAACACTGGGAATTGGACGGAATATTTGAAATTGCGTGTTTATACAATGTATAATGTATGTGTGTGTGTAAAACTTATGCCTTGTACACAGGTAAATAAATTTAATGTATAAGGCTCACGTGCGAAACACATGTTTGCAAAACCTCTTGAAAATATATGTGTACGTAAATTACTCTGAGAATTCGTTTTAAAAAGTTTCGAGTTCGATATACAATAACACGATAAATCACCAAACACGTTTGATCATAAACAAGGGTTAATAAAATAATAATAATAATAATAATAATAATAATAATAATAATAATAATAATAATAATGCCCATTTTAGAGTTTCATAGCGGAGATATGAAGCACTTGGGATATACAGAGTAAAATGATTTGAAACAATTGAAACTAATGGAATTATTTTTAAAATGTTGCTAATCTATGATTCTCTGTGTACGTTTATGACATTTTAAGTTCAATATCATAAATAATTTATGAACATAATGTTTGCATACCATTAAATGGACGCATAAATAGCATATTGATGTTTACATGAAGCTTGTCTTCCACGACAAGAAATGATCATTTAATTGAGATTGAAATTAAAATATTAATAAAAATGGGCAATAATAGCAATCCTTTCATAAATTGCAGTTACTTAGCGTTGAGTTAGGTGAAATGAACACTAAATGCTTGTTATCCTTACGTTGCGACTTTAAGTCTAGGAACAGCGAGAAGTCCTGGGAGTGGCAAAACTCACACATTGGGAATATTTATCATCCGTCCTTCCCTTTTCATTATTTTGCCAAAGCTTAGTAACGAATAGTTGGTAGATAATTGTCCATACTGTAAAGTTTTGTTAATTATATCTGTACACTCAGTAGATAAGAAATACTAGATTATTTTAATTATTTAATTTAATATTAGATATTTTCTTTCGAATGATTGATTGATTGGCGGCAATGGTTTTATGTGGCAGCGATGATGTAACGGTTAGTGTATCGGGCTGTTATACCCGTTTGCGGGTTCAAACCCGATCAAAGCTGTGATTTTTTTAAGGGCAAAAGCATCCTTTGTACACCTTCCTTCGGAGGGGAAGTAAAGCCGGCTGTCCCATGTTAGTAGGTTTACTGTATGTAAAATATTCTCCAGCCTAAATTAAGCCTCTGAGCTAAAATCAAATTGTTTCGTCGTCCAAATAATACATTCTTTCTCCCCTAATAGGTGAAAAGAGCGTTACGAAATTTGCGTCGTCAGACGGAAGAGCAGGCTTCATGGCCTGAGTCTCGCCACGTAAAATAAGGCATTCATTCATATATTGTTTTCGAGGACGACAACTGATATCTTGATGTAGAATGCTTCACCAAGAGAGTTGGCTTGATGCAGAATGCTTCACCTTCTGTTTTATCAAGACGAGTACCATCGGGACGAGTGTATTAAGAACATCAGGTGCAGTGGAAACTCGGCGGAGTCGGGCAGTAAGCGAGAGCGCACAGCGCGTAAGCGGCCAGAAAGTTTCCTGCCCATCCGTCCCCCGCCGTCACGGCCACCTCATACCCACCACTACCGCCCCCACGTTGCCTTCCTCGTACCCGCCTTCGCCATCTTGACCTGACCGCCACCTCGTCATCTCGCTCACCCGTCCCGCACCCGACGCCTCAGCCATCCTCTTTTTCGTCGCATTCACCAACGCTCCCATTGCCACCGCCTATTGCTCGCCGCCGTCCCCGTTATCTCCGTCACCCCGCCTCAGCCACCTTCGCCAACCTCGCTACCCAGCTGCCCCCAGCTTCACGATTTCCCCGCTACCACCTACTTTCTCCGCCCACACCACCACCCCGCCACCCCTGGCTTTACCCGCCTTCCCCCAACATTCCCCGCCATTTCCTTCTTTCGCCCGTCATTCCCCATCATTTCACGGCATATCCCGCCCTCTCCCGTCATCGCTCGCTCTCTTTCGTCATCTCTCTCCACCTCCGCCGCCCCCTTCAGCTCCCGCTACTCCCCTCCACTGCCGCTGTCCCCTTCTAGCTCCCGCCATCCCCCTCCAACCCCTATCATCCCCCACCACTCTGAACTTCTTCGGCCACTTCCCCTTTCCCCGCCACCCCCTCATAACCGCCATTACCGCCCCCACGTTGCCTTCCTCGTACCCGCCTCCGCCATCTTGACCTGACCGCCATCTCGTCACCTCCCTCATCCGTCCCGCACCCGACGCCTCAGCCATCCTCTTTTCCATCGCTTGCACCATCGCTCCCTTTGCCACCCCCTATTGCTCGCCGCCGTCCCCGTTATCTCCGCCACCCTGTCTCAGCCACCTTCCCCAACCTCGCGAGCCAGCTGCCCCCATCATCCCGATTTCCCCTCTACCACCGCCTTCCTCCACCTCCATCGCTTCCCCGCCTTTCCCCAACATTCCCCGACATTCCCTTCCATCACCCGCCATATTTCGCCCTCTTCCACCATCGCCCGCTCTTGTCCGGCATCTCTCTCCACCCCCGCCGTCCCCTTCAGCTCCCGCCATTCCCCTCCACTGCCGCTGTCCCCTTCTAGCTCCCGCCATCCCCCTCCAACCCATATCATCCCCCGCCACTCTTAATTTCTTCCACCACTTCCACCTTCCCCCTCCAACCCCGCCATCCCCCTTACTTCCCTCGACAACTCTCCACACGCGCCATCCACCTCCACCGCACCATTCACCTCCACCCCATCAAGCAACATCCATCTCCTGCCATCTCCTTCCAGCGTCTACCATCCTCTGCCACCCCACCTTCCCTCGCCACACATTTTCTCTCCTCCCCCGTAATTTCCCTCTAGCCCCCACCTTCGCCCGACACCCTAGCCTTCCGACTCCACCACGCCTGCCCCGCAACACCCCGCTCCACCCGCCCCAGCCACTCCCCACAATCCCCATCGCCCTCGTCCCTCCCACCAAGCCCACTTCCCCTGCCTCCTCCGCGGCCCTGGCCTTCCCCATCCTCCCCGCTTCCCTCGTCTGCTCGCCTGCCAGGCCGTCCCCACCCGCGCCCCGACCCGGTCCGGCCAGGCCACCGCCGGCGCCGGAGCAGCAGACATAATTTCGCCTCTTAACTTGAGTGGCGCGCATTAACGCGGCTAAGATAGCGCCGCGCGCCTGTAAACATGGCGGGCGGGCGCGCGCTCACGCCGGCCGGCCGGCCTCAGCCACGTGACAAACGCCGCGCGCACCCCGCCCACACTCGCCGATTATTAGCCGCCGCGCCCCTTCTTTAATTGTTGGCCCGCGATAACGCTCCCTTCCTCGCTCGCAGCGGCGCGAGTGGGCAAGATTTTGTCTCAAGCAAGGTACCCCGAATTGCCTGCGCTCTCACTGAAGGAGAAAACGTACGAGGACGGACACGCGACAGGAGAAGTTAATCCGACGGGCCTCTTTAAACTGGGGATGCGAAGCGGTTCAGCGCATAAGAGATAGGGGGATGTGTAATTGAGGTCGAGGAGCAAAAATGTAATGCAAAAATAATGAGAGCAAATTGCATCGTTTCCTGTAATCAGTATTGTTTTGATTGATTGATTTTTTCGTGTTTCCGAGCGTGTCAACTGATGTGGTCATTAGTCCCGTAAGTGTAGTGCATGCTTGTTCTCGGGAGATGGCGGTGATCTTCCCCCGTTGGATGGCGAGATCCGGCGCCGACCTACCGTCGGCTAGTAGGGTTTCCCCCTAACCAGGACTCTTCCACCAGCGGGGCACCGCCCCAGCCGGGACAAGCTCTAAGCTCCCGACCGGTCTCCCGGAATATGTGGTAGTGTAGTGCATGTTAGTGTGTGTGTGTGTGTGTGTGTAAGGGGAGAGGATAGGATAAGGAAGAGGAAGGAAAGATCGCGCGCGGACCGTAGCCCGTTTGGTAGGGTACTGTTCCGGCATTCGCCTGGTGTTGATCGGAGAAACCACGGAAAGCAGCCGGCCGCTAGAATTCTTCTCCAGACAGCGAGTGAATTGGACCTAGCTGAAAAGCTAGTGCTCAAAATCCTGCCGCCGTGGGGAGTGTAACCTAGGACCTCCAGGTCAGAGGCGCTGCAGTGACGTCAGTTGATGCACTGAGCTACCGCTCCCGGTCTATATTGTTTTTTTCACTATTCCAATCAAATGAAATCAATTGACAGACAGAGATGAGGATATTGATAATACATTTCGTGGTTTACAACTCGACATTGCAATGCCTACGTATATAACCTGAAGTGATTTAGGATATTAACTAATGGCATTGAATTGCGTCAGTCCTGGAGATCTTAGGTTCGAAAAGTCTTCTGCAGGATAATTCTAGTGGCCAGCTGCTCTGATCTATAGTTTCCATGGTTTCTTCCATCAACACCAGACGAATGCTAGAGCAGTACCCTAACAAACGGGCAACGGAGCGCGCGTGATCTTTCCTACCTTTTCCTTGTATCCTCTCCTCTTACACACGGACACTTACACGCTCAACACTATTACACATGTCGGGAGACAAGTTGGGGACTTAGAGCTTGTCCCGAATGGGGGCGGTGTTTCACTGTGGGTGGGGTGGTGTGCTCCTGCAAGTCGTCGTGTAGGTTGGCACCAGATCTCACCAACCAGCGAAGCACTTTGCCATCTCTAGGAATAAAAACATTATATGCACTTACGGGAGTATTGATCATAGGAGTTGACGTGTCTGGAAACACAAAATAATTCTTGCACCACGTAAACGATTATAAGTGAGCGATTTCTAAATTTACATTGACTTCGTTCGTGACAAAGATCACTAGGGACAAGGTTACTTAGCCTTTACAGCTTCTCAATGTTTCCTAATATTCCCGTAAATCGTCGAAGTTTGTTTCCAACTTTCTACAGAAATCTGCATATTGCACAACAACTTTCCTCCGTTTTTTCCTCTCGTTTAACAGTTCTCTGCATCTCTAACGATTTTATTAAGACAATTGACTGAAATTTTGCTCATTCATATGGGTGTCAAAATCATCAGCAACTCAGTAATTTCATATTCGTTGAGAATAAAAACTTGGAAGATATAATACAGTTTAAACATAGTAGTTATACGAAACTATAGGTACACTTCGTAGTTGAGAATATCAACAAATTTAAAACAAAAAATAATAGTAGTTTTAGGAATAAATCAAAAGATACTTACAAGAATAGAATTAGCTAAAAGAAAAACTCTTAGATACATAAACAAGTGTTTAAACTCTACTTAACTGTAAAGCATCGGAACGCAACAAATAAAACAAGCCCACATTATTTCGACAGGTGGACCCTTTTCCTCCCTTGCGAAGTAAAACTGTGTGGCAACATCCAGAGTTTTGTCCACCGTTCGCTTCAGCCTGACCACACCGGAAGCGATACCATAAAAGAACTCATAAAATGAAGACAAGTGCGGTTTATTCGCACTGCCATTTTGTTGTCCTGTTCGGGCGCCAATTCGCTTTGCGCCGATTGACAGAGCTGGCAGGCATGCGGGCGGGTCGCTTTGAGCGCTCCTGCGACACGCACCACTGAACAACAGGGTCATTTCGATTGGGCTGCTCCACTGAGGCCAAAGCCAGTGAAGAATGAATTTTGGAATTGGTGTTATCGACTGCGTTGGTGTAGAAGCAATGAGAATAAATATCTGTGCCAAATTGGACCACCCAAAATATTTTTAAAAAAATATATTTTCAGTAATATATAATTAAATTAAGGACACCGAGTCCTGACTGGCTGATGGATTTATATTTTTGTGGAAGGAAAGATTTTTTTTTAGGCTTAGTGGGTTTTGACTTTTTAACGTAGTTCGTTAGTTTTAAATGATATTGTCTCTAATAACATTTGCATTTATTTGAAAGGCAGCTGTCGACGACTTCTCTATAACCTTCAGAAACAGTACATCACTTATTTTCAAACATAGTATATAAGAGAAAATAATAAAAAATAATAAATAAATAAGTTTTATTATAAAAACATGCTAGAAATATTGATTGTGAAAGAACATAATAGAGGCAAAAAAAGGAATTAAAATAAATTGAAAGTAAATAATCGGGAGGTTGAATCTACTTAATACCATAGGCAGGCATTTGTTGTTTCCTAGCCAATACAATTATTGAAAAAAATAACACTTATTGAAACATTGAAACGAAATCTTACCAGCAAACCTATACCATCAATTTTATTCACATTGAGCATAATAAAAAATATCTGGTAACCAGAACTTCAAAGTAGTATACGCACACGCAATCCTATTTTGACAAAATCTCTTCTGTGTACAAATTTTTTGTGGTAGGCAAGCAAAATTTTCGTTGGACAGTGTGTTGTACGCTCTCTCTTCTTGTCCGCACATTATGTAATCTCAGATCTCGGACCGCGAGTTTTTCTATCCAACGTCGCCGATAGGCAAAGCACGGAGAATTTAAATCAGGGAATGGAAGGTATACTGGTGTTTTAGATTTAACTGAATATTAATAGTTCAAATTTAAAGCAAATCACAATATTTTATCAAGATTTAACTTGAGATGATACTTAATGTTTCTTTCTATTTGCAAGTGATTAAGTATTTTAAGTTACATTTAGCTTCGTATCTTCAAAAAAAAAAAAAAACATTATTAATGAGATTGCGAGCAGAAGATAGATAGGGAACGGACAATGCATTTCGGACACTTCAGTTTGTTCCTTACAAAATAACTTAATAGCATCAGCACAAGGTTGAGGAATACCCATAATACCTACCTTATTAGGACCTTTTCGAATCTGAATATAACCCAAAAACTTTACGTTCCAACAAAGTTAAAAAAGCCACACCAATCAAAACAAAAATAACCAATACAACATAAATGACCAAACCCAATAAATAATTAAACAATACTATATGTAATATTATTACATTCATGAACTCTAAATTCATAGCACTTAATTCTGCCAAAATAGTATTAATATCATTCTAAACAATAAAACATTTAATATATTTAATCCTTTCGTACTAAAATATATGCAAATAAATAGAGATAGATTTCCACAATTGGAAATCTTGCCTTGTTATTTTATGCGCGACGTGTAGACTAACGTAAAGCTATGTGAAAAGTAATTTTATTTTTGATAAAAGCAAATAAATCAAGTGAAGAAGAAGTAACAAAATCGTGGCTCATAACGTCAACAGAAAAAGATTGGAACTTGGGAAATAATACATATCATTTTCTCATTTAGTTGAACATAATAATGGTTCAAATGGTTCACGAGAAAATTGAAGCTCTTTTGATGATTTATAAACCACTAATTTTGATGTTAATAAGAAAATCCATTGAACTTGACTTCACGCAACTGAAACATCGGCTTTTTCGCGCATTATTAAACATAATCGATGAGTCATTGGCATGGCCGGTAATGCATGTTGAATGTCCACATTATAATTTCTACCGAACCTTTTTCAAATGCCGGAAGATTCCGTCTAAACCTAGTGCGCGCATCTACAAGCAAAACAATGAAATCTACTTTTAAAAACTCGCGTAGGTATCGGCCAAATATTCACTAGACATACTTCTTTGGTTCTGTTCTTTCAAAGACGGACGTTAGATGAATCCACAGTATTATCATCATGATGGGTTTTCTTGGGAGGATACAATCAGGCTAATTTTCCGTTGCTTTATTTGATGGTTATTATTATTATTATTATTATTATTATTATTATTATTATTATTATTATTATTATTATTATTATTATTATTATTATAGGAACGAAATGATAAGAGCGTGATGAGGGGTGACATTACTCATTACTAGGATGATGATGGTGGTAAGTGGGGTGGTGGGAGGTGCTTGTAGGATTTTTGAACTATCCCAGCATTCGCCTTATGGCAGAGGGACACCACGGAAAACCTCAGTCAGGATGGCTGACCCGGGGATCAAACTCGGACCTCCAGACTGCGAATTCAGTAGGCTACGCACTGAGCCACTTCGCTCAGTCTAGACATTAGTAGTCTCTTTTTAATTTTTTTACGTTCGCTGTCTTCGGTCGCGTATTTGTTAATTCGTAACTTCAGTCGCGGTCACCTACCCGTTCTGTCGCCCTTCCACATATTTAACGTTCTGGTATTGAACCCTTCTCCACCTCGGTTACCCGAGGTAACCCATAGGCCTATTTCCACGTACTTCGTTTCTTTAGTGCTGAGCTACTCGTATAAGTAGGTGGTGACACTATGTCACGGAAATAAAGATTGCGCACAGTCCATGGCCCGTTTGTACTACTCCGACATTCGCTTGGTATTACTCGAAGAAACTACGAATAGCCGACCTGGATGGCCGAGGTGGCTAAGAGCGAGTACCGACTCAGCGCTTCGGCCCGAAGGGTCGCGGGTTCGAGTCCCGCCTTGGGCATGGCTGTTTGTCCCTTGACTTTGTGTGCGTGTTGTCGCGGAGGGCCTCGCGTTCTGCTGACACCAGATCAGAGGAGCCCGCAAGTGTGTTGGTCTAGTGTATGGTCGAATATGCGTCCCTTCGGGACGTAAAGGGCAACCGGCTGTCGGCTGGATAAAAGCCCTAGGAAAAAAAACTACGGATAACAGATATTGAGGTCAAACCCTACCACCGTCGGGACTCGAAACCTGGAACCTCCGGATCAGAAGCGCTTAGTGATATCAGTTGATGCCCTAAGCTACCTCCCCCCTGTCCGATGATAGGAGTGAGTACATGCATTATATGTGCAGGTGCGTTAACGAACGAGCGAGTATGGCTACGTGGCTGACGTGTGAATCACCATCCACGCCGGTGAAGGTGCGCACGAGTAGGTGCATAGTGGTAGTATATCAGTTGATGCCCTAAGCTACCTCTCCCCTGTCCGATGATAGGAGTGAGTACAGGCATTATTGGCGCAGGTGCGTTAACGAACGAGCGAGTATGGCTACGTGGCTGAGGTGTAAATCACCATCCAAGCCGGTGAAGGTGCGCACCTCCCCCCTTCCCCGGCGCTTCTTTGCACTGCTCAGCTGTCACCGTGAGGGCGCGCGCGCGCTAGCACTTGCGGGCGTAAACACAATTGCCAACCAGCTTGTGCTCGATGTCACGAGATTATTCCCTGACACTCGGGTTATCTGCGCGGACAGAACAATTCGCCCCGGGTTTTTACGAGTTGTCGCCGCCGACGCAAATTCACAGAGGAATAATATTCGGTCTCCTGTATCGGAGGGTTTTTTTGTTTGTTTGGGCATGCGCTTTGCGAATGGTTATTTCTGGATTTCGCCAAAGCTGCTTCAGCAGTAACACTTGTCTGCAATGATATTGCGAAATGGGATTGAACAGATGATTAGGATGTATTTTGATACGTTGAATTAAAGTCTCCAAACTTTCTTTATTTCACAACCGATTATACATCAGTTCTAAAATCGTTGAAATTTTGCACTTTTGATGAAGTTAGTCTTAAATATCTGAAACGTTATAGGAAATAGTAAAAAAAATCAATTCTAAACTTCTGAAAATTCATATTACGTAATAAAAATTAAATACATAAAGAATATTTATCCTCTTCGTTACGTTGAGTTAATTGACATTTGTGAACAAATATATTAGATGGACCATCTAAGCTCGCCACAGCAAATATTTTCAAAACCGTTTGAGATATGTGGTTGCGGGTTAGTGACAAGTTGTTTTACATGATAGGGGAAATAACTGATTTCGTTTTCTTGTTTGTTTAATTTTTAATTTTTGAGATACGGCCACAATTTGATTTTTTAAATGTAAATCTATATTTTTTTCTACCGCCATTCTAAACTACTCGAAGAGACAATACAATTATGTAAGTTTGAGCCGGACTTTTAGCTGAATCTATTGCATCTAATTAGATTAATATTAATTTCCTTATAAAAATTAGAAGTTGCTTGTCTTCTACGAAACGAAGCTCTGAACATGATTTAGGATGTTTCTTGGAGGGAAGTACTAGAGACTATTAGGTGATGTTTTCTCGTCATTGCTCTCGAAAATTCAACGTCACCTTGCGCACGCAAACGTATAATACAAATGGAGTTCTTCTAGGAGAAGAAATACGTGGAGAATTACTTCGAAGATAGAAAGCAGTGGCATCTGTGAAGTTTTCACCATTGATTTCATGTTGGGTTGAGCAAAAATTTTCTCGTTTCACGTGTGAATTGAGAGACAATAACAAATCCTTCATAATATATAATTTAGGGTTAAGTAATTTATGCATGGTTGATCATTGCAACATGGCATATTAAAGTTAATTTTTGGTATGGCTGCTAATTGTCAAGGAAATATTTCAGAAGTTGAAAAATTGTTCTTAAATTTTATGTTGGTTTACGAAGAACTTTACTGATGTTAAGAAGTGAAAACATTGAATAAAATTAGTTAGTAATTTTAATGTTATGTATTGCATCTTTTGTATTATCGTACCATGATTAGAAAACAATATAAAAACTAAAATGAGCGAAATAATATTTTCAAAAAGCCGAAAATGACGTTTATAAAATCCTAAAAATCAGGATTCTGAAAATATCCATTAGTTTAAAAAGAAACAATGAACAAATGCTTTCTGGATTTTCTTCAGAAGCTACGTTTTCCCAGTCTTTCCTCTACCACTTTCTGGAAGTCAAAAAATATGTGTTCTACTCTAGTGCCATAGCTATTCGTTGTTCTGATATAAAATGAAATAGAAACTTTGTGTTATCAATGTAAGTAACATTCTTATTTGTATTGTTTCCTTGCATTGATCTCATTACAAATATTCATCTGTTTCTGTGTTGCCTTGAAGCATAAGAAACTAATACTTCGGGTGGTAAGAAAATAAAATAGTGCAATAAATACATTCCACGATAGAATGTATTTATTGGTCAATCAATTAAGATAATCAGAAAACGATAAAATTGACACTTGTCAGAAATACCCCATTATAAATGTTCTGGTATATTTACTTTGTTTCCACGCTAGGCAAGTCATCTGTAAAATACCCTTCCTTTTACAATGATTCTAATATTACTTATTATTAGCTACCAATAACTATTCAAATATTATGAAAGGGTTATTTCCCCTGCTATTATTAATATTGTTATTTCTTCCGATGCTCTGTTATGTTAAAAAATTTTCTCAATGTTAAACATTAATTTACTAATTTTACTTTCAATTTTAATCATAGGGTTCGACATACAACATTTTACTCCTTACCTGTTGCATGTGGACGTAGAATGTATACAGAACCACGATTCCTGGAAGTTCTCTTGATTAAACCCAATTACTGAATTGATGCCAACTAATATAAATTATCAATTTTTTCTCAAAACAATAAAAATTTGACATTTATTCTTATATTTTTATAACTTCTATTGAGCTCATAAATTATTACTTTTCTTCTACAGGTATATTAAAATTCCGTACAGTTTTGAATAGAGTTCGTAAGCTTACTCCAATGCCTTCTCAGATGATTTTTCGGTTAAATCGACTGGATGTTGTCTGTAGAATGTCCTCGATATCCCTATTATTGCGCTCATGCCTACCACTAGAATAAATTAAAAATGCTTCCGGAATTTCCCCAACGATTTGGTTTTTAATAGGATTTAATAATTTCAATAAAATCAATACGCGGTCGCGACTTTCTCTAGCTGTGTGTGACGTACTAGAGTGAAAAACACAGACGACTGTTCTGATTGAATAAATACAATATATTTACAGATTTTTTACAAATAATGTACAATGATATGATACAACAATCTAGCCCCTTGGCAACCTTTCAATTCTCTTAGCCGCGAAACCCCGCGACCGTCCCCTAGGCCTCGCCCAGAACCACTGCTTCGGAAGCAGCAAAAAGCAACGCGAAGTGCGAAGCTGTCGGACATAGAGTCCCGTAACTACACCAGTTACATGGCTTGTTGCCAAACCGATCTTCGACCCGAAGATCACGTGCAAGGATTGCACTGGAGATACCTCACGTCTTTCGACACCCAGCGTATCCCCCGAGGCGCCTGTCGGCGCGGCCTTAAATATCCGCCGGCTCGCCCCCACCCTACAAGCAGCGGGCGACACACGGCTCGCTGGCCAGCCTTTCCAGAGCTACAACCGACACCTCTTAGACTCGCATCCGCGCGCGTCCCTTTGAAGGAAATTCCAGCCGGGATTCCTGAGGGCTTTCCCAACCGGCGCGGCGTGGCGCCGCACCCGTCCACCCCCATCCACATCCGGCTTTACGCGGGTTTCCCCGAAGCGGCCCGACGCACCGGCGCCGGACTAGGCGACGCTACAGACCCTCCCATGCCGGGGGGTGAGAATTTTTTTTCGCAGCAAAATATGCCCAGGAAAAAAATTCTGCTAAGTTACCTGGTCGTGAGACCTCTACATCCTAATTTTTATATGAACATGAACATAATTATAGCAAAATATCAAACCCTATTTAATTGAAATGTGTGAAATAAATCTCTGGGCTGTCCCCCCTCCCTTTTCACCTAAGCTATGTTGCCAGTACATTTAAACCTTACTCCTATATACATAAATATACATAAGTATTCTTGACGCATCTTGAATTACATATTATCCTGAATTACAAACATTTACTTTACATTGAAATATTACATAATAATTCTTGACGCATCTTGAATTACATAAGATCCTGAAATACAAACATTTACTTTACATTGAAATATTACATAATTGTGGAATTCGTTACATACATCATGTGCCGTTCTTAACTGAATTTATTGACACATGTATGTATCTACATATAAAAATATCCAAAAAAAACAACAAAACAATTTTACCCTTGAATTTACAAATTTATTTACATAGAATTTCACCGACATTTATACATGTCATGAACGTGCGTGTTCCCTATTCTCGCCGGTGGATCAATTCACATCATCAAACATGCGGCTAAGCGCATCTGCATTAACATTTTCTGAGCCCTTTTTGTGCCTGATGCGTAAATCGAGGTGCTGGATTAACAGAGACCAGCGTAATAATCTGGGGTTTTTGCCGGCCGTATTACGCAACCAGACCAACGGATTGTGGTCGGTTTCGACCTGAATTGTGGACTGCCCGTCGAGATAAATTTTAAGTTTATCCAACCCCCAAATCAGCGCTAAACACTCTAGTTCTGTGGTGCCATAATTCATTTCGGCATCATTTAATTTACGGCTTAGAAAAACGACTGGTTGTTCTACTCCCTCGTCATTTACTTGGTAGAGAACCACGCCTAAGCCTCTCCGAGAAGCATCTGCCTGAACTCGAAATTCCTTGTTATAATCAGGTGCATATACCGCTGTTTTTTTCACTGAGAGCTTGTCGCAGCTCATTGTAAGATCTTTCACATGCCTCTGTCCAGACGATCTTACCCTGGCGTTCGCGCCCACGCAGCACATCGGTCAGCGCCGCCGCCTTCTCCGCAAACCCTGGTATCAAACGTCGATAGTATCCTACCAAACCGAGCAAAGAACGCACTTGTTTCTTTGACTCTGGTCTGGGAAAGTTCTGGATTGCTTGTATCTTGGCTTCGGCCGGTCGCAATTTCCCGTTACCGACTACGTATCCAAGATATTTTACGTTAGCCCGCGCGAACAAACACTTGCGCGGTTGCACTGTCAATTTGGCGGATTTTAATATTCGAAAGACCGTCTCTAGGTGTCGAATGTGTTCTTGCCAAGTGTTACTGAAAACCGCGATGTCATCAAGGTATGGTACCGCGAATTCTTGGCATTTATTCAACAAGGTGCCCATAATGCGACAACATTGATAGGGACCGTTCTTTATTCCGAAAGGTAATCTAAGCGGCCGGTACGTGCCGAAACTGGTCACGAACGCCGAATACCTTTGTGCCCTTTCCGTAAGACCGATCTGCCAAAAACATTTGCAAAGGTCCAGTACACTTATTATCTTAGCTGCAGCTACCTGTTCTATCCGTTCTTCGAGATTGGGTAACGGAAAGTATTCGGTCTTAATAATTTCGTTGAGGCGCCTATAATCGATACAGGGCCGTGGTTTCTTGCCCGGTGCTTCAACCAATATCATGGGAGACGTATAATCACTCTCCGCCTCCACAATGATATTGTCGCGAAGCATTCTATCGATTTCCTCCCGTAATATCTTAGCCTGCCTCGGCGATGTACGGTAGGGTACGCTTCGAACCACTTTGCTAGTATCAGTTAACTCGATATCCATAGTGGTGATATCTGTCAATCCGGGTTTCTCACTAAATATAGACCTGTACTTACAAATGACCGTTTTCAGAGCGTCGCGAAACTCCGGTTCGACCTCAGTCCCGCTCAGCATTTCTTCCGCGTCAAAGTCGCAACAATCCAATTTAAGCGCATAGCGATCCAGCGCGTCTTCGTCACCTGCGTCTGTCACAGTCGTAGAACTAAGCACATTTAAGTACTCTGTCCGCTGGTGGTATCTTTTAAGCATATTAATGTGATAGACGCGGGGTTCCTTCCGCCCCGGCATCTGCACCACATAGTTATGCTCCGAAATTTTCTCGCGAATCTCGCCCGGCCCTATCCACTGAACCGCGAGCTTCCGCGTCCTGTTAGGTGCGAGAACCAACACCTTCGCGCCTATCTCGAAAGTACGTGAGACCGCCTTCCGGTCATACCACACTTTACGTTTCTGCTGTTCTTCAGCCATTCTATTGTGAGCTAGGTCACGGGAGCGTTTCAAACGATTGATTAATTTGAATACATGCTCAACTACAGAATTTTCTTCACTTTCCGCAGTTCCCGCAAGCCTTTCATAAAGAAGTGTCATGGGGGTACGGAGATTCTTCCCGTACACCAATTCGGCAGGAGAGAAACCTAATGATTCGTGCACACTCGTGCGCAACGCGAACATAATAGCGGGAAGTTGGCATTCCCAATCCGTCCCTGCCTCCAAACACAGAACCTTCATAAGCCGGTTCATAGTTCGATGCATTCTTTCGACTGCGTTTGATTGAGGATGATACGGCGAACTTCTCACCAGTTTAATGCCAAACCGCTCGGCGAATTCCGCTGTCAAAGCACTCGTGAAGCAAGTGCCCTGGTCGGTTTGCAATTCGCGTGGAAATCCTATTCTACTGAATAATTCTAGTAATGCCTCAATTACAGTGACCGAAGTTAGGTCCCGTATCGGAATAGCCTCGGGATACTTCGTGGCTAAACACATCGCCGTTAAAATAAACTTGTTTCCGGAGACCGATTCTGGAAATGGGCCACACGCGTCAACATTCACTTTCTCGAATGCCTCGCCCGTTATAGGAACAATTTTCAAAGGCGCGCGAAGTTTTTCGCCGCCGTTTCCTACTCGTTGGCAACTGTCGCAACTACGCACATAGTTTTCAACATCCTTATAGCAATTCGGCCAGAAGAAATATTTGGCCATGGCATCTTTGCTTTTTGTGACCCCCAAATGGCCGTGAGCAACTTCATGACAGAGTTTTAAGATCGTGCCACGATACACCCGCGGTATTATTAACATAGTGAACTGCTCTCCGCGCTTACTATGCCGGACACGAAACAATAGGCCGTTTTTCATAACATAATCGCGCCGATCCGTCTCGGGTCCTTCCGCACGCTCAATCAACGGCGCGAGCTCCTTGTCTTGTCTCTGAGCTGTAGCAAATTCGGTGGGGTCCAAACGAGCCAAAGCAATGCTACCGAAATCTAATTCAGATTCCTGATCGTTTGATTCCGAGTTGCCCGGGGCGTCGACCTCGCCCTGACCAACTCTATTGTCATCCTCGGTTTCCTCCGAAGCGGTTACCTGGAACGCGTCCTGATCTCGGCCGTTTCCCGTACTCTCGGCAGGCTCTACCGCCTCTATTGTCTGCGGCCCTTCCGCCCTTACGCGCTCAGCAACTGCTTGCACCCTAGTCCGCACCGCGCAGATAGGCTGTGGTTCTAAGAAACCTTGCTTTATTTCTTTCAAAATCGTAGCAGAACGATTACTAAAAATGTAATAAGGCAAGTCGCAATTCTTCGCGACTGCGGCCTCTGTAACAAGAGTACCGAATGGCCCTACAATCTCTACCTTGGCTACCGGTAGGTTTTTCGGCGCTTCGTCCAGGGGCTGCTGAACCCATACGGACTCGCCGGTATATTGTGTCGGCGTGACGTGCTTTGCGTTGATGACGTCGATCGTGGCCCCCGTGTCACGGAGACAGGTGACTGTTTCGCCGCAAATTTTGGCAAGAAATGTGTGTGGAGACAATAACTCTGGCGCACTAGCGTCGGCCACGTGACACATCTTCTCGCTAGGTTTATTGTTATTTTGAGGACAATACCTTTTTATGTGACCTGGTTTTTTACATAAGTAACACGTCCGTTCTTGCGGCTTCTCGAACTCCGCGTTACTAGCTACCTTCGGCACTGCCGTTTTGGAAGTGGTCGGCGCGCTTTCCGTCGCCTTCGGCCATTTCCGTTCGCCTGCCTGCTCTTTATTGCCGAACCGCGAGAAATCCTTCTTATATCCGCTAGCCCGGTTGTTTTCGTAGGTGTCCAGCCTTCGTGCCAAATCTTGGGACGCAGAAACCTCACCCCACACATCAATGAAATGGTCACGCATAACCGCCGGCACCTTTCGCTTCATCTGGTCCGTTACAATGAGATCTAGCAATTGCTCAAATGTTTCTATCTTTAAACCTGAGACCCATTTTTTACAATAACTAGCTAATTCACGTGCATAGACGTTCCAAGTGGTCTTTGCACCTTTTACGTGACTACAAAACATCTGCCGGCACTTTTCTGCCGTGAACTTGTACATATCTAATAATTGTTCTTTAATTAGGTCATAATCTTGATCCGGTGAATCGGATCCTACTACGAGCCAGTTGTTCACCTCATTAGGAAGTAAACCCATTAAATGGCTTACCCATTCGACCGGCGCAATACCAAGCTGGCGAGCATGCGCCTCGAAAACACTCAAAAACAACGTAATATCGTCGCCTTCGCCTTTGAATTTGTCCATGACTTGACTAATACGAATATTAGTTCGATTTCCCGTGTCGCTACTACCTATGGAAACACGCGTGGGAGCCTGATTCGTTAGTTTTAACTTTTCAAGTTCAAATTGCCGTTCGCGTTCTTCGCGTATTCTTTCCTGCTCTCTCTCTTCGCGTATTCTTTCCTGCTCTCTCTCTTCGCGTATTCTTTCCTGCTCTAACACTCTCTCTTCGCGTAATCTTTCCTGCTCTCTCTCTTCGCGTAATCTTTCCTGCTCTCGTATTTCTGCAACCTGTTCTTTTTCTTGGTCAGCGAGTTGTTTCACGAATGATTCCTCGTACTGCTCGCTTTCCGTAATGATTGATTTAAGTTTAACAACGGTTTCGTTCCCTTCTAATGTTTCCCCCATCTCCATCGCGACCCTAACAAGCACCTCTTTCCTATAACCCGCTAAGAAAGCCATATTGCCTGAATTGATCTCCGACCAGAACAAAAAACACACTTACGTTCAGTTGACCTCGGTGTCGCGTGAGGGCCTTCTGGATCCGGTTTGTGGCCTCCTTCCTTCCTCTCGTTCAGGTCGGTCCGTGATGTGTTCTTCCGGTGATGCAAATATTAGCAGATCAAGTTCCAGTGCCAATATCAGCTCGTTCCAGTCCCAGTACCAAGTTTTAGAAAAGAAAGGTTCCGAGTCGGATTGTACCGCCCCGAAACTACCGTACCGAAACACCGCACTTTTCGGTTTCTCGTGGCGTGCGCGACACTGCCGGCGCCACGTATTTACGACGCGTATTCACGTTTAACTGCCTACACTGTCTTTACGCGTGCTGTTCTGGTTAATCAGCGCGCACCGATGGCTCTGATGCCGCACTGATGTCCCCGCGGATGCTGCTGCAGACTTCCGCGTTCCCCGTTCGTTGCGAACGTAGTAACTGCTTCCCCAAAGCTGAGATGTGAGTCTTTAATCTGCTGTAACCAATTATTAACTGCAATTGGCACAACCACCCGGTGTGAGTTCTAAGCACCACTGCAACCAATTTTGAACTACAATTGCAACAATTGGCGCAGGCACTCCGGCGTGAATTTACAATAACCGCTGCTACCAATTTTAGACAAGAAAAATGGCAGAATTGGTGCGGGCACCCCGACGTGAGTTTACAATAGCCGCTGCCACCAGTTTTAGAAAAGAAAGTGGCAGGAATTGGTGCGGGCACCCCGACGTGAGTTTTCGATAACCGCTGCCACCAGTTTTAGAAAAGAAAAGTGGCAGAATTGGTGCGGGCACCCCGACGTGAGTTAACAGTAACCGCTGCCACCAGTTTTAGAAAAGAAAAGTGGCAGAATTTGCTGCGAGCGCCCCGACGTGAGTTTTCGATAACCGCTGCCACCAGTTTTAGAAAAGAAAGGTTCCGAGTCTGTGACGTACTAGAGTGAAAAACACAGACGACTGTTCTGATTGAATAAATACAATATATTTACAGATTTTTTACAAATAATGTACAATGATATGATACAACAATCTAGCCCCTTGGCAACCTTTCAATTCTCTTAGCCGCGAAACCCCGCGACCGTCCCCTAGGCCTCGCCCAGAACCACTGCTTCGGAAGCAGCAAAAAGCAACGCGAAGTGCGAAGCTGTCGGACATAGAGTCCCGTAACTACACCAGTTACATGGCTTGTCGCCCAACCGATCTTCGACCTGAAGATCACGTGCAAGGATTGCACTGGAGATACCTCACGTCTTTCGACACCCAGCGTATCCCGCGAGGCTCGTGTCGGCGCGGCCTTAAATATCCGCCGGCTCGCCCCCACCCTACAAGCAGCGGGCGACACACGGCTCGCTGGCCAGCCTTTCCAGAGCTACAACCGACACCTCTTAGACTCGCATCCGCGCGCGTCCCTTTGAAGGAAATTCCAGCCGGGATTCCTGAGGGCTTTCCCAACCGGCGCGGCGTGGCGCCGCACCCCCATCCGCATCCGGCTTTACGCGGGTTTCCCCGAAGCGGCCCGACGCACCGGCGCCGGACTAGGCGACGCTACATGTGCTTCCTATGAAACACCTACGCATTACTGTCTATCTTCAGCTACTTATCGAAAATTCCTCTCATCTACGGAGCTATCCTAATATAAATCCCTTCGAAACCCGGAGTCTATTTCAGCTCAAATTTCCAACTACATTAATAAAAATTACAATTATAATTCAATGCTAATACATTGCACGATACCAAGCTTTCGAACTAATCATAAGTACCCGCCTCACTATCATTTAAAAAATACCCCAGGCTATTCTGAAAATTTATTCGCACCGCACCGATTGCTTACTTGTGTACGCTTCAATATCTTTCGAGAGACTGATTAATTTAAGCTTCCCAGAGAATCGCGGCTTTCAACGCCCTCTTCACACTTTTGCATGTAATTTGTTCGGAGCCCTGTCTCCTCAGCTGAACAGTGCCCTGACACCTAGCATGGAATACTACACTTTGTTTATTGGTTACTCTAAAACATTTTTTTTATTTCCGAGACTGCATACAGTCTCATTATTACTAACGCTTGGTGCCAATTTTATCATTCAAATTAACCTCGAGATTTCTGACTTATCACACTTAGATTCGCTCGTATACATTAGAAAGTAAATTTGGTGTTTAACTCTTCAATTATTAAGTTGCCGCATTCTGAGGTCCCGTTGTCTTTGATTATTCATTTATTTTCTGCTGAAATGGATCTAAAGATTAAATGAGAATTCTTTGCACTTCTGTCAATTTCAGGAAGTTAAAATTAGAAACGGCGATATTGTACAATTGCTATTCTGTATCAAAAGGTATAAGTATATTGATCAATATAAATAGATTTTATGATTATACGGACTGTGCCACCAACTGTGGGTTACTCATATAATTTCTAAATGGTTCACGAAATCAGAGTTCAGTTTTTACACAACAATGCACAATCACGCGACAAGAAATAAACCGTAGAAATATTGTTTGAAATATTTTTAGTTTTCGAGAAATTAAATCGTCTTCAACTTTTAAATAGAATTATACATTTTTCTCACCAGCAATGGATAGATTATACAACAAGTATTCCAATGCTGTCTCATATGTTAGTATTTTAATGCAAATTTGTGCATAAAAATACACGTTCTGGTACATGATTTTAACCCTTCAGTGGTCGCGTAGATTACTATTGTAATCCAGTCGTTTTCATTCTATGTTTACAGCAAGAGCTAACAAATTTTTGACATGGATTTTTCAGTTTTCGTGGAAGATCTCGGCTATCGAATTATAGCGAAATATGACTCGAGTGATAACAGCTGCACTAGCAATAAGCGCCGGCAACAGCTTGGATTACAAGGGTAATTCACGCGACCTCTCGCGGTTCAGTTTCAGACCTAAGCTGACATCATACATATCACTGCAGTCAATACTGTGAATGTTTATGCAAAGTACAACAGTGGAGAAAAGTTGACTAGAAAGGGATTTCTAAAGGATCTTTCGCTGTCCTTATTAATACAGAAATCAAGAGAAAATCAATGCCGACAGCAATAAGAACACGAGGGAGACTTCAACTGGGATTTCGAGACGGGTTCGAGGGTTCAGCGGAATCACCAAAGGGCAACGCGGGACGTTGTTATCTCTGTGGACGTCAAGGAAACAAGAGCATTTGACAGTACAACGTAAATTAATTCCTGTGGGTGTGTCACATTAAGAAAATATCTGAGATGATCATCTGATGTTGTCATTGAAACGCATTCAGAATAGATGCGCCAGAAGTTCAAACAATTTTTTAAAATTTATTTATTTAATAAATGTAAACTATTACAAGTGTGTATCACGTATAGAGCACAAGACTTTTCAAACACACATATCTGCTCACATGTATTTGAGTATAATGGTTTAAAAGTCTAATGCATGCATTTTTGTGTAGTATTTAGAATTTGTAATATGTCAACATCCTAATAGAATATTTAGTATTTCGTAACTGTTTAGTAGTTCGTATAACATGACCCGCCCATATTTGAAATAAAAACGGTTTGTTTGTAAGATATTGTTAATAAAAATGTATTGAAAATGAATTACAATTGCAATCCATGCGACCACTCGCGTTCCAGTTTTGTGCGCGATCACTGAATGGTTAAATTAAACAGATCATATTTTCTGTAGCAGCCCTTGCAACTGCTGCCTTTGTGGAAGACGGCCTTCGTGGCCCCAACGCTGTTACGGGCGGAGCAAAGGCCACCAACCGCAAAGGCGACAGATGCAAGGGCTACTAAGAGAAATGTCTGTTTAATTTAAAATCTCATGTCAGAAAATAGCATTTTATAGTCAAACTAGTCAAACATTAAGAAAATATACATCATTGTATTCCTCCGTTTATGGTCTATCCATTGCTAGTAAGAAAAATAAATACTTCTATTTAAAAAATTAAAAATAATTACGTTTCTTGAAAAATAAATATATTACAAACCATATCTGTACAGCAGTTTACTAGTCCCATGATTCTGCGTTGTTGAACGCATTTTGATACCGTGAACTGTTTAGAAGATATGACGATATGCAATTAATAATAAAGATAAATTGATTTTCGGTTGTTAAATAAATGTAATTAATAATTATTGCCGTTTTCACGGTGTTGGCACCTCGGTTCTCTTAATGTATGTTCAGTCCTGTTTACAAGCGAGAGTGAGGTATCACAGGGAGAGGTAGAAAAATGAAAACTGTGAGTGCTATGGGTCTTTCCACGTAAGAAAAGACCCTAAAAATTCAAGATGGCGGAGTTTCGGCACTGCCAACCTCATCGAAATAAAACACGAAAGCGCCGACGTGACTTGTTTAAATGTACGTTGTGGCCTTCAAAAATCCAGATATGCTGAAATGATTTGTTAATATTGTTTTACGACTTATAAATCGCAACAGCCATATGGTAAAATAATGTAATTTATAATTTATATATGAAATTTTTTATTAATTAATTATAATATTAAATATAATACTTTTAATTAAATTACTTATAAATTTAAAAATATTTGAACTCTCAGAATTAATAAAATTTTATTGAAACTGAAGAATAAATGAAATAGTTATGTTATTTTATTATACAATAGGAAAAAAAGGTATAAACAGGGGATTTATAGAATAGAGATGAAATGAAATACAAGACTCAAAATAATTTTAATTTTCCAACAGTACACAATGAAGTAAAATAAAACTATTCTTTACTGAACTAGAAATATTTGTATAATAATAGTTTTATGCACGTAGTATCGACACATGACCACGATCAAAGCATATCTAAGGAATGAACAAATCTACTGTATGAAAATGACAATGTTTGAAATTTCATGAAAATTGAATTGATTAGATATATGATTTTATATAATGCGAATGTTCAGTAAAGAATAAACTGATGCACCATGGGTGGTCAATTTTAATGACAAATTGCAAGGAACAGTCATTAAAATTTCTTGAACACCGATGGTCCACAGCAATTTATTTTCACAAAAATTATTGAATTTTTACAACAATTTTAAAGCCTAATGTCCCTGGGCTTACAAACATTACAAAACATCCCGGCATTTACCTTAAGCGATCGGGGAAAACAAAGGAGTAAGTATGTTACCATATATATAAAAAAAAATTGAATAAAAAAGTGAATTAATCCTCAATTGGATTGTAAAAATATTATCATTAAAAATCAACGTTAAGAAATTTGGCTGACTTTACAAATTAATAAACTACTTAAAAATTTTACATATATTGATAGCATACCCATCCTCCCGATCAGGATGACGACTGAGGGCCGATTTCTAGCATGCATACAGAAACACAAGTCAAAATAATGGAGACATTTACATTACGTAAAATAATATACATAAAACATTCCATATTTAGAAAATGAAAAATCTGGTAAACACAGCAACCCTGCAACATAGAACAATCAATGCAGTATCTATTGTCCAATCATGATAAATTCAATAAACAGACATGTTATTGTTATAAGATCAAAAATTATTCCTAGGAAATTATGTTCTTGCAATGAAAAACAAAAAAATTAAAAAAGGAATTATCTCATTTAAATAAAAAAATTGCTACTTAACTTATATATTACTTCAAACTCCTGCAACATATGAAAAACAAAATTGTCCAGAAGAAAAGTTGGCCCAAGAATTTTTGCTTCACATTACAGTATTCAATATAATATGTAACCAAAAAAAATTACCTACAAAACCAATAAAATTTACAAACATAAATAGAAAATCATTGAAAAATAACTTAAAATGAAATGTTAATTACCAAAAAGTAATATAGCACATCAGTAGTAAACATTAAATTTTACTCTATATCATGCAAAATAATATCATGAAATAAGTACTTACTAATTTCACTTAACAACTGATTACCATTTGAACAAAACATCTAAATAAAATGATGTATGTTCTGAACTCCATTATTGTATATCTGAAACATTTATAAATGTAATGTATGTTTCACACACATGTCAAATCTTTGAAGTGCATTCATTTATATCACTTAGCATCCGTACTTAAACTGAACACAAACTCAGAGGCATTGGCAGTAATGATTAATTGTATTACAGGGATAATGTAAAGGAAATTGAGTAACTGTTAATTCATTGGGGTTAATTAATGTTAATGAAATGGTGCTCTTAACTAGTGTCTTTGGTTGAATTAAGAAGGCAGGAGTTCACTCAGGATCTCACACTCATATTAAAACTATTAATGCACACTCACTTCTTTCACATTGCAACTGTTCTCAAACCAAACAGACTGACTGAAGCACTGGCAGGAACAATTGACTGTAATTTAAAAATATTAATTTACAACCTGCAATTATCACAAACCCGTAATCAAGTAAATTCAAGCAATACCTTTTCCGTAGCACACTATGACCAAAACTTGTACACAAACTAGACTTTTGTGGTTGCTTTCAGGAGGCAGCAGATTTATAATTACATGGCACATCTGTAAGATTGAATTTCATTTGTCACTCGTGTTTGACAATTACTCTACACTATTTGGGAATACTCACTAATTTCACATTGCAACCGTTCTCGAACCAAACCAAATAACTCAAGCACTGGCAGGAACAATTGACTGTAATGTAATAATATTAATGTAACAACTTGCAATAACCATAATTCCATAATCTTGTACTGTGTAGCTATACCTTTTCCTGGGCACAGTGTAACCAAATTTTTCTTAATCTTGACTTAGTGGTTGCTTTACTGGGGCAGGAGTTTTATAATTTGAGGCACATCTGAAATATTCGGTAACATATTTTACAAGAAAATCACTTTTATTCCAAACGCTTTAATGCTTACTCACAGTTTTCACTTTTGCAACCCTACTCAATCCAAACACAAAACTGAAGCACTGGCAGGAACAATTGACTGTAATGTAATAATATTAATGTAACAACTTGCAATAACCATAATTCCATAAACTTGTACAGTGTAGCTATACCTTTTCCTGGGCACAGTGTAACCAAATTTTTTCTTAATCTTGACTTAGTGGTTGCTTTACAGGGGCAGGAGTTTTGTAATTTGAGGCACATCTGAAATATTCAGTAACATATTTTACAAGAAAATCACTTTTATTCCGAACGCTCTAATGCTTACTCACTGTTTTCACATTTGCAACCCTACTCGATCCCAACACACAACTGAAGCACGGGCAGGAACAATTGACTGAAAATTGGGAGAATGTGTTAATGAAATGAAATTCTCTTCAACTCTCAATGGAGTATTTTCCAGCTCTTACCTGTTCTGTTGCACAGGAGGTCCCAACATGTTCTCTAACAACTGTGGGTGGTTGCATTAATATGTCAGATGTTTCTTGAGATGAAGTTGTGGAATCTCTAATTTTGTTTTAATTATTTCACATTGAAGATGTTCCTGGGATTGGCTCAAATGGAATTGTGTCTCCTTCCTCTCCTGTGCCTTCTTCAGCTGTGTCAGTTCCACTAGCACTGCTCAAATTTACAACTATTTCTTCATCATCTTCTTCCACTGCCTCTCTTTCATAATACTCTTCAATAATTTTTTCTGTATGTTCCACTGAATTCTTCCAAATTTCTGGTGTGACCTGTTAATGCCATACCATAATTTTCTACTTTATTGTTTCACTAATTTTGAAAAAAATTATAATCATAACTGTTGTCATATATTTACTATTTTTCTATAATGGTGTATTGAAAACTTTACCTGATTTAGTGCCTCATTCCACACAGCTTTAGTTCTCTCCATTCCTTGCCCAGGCCTTTCACATACAGTTTTGTGGTAGTACCCTTTTGAAATGCCCCACACATGTTCAATAGGATTGAATTTGCAATGATATGGTGGCAGTCTCAAAACTGTGTGCCCTTCTGCAGCCAGCATGTCATCAACTACATACCTTTACCAATACATTGCTGAGGTCAGTTATTTATTAGATTTATATATCATTTATTTATCACAAGTGTAGACGTATATATTTGTACATATTTAAAGTATATATTTTAATATTTTATTACAATGATGCAACAGAACAAGATAATATGATGCAAAATATTAATGAAATGTATTCTTTAATGCACTGATATGTATCTCGTGGTACCTTTTTATCCTTTCACAATGTTGGCTCGCCAGGGCAGCAAGTGAGATTTTATTTGCAACTTCTGGCATTCGTACTCCTCGCTGGTTCAGCCATTCCTAAAAATTATTTTCTTTGGTTAAATTACTTATTTCATTAAGCACAATACTTTCATTTCATTTCTGATACTTACGATCAGTTGATCCTTTCGCCACTTTGTTGTTGGATGCCTCTCTACCTGCTTTGAATGGTATGAAGCATTATCCATGACAATGATGCAAGGTCTTAAATTGCGAATGCCAGGAATCAGTTGTTTCTTAACCCAGGATTCAAAAGTAGAACTGTTCATTGCTCCATGATAATCTTGCCCCCTTTTTAGGTCAGTAGCATATATCAGACCAGCACCTACAAAATGTGATGCTTCGTACACATGCCTCAGTTTGTACATAATTAATGCCATTAAAACCGAAAACATTTGTACCTGGTACAAAACCTTCTCTCATTCCTGCATAGTCACAACTAGCCTCCTTCCCTCCGGTGGTCTTCTAATTACTCCTTTACTGGTGCCTGGTAGTTGCCATGAATAAGTAGTTGAACCTAATGAAAATTATGTTTCTTTCTTGTAATTTTTACTCATAAGTAATATACATTTAATACATATATTTTCAGTAATATACATTTTCAAAGGGCTATTTTACCATTCATATAGATCCATGTCTCATCAAGGTACACTACAGTTTTTGGGTTTTGACTTCTCTTATTTTTCATATAGTCTGCCACAAAATATAACCTCTTTACAATTATTTCATTTGACTCACAAATACGAATATTTGGGTCTCCTTTCCTCCATGCTAAACCCATTTCCTTAATAATTCTGAACAATGTTGTGCGTGACCCTCTAAATAAAAAAAATATCATAATTTTCCTTCACGTACTGCCAAACATCTGTAAGTGAGAGTCTCCTGCCTGTTGCAAATGAATAGGTCTTTAGAAAGTCTTCAAAAAGTGAGCCACATACTTCATCATTCCTCTAAATATAAAATATCTTACCATTATCAGCTTCCTGGTAAATATATCTGCTAATAGCTTCTCTTGCAAATCCATCAGCTGAATCTCTCACAGGTCGTGAACGCTTCCTCTTTTTGCTTGGAGTTTGAATACATTTTCCTGCCTTATAATCCCTAATAACGCTTGCCAGAGTTGTATAAGGTCTCTGTAATATATGAATATATTTCAATAAAATAATTATGATTCACACACACATGTTCATTGTGAAGACGTTCTTGAGGCATGCAATAAAAAGTCAATAATTATTGTGACATTGATGGCTTACCCCCACAATTACAGCTACCTTTGCAATGACACTGCTCTCAGGAAGTTTCACTTCTTTACGAGAATTTTTCTCGCTCTTGTATTTATAAACATTAAGAAGGACCTGCCTTTCCCCACTCGATAAAATCCACTTCCCCTTCTGCTTCACTGGTGAGTTATTTCTAGAATTACCTGACATTTCTAAAAATGTCAAGCACAGCACACAATAAGATTTCCCTTGGGAAACAATTCGCGCACTGGAAACGCAAAAAAAATTGCTTTTTCAGCACGCAAGTGCGGGATGCGGCTCACTCGCATAAGCTCACAATCTCCACACGTTTTGCTGGTTGAAACCGTTGAAGTTGGCACAAATTCATTTCGCTCGCATGCATGCCATTCTCCGGCCAAGAAAAAGTCCCTGGCAGCTATATTTCCATTACGTCGGGAATTTACGTTGGGGTTGGCACCTACTTTCTCCAACCTAAAGGGTAATCAAAAGTCCCTAAGTCAATGTAGTATGTATGGCGGGTGGTTTACGGGAGGTTGGTATTGCCAAGCTCTCTGGGTCACATCTTACGTGGAATAAATCTTAGTTCGGTCAGAAGCCCTTTCCACCAAAAACGACAAAATGTAAAAATATGCGATAGGTAAAGAAATTAATTAACCGAAGATCAAATATACTTTCTAATGCTTACAGAAAAGTCAAACTTAAGTCTGAATTTATTCACCTCCTGATTATATTAATTTATTGCCCAATAAATGTATTCCATTGTGGAATAGGAACACAATTCAATTCAATTCAATGATGACTTTTTTCTTTTCTTACTGCACGAAGAATTATTTTGTTATACTTCACGGCCACTCAGAAAAGCAGATGAATGTTTGTAAGTAATTAGATCAACAAGAAAGCAATAGAAGTAAAGTTTCTCACATTGAAGATACCAAGTTTTGTTTTCGATTTCTACCCAGAGACGGAAGCGCCAGCGAAAGACAGACTATTTCACTTTCCGGAAACCATTGATGAAAGGCGATAAGAACGTAGCTTTAAAGTGAATGTAGAACGTACTTTAGCCGACCTGGATGGCCGAGGTGGCTAAGAGCGAGTACCGACTCAGCGCTTCGGTCCGAAGGGTCGCGGGTTCGAGTCCCGCCTTGGGCATGGCTGTTTGTCCCTTGAATTTGTATGTATGTGTTGTCGCGGAGGGCCTCGCGTTCTGCTGACCCCAGATCAGAGGAGCCCGCAAGTGTGTTAGTGTCTAGTGTATGGTCGAATATGCGTCCCATCGGGGCGTAAAGGGTGACCGGCTGTCGGCTGGATAAAAAGCCCGAGATTAAAAAAAAGAACGTATTTTATCTTTCTCATCCTTATGAATTTAAGAAGAGTAAATTGCAAGTAATAATAAATTGGTTCTTCTAACACGTGGTGTAGCCAGACTCCATGTTTTGTCGATTTTTGACATCAAAAAATCGATTGACAGCAAAACGTTGCTCTGTTTATGATCAACTGTAGAACCTAAACCAGGCATGTCAAGGTCGCGGGCAAGGTAACAAGATTACTAGAACTCGCTCGTGAGAACTGCGTCTAGAGAAATTAGTGCGAAATTTAAAAGTCAGGGTTGTACAAATTGCCGCGGAGTGACAGTCTTTGGGAGAAATTATTTGACAGTTGTCAAAAATTTTACTGTATTAATTCCCATTTTCTCTGTAAGTGAAATAAATTATGCATTAAAATGGAATAATATATCAGTCCGAATTTAAATTCTCAATTGAGAGTAAAACTAAAGAAATGAATCAAAAGTAGCTTGATTTTGTGATCCTGTTTACTTAAGAGTGATATAAAAGCATTAACTTTCTACATTGAGGTTTGGAGATTCAACAGACAAATATTATCTATTAAGAGCACTGTCCGTCCATCAGCGAGAATTGTTAACCTATGGAGACTTGTTAATTTATTTCACATTATTGATAAATACATATGTCGGTAACATGCGTCTTTATCCCCTGTTAACATACAACCCTGCAGGTTTGTTAAGTGCACACGTGCCTACCTGTATGTTAAGAAATTTAACATCATTATCAACGGGTTTTAACATCATAAGCAATGTAAACAACCATCGATTCACCGCAAGTCCAACGTTTGTTAAGGAAAAAACATTGCGATACACAAAACAATTCAGATTCAAACAATTCAGAAGTAATGTACATTTGTTTGGGAAATAAATATTTTTAATTGTAATATTATTAAAAGGACAATTAGAAAAATGTATATTAGGTAAAATAACCTCATTTTCCTCACTTTCCACCAAATGAAACTACTCTGGTAATCGTATTTACTGATGATGTAAAGGTGTCGTCACTGAAAGTCACTGCGCCAATTTTCTAACGGAACGTCGTTTATTTAGGTATCTTTAGGTTCAGGAGAATTATTTGCACCACGGTACACTAATATTGTTTCTATATACATATCGCAAGCATTACCCCACAATATCGTACTAACGTGCACAGCAATAGAATTCATGTATTTACTATCGCAGTAATGTCGTACATTTTCGCATAATATGTAAGATTTTGTACTGACCAATAAAATGCTGAACATACCACTACATGTTATAGTGTTATTATTGCCTAATCCTAATTACAAATATCGCTTCCGCTCCGCCTCGATTTTTTACTTTGGGCTTCGGCAGTAATAACACTCATAACATTTCTAGATATGTTAATATCTATCTATCTATCTATCTATCTATCTATCTATCTATCTATCTATCTATCTATCTATCTATCTATCTATCTATCTATCTATCTATCTATCTATCTATCTATCTATCTATCTATCTATCTATCTATCTATCTATCTATCTATCTATCTATCTATCTATCTATCTATCTATCTATCTATCTATCTATCTATCTATCTATCTATCTATCTATCTATCTATCTATCTATATCTATCTATATCTATCTATATCTATCTATATCTATCTATCTATATCTATCTATCTATCTATATCTATCCATCTATATCTATCTATCTATATCTATCTATCTATCTATCTATATCTATCTATATCTATCTATCTATCTATATCTATCTATCTATCTATCTATATCTATCTACCTATATCTATCTATATACCTATCTATATATCTATCTACCTATATCTAGCAATATCTATCTATATCTATCTATATCTATCTATATCTATCTATCTATCTAAAGATCAATCAATCAATCAACCAACCAACCTGTCTATATAAGCGCGCGCACACGTGTGTGTTTGAGTGTGTGTGTGTGTGTGTGTGTGTGTGTGCGCGCGCGCGCACGCGCACGCGCATGCGTGTGTGTATATAATTCCAGTAATGGCTTAAAATTGTTGGTGACCATAACAACAACGGAGGCTGCAGTTTCGAAGTCTTGATGGCTGTGAATATTCGACCCCAGAACAGTGAAAGGATCGAGGTCTATCACTGGTTGACAATTCCGCAGACAGCGTTTGGTTGTTTCTCTGTTTTCTTCCTCAATCAATTTCAGGCGGATACTACAGCAATACATTGTTTAACTTCATATCCAGACAACTGCGGACGACATCCAATCTTCCCTTTTCCAACTTGTTTCCACCCTCACTCTGGTATTGGCATTATTTCCATTTCCCATAGAGTCTATTGCCCATGACACCAAGGCTCTGACACTACTGCAAGTACGGAGCATATGTTAGGTCAATACCCAAACTCCGCGCCATCGGATCCCGGATTTTCGTATCTGGGAATTGGTGGTTTCCCTCTCTACTGAATGCTGGGATCCAGAACCGACCTACATTCGGCTTGCGAAATTTGCCCTCCATGTATCTCCCTCCTAGGAGGACACCGCCCCAACCGTGACAAGGTCTACGCTCTGGACCGATCTCCTGACATGTGTAGTAGTGTAATGAATGAAAGTGTAAGTGTGTGTAAGGGGTGAGGATAGGTCAAGGAAGGGGACGGAAAGATCACTCGTGGGCTGTTGCCGTTTTGTTAGGGCTTCGACATTCGCCTGGTTTTGATCGGAGAAACCGCCGAACACTACTGATCAGAGCAGTCGACCTCTAGATTTCTTGTCTAGACAGCGGCTTAAATCGACCTAGCTATGTAGCTAGCGTTTAAAGTCAGCCACCACGGGGTTCATATTTATGGTATTTGTAACTGTGAAACAATGAAAAAGAAATGAGAATTCTCATATTATTCAAGCCAAGGATGACTATTGAAATTCTGTAATATGTTGCAGAACTCTGGACAATTACATCCCTGCAAAGGAGAAAAACTGTGGCGGAAGATATAAATCTGTTCAATTGCCTTAATACATTTCGGTAGATCAAGAGACAAGAAGAATAAGGATTTTCACTCTGATCGAGAACTTCAAAGTTTAGTAAAAACAGAAAGCATATATAGATTTTATACTTACGCAATTTCATTAGTACAAATCTCGTGTCTATTTTCATGGAACTAAATCGTACTCAATTTCGATTATTTTTTGCTTCAAACCGTTCAGACAGCGAAATTGAGGCAGCGCCGAGAGAGATGGAGAGATGAATTTCAAAACCTTTCAAGGAACCGACCAAATATAATGGTCGAATCCAAGTAGAAAAATGGTGTTGACCATTTAGAACATGTGAGCAACTTTGTGGAAAAGCTCGTTAGAAATTTCAGTAGGGGAGGCCGAAGGTTCCTGGTAATTCTGCCGAGCCTATCGCTGCGGAACCATTCCGCCCTGGGATGGTTTCTCCGCAAACGGGCCTTCTGGGAAGAGCGCCAGCTGGGGCACGCGTTCGTCGGAGGTCCCGGCGTTCAACGCCACATGCATACTCGCGGACAATTCTCTTAAGCGGCGAAAGATTTCCATGAAAGAATCGCCATATGGCCAAGGGCACCTCCAGTGTCGACACCTCTGTAAGTTGTATAGCGTAAGGTGGTAATGCTACATAGATTATAGTATTACCACCTTAGATTATATATATCGAATATTGTATATTATATTAAAAATACACTGTAAGAAATTACATTAAATTTAATGTACATTTAATGTACGACTGTTCAATAATTTTAATGTACCAGTACATTAAAGTTAATGCGAAAATTAAAATCAATGTATATTTAATGTACGACTGTTGACTTAACTTACTTGTTTACATTAAATTTAATTGTACACGTACATTAAATTCAATGTGCACATACATTAAATTTAATGCACATATACATTAAAGTTACTGTAAGAGTATATTAAATTAAATTTACGTACATGATAATTACTTTCATGCACTTTACATTAGAAGTAATGCAGAAATTACTGAGATTTTTTTAAGATTTTAAAACTCCACAAACTCAGTGTGATTTGTGTTCTGTTAAAAGGTTACTATAGAGTATGTTTATGTGAATAAGGTGAATAAGTTTTAAGTCACATTAAATTGAAAATCGATCTTTGCACTCTTAAGAAATGTATTTTCTCTAGTATTGAACTTACATTTCTCGTTTTCTTCTTATTTAGTTCATATTATTCCAATTCAATGTTCCAAGGTAATTTGCAAATTTACTATAAAAATATCCATGAAAGGTTTCGTATCCTACAAATTCTGCCGCGCGATTTTCATTTCATATGGTTTGTAAACAATGAGGGTCCCAACCTCATGGAAGAAAAATTATGGTGCCGTGGACAGAAAATAACTACGGGGTACTGGAGTTTAATCAACGGCACATACATATTTAGGTGGCGTTGATTTAATTCCCGGCTTACTCACAAAGATCGTAGCGCCAAAACACGCAAAAACCCTTTTTTAAAATTTCTTTGAATGTTTTTTTTATTGGTTTATTTAAGGTCGCATCAACATCTAAGGTCATTAGCGACCACCACTGCTGTTAACGGTATGGTAACTATGTGGATGAAACGATATGGTGATTGATGATAAGGGGTGAAAGGACGAACACAAATACAACCATGCCCGAGGCGGGACTCGAACCCGCGACTCTTCGGTCCGAGATCACTACGACACTACTGCCTTAGCGATCTCAGCCACCGGGCCGGCTTCTTTCAATGTTCTAGCCGGATCTGAAAACAAATTAAAACAGTTCCCCATCAGGAAACCGAGACGCGTCTAAGGACACCGTATATGTCTGGATTGGTGCACGGGAAATGGTCTAGCCGTGAGTAACGGAAATCGAACGGACGCACTGCTGCACACTCGGGGGTTACTCAAATACTGTATAGGGATTAAGTGATTAAAACTAGTGTTCGTTTCACCATCTAGTCACAGTCGTCAACAATGACGTGGGAATACCTTTACCATTTTGCAATAATTTTCAACTATGTTACGACCCCATAGCGACGTTTAGGTTGGTAATATTTTTTGCTGGATTATCAGAAATTTTATTGATAGTCTTTGAACAATCAAGGGCAGAATTCAAGAAAGAACTGATCGTTGTTGAAAGAGAAAAGCTCTTCGTAACTCATACAATTCATTTTCTTTGTATTTATATTCTGTGTACAGTGATGTAAGTGCTTTTACATTATAAACAAAATAACTGTGTCACAAGTTCCAACTTTGGGGGGCAAGAAGAACTCCCACAATTCTTGCGATTTTCACCCTCGCATGAGCTTGGAGTTGCGCCAAGCGGGCCCTATTTCAGAAACTCAATGTCACGGAATCTCTCTCCAAATATACCGTCCAAAAGTTAAAATTCAAAGAGTGCACCCGTTTTTTCTTCTGAAGAAAGGGCTCCATCGCCCCAGATTTCGAAAATTTCTGTCATATCCCCTCCGAGAGACGAGCAGATCTTATCTTCCAGCTTGAGGTCTCACCAATGAGCCCTGGGAGCCGGGCTGGAACTCAACAAACAAACCCGGCCTGACGTAGAGAAAGACTTCCTCTGTTTATAGAGCAGATCTTGTGCGCGGTCGTGGGCGTGCGGGGTTAGAGGTGGAGGCGAGGGTTAGCTCGTGGTAGAGGGTGGGGATGGAGATGGGAGGAGGCGCGTGCACGCCAAGGCGATGGCGGGAGTGATGACGGGGCCGGGAGCGCATGCGGAGGGGTGCAAGACGGATGAAGGCGAGACTGTTGATAGTGAGGAGTGGGGCGGAGTTATATCGAAATTGTGGCGGGGTTGTGGGGAAACTGTGGCTGAATTGTTACGGGATTTGGGTGGAAGTGGGTCGGGATTGGGGCAGGGTTGGGACGGGATTGGTGCGTAATTGCGCGGGATTGAGGAGAGATTCGGAAGGGATTGGGACGAGATTGGGACGGGATTGGGACGGGATTAGGACGGGATTGGGATGGAATTGGGACGGAATTAAGACGGGATTGGGACGGAATTAGGACGGGATTGGGACAAGATTGAGGTGGGATTGGGGCGGAATTCAGGGTGATTGCGGCAGAATGGGACGAAATTGAGGCGGGATTGAGGGCGATTGGGGCAGGATGGGACGAGATTGAGGCGGGATTGGGCGGCAATTGGCGCGAGAGTGGAGAGGTATGGGAGTGGTATTCGAACTGGATTGGAGCAGTGTAGGGGAGGGGGAGGGGCAGGATTACGGCGAGGTTAAGATACGGGCGGGTGGATGGGTTTTGTGGAGGGGTTGGGAAGCGGTGTGGGGGCGGTGCGGGTAGGGCGGCAGCCTGAGACGGCAACGTAGGCGGCGGCGGCGGGGGCGGCGGCGGGGGCGGGCCCGTCTTGGCCGGGTCGCTGGAGCCGCTGGCCAAGAAGCCCGCCAAGGAGCTCTATAACTGTCTGCGCCGGCTGCCGCCCCGCGTCGCCGCGCCTGAGGAACGCCCTGGCCCGTCGCACGCGATCGCTCGTGCCTCGCCCCGCTTCCCTCGACGCTTGGCCGGTCAGCCTGGCAGCCTGGCAGCCAGGCGCCCGCGCCGGGTCGCGCTCGAGAACGCGCCCTACAGACAGGCGCTGCCACTTGCACTAGCAAGACGCACTCCCCGCGCTTCCGCCATTTCGTCCAATTCTCGCGTTCGACTGTCCAAATCTCGTCGCTCTTCCTGTTACTAATAATGATACAAATATTTGATATTTTTTATACCGCTAGTATGCGTTTTTTTATATCTTACGTAAGCTCTAAATGGTTATATGAGGCATTTTGTTGAAACAAAAGCAAATTTAAAAAAAAGTAAGAATGTCTATGTTTGCTTCCATTTGATACTTGCGGCTATATGTAAATTTCATATAACCTATCAAATTTACCAAAATACTTGTAATTTTAGGATCAATACGTCCATCTTGCTTGCTATTTTTATTCAGTTTGCAGAACAAGAATTTGCAGAACAAGAATTTAAATGGTCCCTTGTGTTTATTGCTAAGAAATATATCGTGGGGGTACTCGCAATACGTCGCATGTCAAAAAATTCACTTTTTTATTACACCATTGTGATCAATCTAGAGAACTGCAGCAGTTGCAATAGGTTTCAAAAGATCACGGACTAATGAAAACCCGAATATCACGATTTTACATTTTTAAAAGATACTGTCAAGACGGAGAAGTAATATCGTTTTTCGTTTCTCCTGAAAACTTCGGTTCATTTGACATACGAGCTATTGCGGTTATCACGACGAGTTGATTTTCCCCAGCACCAAATGTCACATGTTTTTACGTAAGCAAATAAATTCCTAACACCACACTTTCTAGCAAATCTTACACCCCGAAGTTTCATATACTATTGAATGTTTTAATAATATATGATAGTTGCTACGACCTTTATTAGGGTGAGTGAAAAAGTAAGACCTGAGAGGCTTAGACTGATGTCATATCCAATGTTTTTAATGATTATCTAAAAAAACCGTATAATAAATTGCTATCAAATCGGATATATTTATTTTATGCTCAAAATTAAAAATTACCACCAAATTTGAACTTAATTTCTCTCGAATTGATGATTAGTTTGTGACTAGATACTGACTAAATGATCAAATTTCACTTCTGAAACTTTTTTCTGAATATTTCTTTCAAATATTTATTTCAATTCTTAAACGACGGTAGTTGAGGGGTTAATGAACTTACATTGAACTCAGTATTATTCAATAGCGCAATGGGTTACTTTAAAGTTTCAGAGCATTTAGAGAATTGAGAATACTTTCAACTCGAAGCATAACGAAAAATACTCGTGATGAATTTACAAATTCGCATAAGCTCTTTTCAAGCACCTAAATTTGTGTGTTATACGAAGATCAGGGCATCGACATTTACAAAATATCTTAAAATACACATTACTGAAATAATTACAAGCCCGAAAATGAGAATTTACTTTATTATCAGTAGGGACATGGCATAACTCGACTGATATCATCCTGCATAACATTTACTAATGATAATTGTTTGAAGTAATATAATAACATTTGAAACAGTTCTTTTGCGGTCTAGTCGGCCGAACTGGAAACAAACTTATTTCTGGTAAAAGAAAATTCAATTATAGAATGAAAACGTCAGTAATTTTCAAGTTACTATTTTTCACTTTCGAAAGACTGTAATTTATGTATTATAAATGATGGTGGTGTAATGTGGTGTTTGGTTGGTGTAATGTTTATCACCTTTACTATCATTTCCCATTATTCTCTCAGAGATAAATGTACTATCTGGTGAAGATTACTGCTTTACGCTAAGACTTGATTGTATTTCTTTTAGCAATCGTATCAACAAATTAATGAATCAGAAGATCAAAGAAGAGACAAACATCACTAAGTCTTTCACTCACTTTTCTTTCGAAAGCTTCAATGGTCTTAAACTAATTGCGTCCTACGGCTGCAATTCCTCGCACAGATAGAAAATTCCTACTGTTCGACGCTTGAAACGAAACCAATACCTTTTACTCTCCCTCGTGGTGGTGAAAGCACCCATTTTGTGGAACGCCCTCTCGGGCTAGTGTTTCTTTCGTGAAAACACCAATTACCTAAAAAGGTTCTTGTTGCCTTCAAGATGCCCTCCGCGCAAGTAATGACCCATTCGCACATCACGAGGCGTTAGGGGGAGAACCAAACTTCTGGACGCCATTCAGGTGGTGGCGGAGTTGCAATAACAGGAGTATGGAGTCTAGACTCGATTGCCTTTACTCAGTTAAGTTAATGTGCCTTATAAATAATACGGCGAAATCTAAGACAAAACAAGATGGCTTCTTTAAAACTTTATTTTCTTGTCTTGTAGTAGGTTGCCAAAAAGTCACTAAGGACCTTGAAAACATTATTTTCGATATAAGTTTGCTCATGACACAACAAAATGAAAAGAGAACAACATTTATATCTGGGAATATCTACACGTTCGAAAATAGAAGAGTTAGAGTCGCACACTCGGACCAAGGCGATAGTTTTGGTAAGAATATCCTTCCCGAATTATCTCCGACAGCAACGAGGAGGAAAAGTCCATCGTTCACCTCAAAGTTGCAATTACACAAATGCCCATGAAATGCTTTCTCATGTATCATTCCGTAATTACAAAAAGGAATTTCCCTCTTACCCAGGGAATGCTCTTTTCCGTACTGTAACAATAATTTCGTTTCTACGCTAGGCAGTTTTCCGCCATTGAGATATCATTTTTGCGTATAAAATCTTTCAGTTATTTAATTTTTTATTGAGCAAAACAGGTTTGTATTTTCAGAGGTCTTAGGTTTTACTGTGTATTCAATACGTTTAATGTAATAAAAAATAATGCAACTATTTTTTTAAATCACCGTATGCAGTAAATTACATAATTTGAAGTGGAATTAGATTTTCTTTGGCGCAAAGGTATTAGAATCCCATCAACATTAAAATCTTTGTAAACTTGAATTCCCCAAATTGCTTACTTTTTTGTTGGTTTTCCGACTCCTTTCAGAAGATTGGTAGTTAATAGAAAAATATATTATCTCTGCTTAAAACCAGTTCACTTTCAATATATTTAATAATCATTTACATTTAGAAACATACCGGTATTATAATCCAGAAAGTATAATTAAATTAGATAATTATCTGACTTGATTACATGTTCTCATCAACACATCCTCTACTCCTGTTAAATATCTTGGACTTCAAATAGATACCAAACTAACCTGGAAAAACCACATAACATCAATAGCTAATAACACACATATAAAAATATTAAAATTGTATCCATTCATAAATAGAAAATCAAAATTATCAATAGACTCAGCATTAATAATATTTAAATACATTATACGACCTTCACTGACCTACACCTGCCCAATTTGGGGAGTTGCCGCCAAAAACAACCTTCAAAAACTGGAAGTACTGCAAAATAAATTTTTAAGAAATGTTTTAAAAGCTCCATGGTATATCAGAAATGATCAAATTTTAAAAGAACTATCTATAGAACCTCTCAAAACTTGGATTCTAAAACTTTCTTCTAATTTCTATTCTTCTCTTTCATCTTGCCCAGCCACTCCTCTGTACACTCTAGGTAAATCAGCCAATCTTTTTCCACGAATAAAATCAAGATATTCTAAAGACCTACTACATCCTCCTTAATTAGCTGTAAAGGAGGTTTCAACATTTCTAAATTAAATATTTATGTTTTTAATCCAAATATTGTATGCATTTTTCTGAAGGACCCTTCCTGGATATCCTTAGTTGTTATTGTTTATATTGTAAATATTAGTCTTTTACCATTGTTCATGCATGATGAAATGTAATTACAACAAAATTGTATACTATGTATCATAAAAACCCTTGAAAGGCATAATAATGTCGAACAAGGAAATAAAAACTATTAAAAAACAAAAAAAAACAAAACAAACACATCCTCTAAATAATTCAAAATTTCGTTGACTTCATGGACGTCCGGCTACATATTTTCTGCATCGCATGCAAAGATTCATTATGGAACGATCATTTTGCGAAATCATAGAACCCATATTTGGAATGTCAGTATGCTATACAAAGGATGAACATAGTCTGCATAAAGAAATATGTATTCTCTTTTTATAGACGTATATTTTCATTACAAACATTTGTATACCAACAAAATAAGAATCAATCCTTAGTGTTTAGATGGTAATACTTCGGTGTCTGGCGTTTGCGACATTTTTTTTCGGAGTTTTGAATCACCGGTTCCGCAGAGCGAAAAACTCTGTCAAATGATAAACTATCAATGATCATCTACGAAAACTCAAAGACATCGAAGAAGTAATATTTAAGATTCTAGATTCTACATAAATTGAATTTATGCAAGCCATCCCATAGGAAAGCAATTTTAAGGAAGAATAAGTGTTAAGACTGATATAAATAATAATAATTTAGTCTGAAGTGATTGTAAAAACAAATTTTCAAAATATTTACTTAACGGCGGGAGAACCAATTCATGCATTTCTTATCCTCAGACGAAAATTACCGTTGTGTTTGAATTGCAGGTCTTTCAAATTTAAGACAAGAGGTCAAATTCAACTTCCAAAAATGTTATAAATATTCCGCACGACCGGACCATTTAAAATATTGAAGCATTTTTAAAATTGAGAAGTATTTTCAATGCATCATTTTTATCCGCGAAAAAGGATCATTATGATTTTCAATGGCAATGTCTTAGGATGTTTCAATGTGCAATGGCTTAGGAGCTATTTTGAAGTTCAGAAATGCAGTTACATGCTTATGTTAATCGATCATCGGCGTGTCGCTGTCCATAATGCAACATTATGTAACGATGATGTAATGAGTATTAATACGAGTATGAAATGATCTGCGATTTGAGCGAGGAACTAGCGAGGAACGTAAACATTATACTCGTGGATTATCCGCGCCCGTTCTCTTGAGCCATCTCTTCGCTAGATGCAATAGGAATGAAGAGTTTGATTATTTTGTCGACAGGAATATTATATCAAATCTGAAGCTCATTTTCCATGCAAAATAGATTCTATTGCACGGGAACGAACATTTCTGGTTTTCAGATTTTGTCAATAAAGCTCATTGCTATTTTTTTCTGAATTCAACCAATATTAGTAAAGGAGAGGGGTTAGGTAATTCGGGGCCCAAGAAATCGAGCGCGTGTAATAATGATTGACACTAACATTGGATTTCATGCAGTACTTTTCCCCTGACTATTGAAAACTAAGAAGTTGAGAATAGTTACTATTTCTATCTTGTCCCGTTCTTCTGGCAGTGTTAATTCTATATCTCACTCACTCCCTTTCATTATTTTACTAATTCGTTTTCTCTTTCCGTTCACTTCCGGGTGAATCGTTTTAACAGAATATTTATAGAATATTTACTAGGACGTTCACCAATGACTAATTAGTCTCAGTGTTTGGTTCGCAAATCTCTTAGTAACTGACTGTACATCCTGTACAAAAAAGAAACAGTATCATAATGACCATAGTATAAAACGACCTGGATACAGCCGTGTAATAAGAAAAGTATACAACTTGAGTAGAAACAAGATTTATCCACTGTTTCGTTACCAGAGTCCGGCAATAAGAGTTTTTCAAACGAAAATTGGCCGTTTTCCGGCGCACGTTTACGATACTTTCTCCTCTTGTGAAGTAAGGACGAAAAAGTAAAAAATACGCATTATGTTGGCGTAAGGTTCCAGACCCTCAGCATTTCTTATTCTTGACGGTAGCCACCAACCGGCCTGCCCTTCTGAGGAAGGGCGTGTCGATCCGGTCTCCAAACGTCCAATAGCTACCGGCCGCCCCGCGACGCCTCCGCCTCGCCACGAGCCGCCGCCGCGACGCCGCGCCGCACTCTTTTCGCGTAGGCCTAAAAAGGCGCGGGGGCGGCGACCCACGCGATTCCTACCCACGGCACGGACGCGCTCTGCAGGCACCCAGCAGCAACTGGCGCTCCGACGCGGCTCCGGCAACCCCTCACCTCAACGCCTCGGTTCTAATGATGCGACAAAACAGCCATGAAATCAAACATGTTGAAAATTAAAACATCGATCATATTAATACATCGACCAAACACCATCCATGTTTTTAAACATTGATGTTTGAAAGCGGGATTAATAATTTATAACATGAAATTCGTATGCAACAAAATTTAATTTGACGGTGGCCCTCTTTATTAATTTATAATTAAACTTTAACTGGAAACAAAGTAAAAAAATAATAGCAATGGACAAAACTAAACCTGAGCGCTCAGTGTCATATGAAAGGGTCAGTCCTCACTTCCCCGAAAAAGGGTACGGGAAGAAGGAGGGAGACCCTACGGCCACGATGACCGTCCCTCCATGTGCGAAATAGGAAATAATAGGAAAGCATCGAGTTCATCTCAGGCGATGGATAGTCTGCTCGAAGTAGGTATTACAGGAAGCGTTTGTTTGATTCGAACACAAAAACTGACAGTTTGGAACACAGTAACTAACAGTTATTATTTCGTATTTTAACTTTTACAAAATTGTGATTATGGGATTTTTAATTTTTACGAACAAAATATCGAAAACGTAAAAATATCTAGCATAAAACATCGATGTTAAAAATATATCGGATTTAATTTATCCGATATATATTTATTTATCCGATTATTATTATTAACATGTTTAAAGCATCGATGTTTCTATAAAAATATCGATGTTTTGAAAACATGGATATCGACGTCACATTCCTTCTTGGTTCCGTTCTTACGTGTCGAGGCGACGTTCCGACTAAGAATTCTTTACAATATTGTAGTTACTAGAATATTTCGTTCGTGAACTGTAATACACAATTCCAAGAATAGTATTAGAAGAAATAAACGTGTTTAAGATTTTATCTGATAAATGAAATGCAGGAATCAGATTCTTAATAACTAATGGATTGAGATGTAAGCATTACTTTTATCCGTTCACCCCAAGAAAAATCCTGAGGTAAACAAATACACGTGTGTTGGGAAGATTATCATAGTTTTGCAATATGAACTCTGATGTTGTCGGGATCCTGATGCGAAAGTAAATAGTTCTCTGTACAAGAACATTCCGCAAGCCAGTGGGAATCGTCCTACACACGTGTATTTGTGTTCAGCAGGATTTTTCTTACGGTGAACGGATTATAGAAAGCTTCACGGAGTTCTATTAATAATAAACAGTGTATAATATGTCATAAAACTACGCTTATTACCCAAAGAGAAACAGCAAATTAAATAATGAAAATATTTTGAGAGTTAGATTTTCCGAAAAAAATGTATCTAGTAAATGTTACGCCTTAAAACGATCGAATCTGTGAACGCAATGAGGTGCAAAATACACACACCATTTCTCAAATTCTAATCATAAATACTAAGCAAGAGAGCTCAATAATCAAACTACGAAGGGGGTGACAGAACACTTTTATTTGGCCCTGCATAGGGTCTACACAACACTCAAATATTCTGAGTTCACTAGTTGGGAAAGCGTGACACTAATGAACATGACATTAATGAAAAAAAAAAGTTCCCGAGTAGAGAATTGCAAAATAAGCAAACATTAAGTTTGTATTTAAATGATCCATAATAGTCACAATGTATTTTTAAGCAACATACGGTTGATTAAAGTAATTTTGTTCATTTTACAGCAAAAGAGGTCTAACACAAACAAGACTTTCCTTTCTGTCAGACGGAGACTTTTGCCTTTGCTGGGTTGTTGAGAATTCACTTCGCTATTTAAAGATAATTTTTATGCATTATTGCCAAAGAAGCAAAAGAATAAAAATGTACCATCTTTTACACTACGCTTGCAACATAGCAAAGAAATGGATCAATTGAATACGCAGGAAAATTACAGAAACCTATTGAAGAATTTAATACTTAATAAGGTCGTTCAATTTGGTAGAAATCAAATTCTCAAACGTTCTCAAATCCTTCCGACATTCATAATATAGAATATCTACATAACATGAAATAATATTGATTACAAACATAGACAAAATTTTTCAGGGGGTGTAATCGAATTACTTGTGAAAGAAATAATCGAATTTAATGTAAAATGATATTCAAGATTAAAAATTATGTTTATTGCAAAGCCCTCATGTTGATAGCACGATACCCGAATGACTGAAGTAATTTTATAATTTATGTTGTTATATTATTAAATACAGCAATAATGTTTTTTAAATAACTTCATTATTTTGAAATTACATTAAAACTAAAGATGGAAAGTTTTCTAAATCGAAAGACTTTGAACTTTCCGATAGTTCTGTTGTACTACTGACGAAATGTTCTGTTAGTAAGCAGAACAATACAGTTACTTCGCAAATATGAACATGTATTTAAAAGTCTTTTATGGATTAATATGCATATCTAAGTAAAAACGTCACCTATCGCAGATGGCTAAGTACTTAAAAATAAAAATCATACAAAGGAAACCATTATCTCCGACAAATCAAACTACTGAAACAGCTAAAAGCTTATGGATTCATAATATAATATTTGAATTATTACAAAAACACCTTATTTCGTCATCTGTTCAGTCTCTCACTACAGTGTATATTTTTATTAGATTTAAGAATACATTTTTGTTCCGAATTATTCGACTGAAAATATGAACTATGCAATTTTTTATTTTCTATTCTTTCAGCTTGGAAGTACATGCATCAAACGCATTCCTTCACGAAGACGAACCAGAAGTACGTTATTGCTACCCTCTTCCCTTGTACCAAACCCAACGGATCGTCGTGCGACCATCTGGCGAAGCACATCCACGCAGCAGCTAGCTCAGCATAATCAAACAGAACGCCGACGAGCCCTCGTAGTTTCCATAAAACTCTGGCGCGGCCTTCGAAAGGAGCGCGGCGAAGGGTTGGGCGCCACAAAGAGCCAGGAACCGGAGGCAGGAACCGCCGCCGCGGGGCGTAGAAAGGTTTTCACAGAAAGCGGATGCTGGCTGGACACCGCCGCCGCGCCGCTGGACGTCCGGGAAGATGGGACCGGTTCGGCTCGTGCCGCACGGGATGCGATCGCTGGGGGGCGGGGGCTGAAGGGGGACGCGGGCCCTTTCACGGCGCGTGCTGCCCGCCTCGTTTCCGAAAACTGTTACTGTGCCATTGTCGCCCGGCGCGGAGCGGGGCGGGGCGGGGCGGGGCGGGGTGGGGCGGGGCCGGCGTCGGCGGGCGCCGCGGGAAAGTAGCCAGAGGAGCCGGTCCGCGGGCGTCGGGCAGGCGTCGCGACGCGTCGCGTCGGCCCAAGGAGCCCTCGGAACGGCCCCGAACGCCGCACGGGCCGCCCGGCGCCCGTCGGTTAACGAGGCGCATTCTCCGCGCACGGACGTGTTTTGCATGGCCATCGAGACGGCGGCGGGCCTGGCTCCGCTCCCGCGCCTGTACCGACTCCCGGTGCTCTCTCTTTCCTCGGAGGGCCGTTGCGTGGGACAAGTGACGGTTGGGAAAAGCGGACGGTGACGGACGGGAGGTCACCGGCGGGGACCGGGCGATCAGGCTACCCGTGACCTCTAACGTTCCTCGGGTCGCACCTTCTGCCGCGGGCTATTTTTCATGTGTTCGCTTCGGGCGTGGAAGGAGCTCCAGCGGCGGAGTTCCTCCACGCGGCCGTTGCACCGGCTGCGTGCGGCTCGCCGGTCTCAAGCGACGCTTACGGTTCGAAGACACACCAAATAGCATACCAATCAAACAACTTTTACACAAATTTACCCTTCATGAAGGCATCAATTCACTACAGACTCGGAAAAGATCCCGGATACAAAACCAGAATTAAGAACAGATTCCCGCTCCATTCTTTCCTCGGGATATTTGCAAATATTAACTAATTCTGCGGATGTACTATTTGTTTCCTCTACCTGTATTAAGATTAGTTAAGTACAATTTTAAACTAGATTAAGTTCATTAGATTAAATCATCACACAATTGCAAAGTTTTGCTTGTAAACTGAACATTGTAATTTCAACAAAACAATGAATAAATTAAAAAAAAAACAGTTCGAAGAGAGAGGACGAACAGGAATGACAGGAACAAGAAACGTCAGTATTTTATCGTTTTCAAGAAATCATGGACTATTGTAAAATTATTTAAAATATTTTTTTGGTATTACTTTTCACATCAAAGTGTAATAATAATAATAATATAAAAGTATTCCTGAATAGTGGTACTTTGTAATAGTCCTTAACTTGTTATCGCTTATGACCTTTGACGTTAATGGTACTTCAAGAAATTTAAATGCTCTGTCTGAAATAAACTCAGAACAAAGAAGTATACAGAGTGAGTCACGTAACTTTAGCACCTCCTGTAACTTTTGAACGGTTGAAGATATTGAAATGCAGTTTTCACGGAAGTGCATGAGAAAATAGGGCTAACTGATATGTGTATTTATTTCTACTTAATCACTTGTATTTTACGAGATATTTGAGGTAACTTTGTATTTTCAAATAGAACTATACATCTTTTTTTAGTCTGTAATAAAGAGCGTAAAAAGACGAATCCAATGATATACATATTGTCATATGTTAGATAAGGATTTTTTTGAGAAATTTTGATTCTTTTGCGACCAGTTCTTAACGGATATTTTGAATGTAACCGACCGCCACAGAAGGTCACGCAGCGCTCCAGCAGCAAGCGCCCGCTCGGGGAAGGGAAGAGATCTTCGTATTTCAAGATACAAAACATATCCCAAATATTCTGAACGCTCCTATCATATCGAGGTGTCAAAGCTTCCTCGGTTCACCGTAGGAGGGGTCAGGGAGGGAAGAAACGGTCCTACGCCTACGGCGCGGCGCATTCGTTGATAGCCTCTCCACTTGCGAAATACGAAGATAGGCTTAGGTCATCTCTCAGGTCAAATGGGAGATAGCTCGATGAAAGACACTAAGAAAAGTTTCTCTTCAATGGAATTATTATTTCATAATTCAATTTTTACGAATTATGTATGGTTTTTATTTACATACAAAGTATGCAAAACGTAAACACCGTAACACAAAACATTTACAATAATAAGAATACACTTTAATTCAGTTGTTGCTGTGAGCCATCTCCTTTTATTTTTATTAATTAATTTATTTGTTTATTTATTTATTACTTTTCTTGTGAACGACGACATGTAATACTTCAATATTATGAAAGCAAAAGGAAACGTTTCATTATTACGCTAGAGAGTATTTATTTTAAATCAATTAATTAGGAAGAAATCATTGCTCTACGCTAAGCAGTTTTGATCATGAGTCTCTTCCGAGCTTCGGCCGGCTTGGACTGCTTAGAAGAATACTCTGTCCCTACGAGATACGAGAATCTCGTTGTCTCGTTGCCTCCCGCAGAGAAAGAGAATCTCCTTCGCCAGTGCACTCCCTTGGCCTTGGCTGGGTGCTACCCCCTCCACGACCCTTCTCCCTTCTTCGGCCAGCGAGAATGATTCACAGGTCGGACGAGATATGAGAAACTGAATGCAGTTTTGTCCGTCTCTAGTAATTACCTTTATTTACTATTGTTTAATATATTTTGGAAATATATTTTTATTTTAGTGATTAGTTATTATCTTAATGGATGTTTCTATTCCTGTGTTATTATTCTACGCTTATTATTATTGTTTGCTCAGTATATGCAATATTCTTTATCTTATTCTTAGTCTGTATTTATTCTTATTATGTTTTGTTTCAAGATCCCATTAATATCCTGTGATATAAAACCCCATTAACTGGAGTTGAAGTAATAAACAATTTTATTACAATACATACTTACGATAAATCCTCACTTTTAATCCTTCTATTCCTTAAAAAACATCTGGAAATGGGGAAAGATGGAAAGCAGAGTTCAGGGAAAAAACTACAACAGTTTTGTGAATATTTGGGATATGTTTTGCATCTTTTTTTTATTTACACAATGAAAATTTACAATCTATTTCATTTCGAAATAATAAGTAAATATGATAATTCAAAATAAAATACAATGATCAAAGAAACAATAATTTGCAGAAAAGTTTCCCATTGGTACTTTCCAGAATCAATATACAAGGACTATAACAGAAATACGAAGATCTCTTCCCTTCCCCGAGCGGGCGCTTGCTGGTGGAGCGGTGCGTGACCTTCTGTGGCGGTCGGTTACATTCAAAATATCCGTTAAGAACTGGTCGCAAAAGAATCAAAATTTCTCAAAAAAATCCTTATCTAACATATGACAATATGTATATCATTGGATTCGTCTTTTTACACTCTTTATGATAGACTGAAAAAATATGTATAGTTCTATTTGAAAAACAAAGTTACCTCAAATATCTCGTAAAATACAAGTGATAAAGTAGAAATAAATACACGTATCAGTTAGCCCTATTTTCTCATGCTCTTCCGTGAAAACTGCATTTCAATATCCTCAACCGTTCAAAAGTTACAGGAGGTGCTAAAATTACGTGACTCACCCTGTATACCAGAAAATCAGTGCAATGTTTTCAGAATAAAATCTACTATTTAAATGCTACCTACCCAGTTCTGTTTGATTTCACGTAATTTCTAATGCAATAAGACTCGATAGTACACAGTCCTAAGTCACTTCACACTGTCAGTGAGTCAGTGTGAAGTGACATAGGACTGTGTTCGAACGGTTTCATGTTCCACAACAATAAATATTTAAAATATATAATAGAATTTAACGCATATCTTTGCCATTTGCTTCTAAAATTTAACTTACAGAGATACACACTGGAAGACTGATAGTAATTGATGACTAGGATAAAGGCTAAAATTGAGAAGAAGGGTTTATTTTTACCCTATTTTATTTAAACCCTTCTTCTCAACACCAAGAAACAAAGAACACTCAAAAACCTTTTTCTCAATACTATTACAGTGCCATAACGCAATCAAGAAAGGAAAGCCTATCTTGATGACCGCCTTCCGTTAAGACTTTTTGCAGTCCTCCAATTGAGAAGAACAATCCAAACAAATCTGTGTCAAAAGATGGCGTATTAGAATTTCTATTGAAGGAAGGGCGTTTAATATTTTTATAATTTTTTACAGGAAGGGATTACACACAGCCGATATCAGAAATAACAGACTCAGTTGGTTATTTGTTTTTGACGTAATAACAATAATAACTATAACAGCCTCGTTTGGCTTCCTTTATTTTGAATCATAATTCAGAATGAGACCCTGTCTCGATTCACACGGTGGCGGGGCCATCAACTGTAAATCGTAAGTAGTTCCGAGGTAAGCGTCCCATGTTTGCGCTCCGACGTCTCTTCAGGGTTGATATATGAAAATAAGTTTATTTAGAATGTAGTCTTTCTGTATTTCAGCACAACTGTTTCATCTCGAAGATAGTATGTCTGTTTCTTTTCAATAACATTTGAATAAGTTCTATCTGCATAATGCAACCTGCTTCCACTTTCTGGCGTTGCGAATTTATTTTACCTAGAAGGTCTTCCTTCGGTTCAGTGTGCGGAAACGTGCTCTCATTGGTACAGTTGAAGATATCAATAATATCTCAAATAATATCTCAAGTCGCAGCATCTCCAAGACAGTGACCTCTGATAACAGAAGAGATTCGGAGAACGCTGCTCTCAAATTGTCGCGAATTTTCAGGGAAAGATATATACAAACAGTTGCGATATAGTCATTCTCCTTTAAAATTTAGTTCAAGCAAAATTTAATACATGCGTAAACAAATGGATTTTTCTTCGTGAGTTAGTTAATTTTAATGTAATCCTCCCAGGTTCCTACATTGTTCTGAAAATGTCTGAGATATTCATACAAAAATCCAAGGTTTTTACTGAGCTGAAATCATTTCAATTTATGTTAGTTATAATTTATGTTCGAAGCGCACAGATAAATGTTCGCTTAAAAAAAAATATCTCGGAAAGTTGTAGGATCTCACGAACAAGAAAAAGGGAGTTTCACTTGAACTGTAGTCATTTTAAACGAGAAATAGAAAACTATGACAAGAACATAAAAAACCGTATGCATAATCAACTTTAATTTGATAATAACTACTAATATATTAATACTGTACAGAGCCTGCAAATGCAACGTGACAATATATTTAAAAAAATATTATAGAGCTATTAGTTAAAACGGATACTTTTAGGACATGCTTAGAATGCTAAAAGTTCAATTTTAGCACGATTTCCAAAAGGAGACGATGTTCAAATGTTCAGATCAAATTGTGAATGCAACAAAGAAAACTAAATACTTTTGTATGACCGTATCAGCTTCTACGTACCTTAATGTAACCTTAAATGATGTGTATACATGAATTAAAATAAAATGAAAGACAGGAAGGCTGTCTAAAAGAAATTTATATACGACACACGTGGTAAAAGTTATTTTATTTTGCTCGTGTTTATCGGCCTCGTGCCGCAACATTTCCTACTCGCAAAATAAAATAAATTACTATTGGTTTCGTAAATAACTATTGGATAAAATAGTTATTTTCATATTAAGTGTGTGAAGTTTCCGTTTTTTTCATGGTCAAGATTGAGATTTTTTGCCGAGACCATAGGTCGAGGCAAAAAAATCTCAATCTAGACCATGAAAAGGGCGGAAACTTTACACACGAAATATGAACAACATTTTTTCTATAACTGCATAAAAATATAATACAAATAGTTTCGTATTTTGTAAGTCTGTAGCCCAGAACCAAACGTGCAAAAAAGTATTCTAAAACCGTACAAAAAAGACTTTTTTTCACGGTAACAAGATAGTTGTCTTGGCAACGATCTTGTTTTAATGGCGATTAAAAAATGACGAAGTTCACGTACTGCTAGCGATGCAAAAAAGTTGTCAGTTGTAGAAAAAGTATATTTTTTTCATTTGTTGCACATTTTACACTTACTTTCCTTAATAGAACGGTCTCATCTGTTTCTTACAAGTGTCACAAAATTGCCTTTGATTTTTTCCTCCTTTGGGATCACATTTTGGGGAATTCTTCTCTCTTGATGGGAATTGCTAAAGAACGCTGATTGATTGATTCAGATGTGTGTATAGAGTTGCCATCAGAATTCGGAATTGCTATTAGAGTACGGAATTGATCACAATTGTTTTTGATATTCTTCTAATTTTGCTTTCAGCCAGGAATTCTGCTTACTTTGGCAAAAATATGTTTCTTCTGGTGTTTACAGATCCCTCATTCCAGTTTTTAGTGTAATACATGACAAAAACCGCTATTGAAGGTACATCATTTATCTTCTTCGGGTATGAATGTGAATGAAGTATTTGATCAAGCGTAACTACGCCTTCTTTAGTTTCATTGTATACGTAAAATAAGATAATTTATAGCTTTTTATATTATTATTTTCTACAATATTGTAATTGTGATGCAAACTAGAAAGAAAGTATATTGGTTTGTAGGACACACATAGTGTAATATTGAAGCTAAGCAATGATTATTCCATTCATCTTCTTGTTTTGCAGAAATGTATAATGTATAAGAATTTTATTTTTCAAATTGTGTTTGCTATGATAAGACAATTTTTCATCAATATTTTTGCTAGATAAACACGTATGATAAATTGTGGCAATAAAGTAGAATAAATACACGATCTTAACTACGATACGTAACCACTAAATATTTCGGCAATAATTTGGTAATTTAGTGTAATAATGCTATCGTATCATTTACTCCTGAGATCACTCTACAGAATTTGACAATATTCATGAACAAAATTCCTATTTACTTCGTGAGAAAAAGAAAGATACGATAATTAATACTGTTAAAACTTAAACTAAAATGGTTTAAATTGCTTAAAATTAGGTTTATTTGCTGAGGAAAAGAGTATGAGTCTCCTGGATTACCTTGCGCTCTATTGGCACATTTTCAAACATCTGCTGACAAAAACGAGACAATGGGATAATTTGTATTTTCAAAATATAATATCCAATCCCGTTTAGTTTTTTATAAATACAAAAATTAATTACTTTATTACATTTCAGTTACATTACACTTACATTACATCATTAACATTTTAAGGAATTCTACCCTAGATACAACCAAAGTTGTAATATATTGTGGTAGTAGCTGTTACTGTTAGTTCGTCGGACTCACTTTACGCTTTCTAGAGTTAATGGGAATAAATTATGCTCACATTTTAAAAACATATTTTTGACATGTAAAATATATTTGGACATGTAAAATATATTTTGACAAGTATAAACTCGTCTGTTTATTTGTGTTGTCCTGGAGCCAGTTCCGTGGAGGTCGCAGAGAAGTATATAGATGCAAGCAGATCTTCCACTAAGCACATATCATCTCTAGGAAAAAGGAATGTAAACTAACTGGAACGCTCTATACTGTGACAGAAAGTTAAAACTCCCTAAACACTTTTTGGTAAAGTTATTGTGTTTACTTTTTAAAAATATAAACTGTTCAAAGCGTTACATATATGTAATTGCATTACATAATTGTAATGTATATAGCATTGGGATACATAACCGAAACTGTGGAATTGTTTGCAACGCATTGATTTCAAGACACAACGAGGTCTACAGCCGTCCGGTCTTCGAGGGGGGCTGTTGAGGATATATACTCAGACCTTACACTGCGACTGAATATACTACTGTTGTTGTATAAACACGGTTGGGATGGAGACCGATAAATGTTTATTGTTTTTTTATGTATGTGGCTAAGAGGCCTTGCTATGTAATGAATTAAAGTCGCTTATTAAAGTATTTAAATTATTTAATTCAGTTTAATTTTTTTTCGTGATTCACCACTGTTATTCTCATCACATTATCTGCGTTGAGATGTCTTAAGAGATTTAGATCCTGTGACGTAAAAGGAGGTTTCTATTAACTACTCCATTCATAAAATTGACACTAATACAGTTTAACTGTATCTGGTATGTTTATGCAAAGCGGTGTATCTTAAAGAAATTTCAATTTTTCTTTTTTTCTTACTACTTCCTTTACTTGCTCTTTACATTTTTAAACTATGGCACATAAGTTGTAAGAGGTGATGTGCACAGAAAGCGAGAGCTTTGGCGCATTCCGGAATTAGTTTGACATCATTTCATTTGCCTTCTTAAATACCATTGGTGCATTGAAAATTTTCAGATAAATTACCTCGTCACTTCACAATTCGGAAGACTATCGGAAATTTCCAAAGTAATACTGATACTCAGCATTACATACTAGATGAATATGGCGTCACCGACGGTGTAAACTGTTTAAAAAAATGCACGTGAAGAAAATTTCTAAATGTCATGAATAGCTTTGTTCAAATAAGTTATTACAGTCTTTGGCATTGAATGAATGAATTGTAGTAGATACCAGTGAATCGTAGTAGCCAATAATGTTATAATCCCCTTTAAAAATTCGCAACACCCAATGACTTTGCATAGGATATGAACTGGAAGTATTGCAATTTCAAAATTGTAATTGTCGTAAAAAATACTAGCGGGTATGTATGATGCATATAGTTAGAATTTAGTACAGCTATATTTTATACGCTTTTTTGCTAATAAGCTCAAAAATGCTCATAAAAGATCACCTGTAAGCTGTTTTTCAGCATTCTTCTTTAATTCTAATATAAGATAATTTTCAATTAGTTTCAAAAATTGTCACAGAATCTTCTATAATTATATTTGATTCTTCCCAAGTATTTGCACCCTTAAGAACGAATGCAAAGCCGAATACGCATATGCTTCCGTTCTCTAACATTACAGATCTGGTACAGTAATGTACTTAGGTATTTGCATATTTATTATTAAAAAATACGATAATATGGACGAAACCCTTCACTTCTTATGTTCAAAGCAGCATCACTGTTAACAATTCGGTAGTGTGTTTTACATGTACCAGAACAATGAGTGTTGCCATCCTTGTAGAAGAAAATTATGGCGTCATGGAGCAGTATTGAATGTGTTATGGGGTTTCATCAACGCCACCTGCATTCATATATTTAGGTGGCGTTGGTTTAATTCTCAGTCTTTCCTCTAAGATCGCAGCGCAAAATCACGTCTTTGGAAAGATATTAGAATTTTCTGGCCGGATTTGAAAACAAATCAATTCCCCACCTGGAGACCGATACGCGTCTACTCATTCCTATGTCTCGATTGGTGCACGGCAAGTGGTCTAACCGAGAGTGACGGATCCGCACACATTCACACTCGCAGTTACTCAAATACTATCTAGAGATGATTAATTTGTTATCAGTGGAGGATATTTTGCATACGTTGCCGGAATGCAACATACAGACAAGGAGTAGGTGTGGTGTTTTTTGGTATCATTGCATTTTACCAATTGAATTTGCTGACAATGTTGCTTTTCTTTCTTTTTTTCGTGTGAATTTTGTAATTATGCTGATGTAAGTATTTCCTGCTATTCTTAAATGAATGGAAAATAAACAATCAAAGGTTCAAATCGTTCAAAACAGAAGGTGCAATTCAATAATGAACAATAGTTACTATGCTATTTTGTTTTCAACATTTTCACATTACATCTTCATTATTAACCCGTAGTAATAAAATAAATTTGCGTACATAATGTACTGATTACGTGCTACCACTTTGATTTCAGAAAATATATATGGCTTGGGAAACAACTATGGTCCGGATAACTTAAATGTTTTTTAGCATATTTATCAAATATCTTTTCAAGTATCAGGAAAAAATAATTTAGTTGAACACAAAATTATTTGAAGATGAATAGCATGTTCTTTAAACAATACTTTCACTCTTTGAATAGAATTCAGGTACTAAACAATCTACGAGATATTTAATAAAATTTCTAACATCTTTGTAAACAAGAGGTTCTAAAACATTGCATAGATTTTCTCCTATGTGTGACACTTGTGTAAAGTAATTATAATGTATTATAATTTATAATGTAGTTACATTATCATTATTATAAGTAACTAGCTGAAGTACCCGACGTTGCTCGGGCATTTATTACAGTAAATTATTGCAGAAAGAGGAATGCTATCTTTTCATGCCCTGATGCGGGGCCTACCTCTACCTCTTCGATTGTAACCCTTCTCCTCCCTGCTTCTTCCTGCCATGCTCTGCCCGGCTTCATACCCAAAGCCCTGTCTACTTTTGACCCCTACTTGGAAATTTCCGGTCTACATCGCTCACTTTTTCCATAAAAAATACATTTTTTAAAGTTCCAGCTCCTAAACATTCTTCACATTATAACTGAAAACAATAAAAGAAATCTAAACTACAAAAAATCAATACTTGTAGACTCGCGTGTATTATATTTGTTGAATTTTATATATTATGCCAATACTGTCAATAAATTGTCACATTGTATAACATTCTCTATTGTATTTTTCTTCTATTGTATTCATAAAGAAAGATTTGAAATTGATCAGTCAACTCGTGACCTTGTAGGGACTTCCTGTTTTAAGCGGAGTTTATGTCAGAATTCTTGTACGGTGACGCTAGAAAATAGATATGGAATATAAATGTTGATGTGAAAACGTAATTGATGAATCATAACCATAAAAGTAAATGAAAATATATGCTGAAACGTAATTGCCAGTGTTTATAATTATTCTCAAAAACGACAGAAATATATGTTTAAATTACATGTAGAAACTTATTTGTTTACATAAATCAATTCATCATACCATTGAAACATGAGACTAATACTGATCCAGAAACATTACGTGTACATAATAAATTGACATTGTACTGAGCCACTTAACAAAACAGTATTGGCTTCATTATTTGAGCACAAGTCAATATTATTAATCTTGAAATGTAAATAATAGAAACAAAGGACTCCCAAACTTTTTATTAGCTTTGCTATTGACAAATATTTTTAGATAATTTATTTTTTGTTTGTTCTTTATAGAAAAGATGAGATTCTTTGGGAGCAACTGATAGGCAAAACAACAGCACAGATTAGTCTTTATACATACCAATAATTATACTACATACTTAGTTACACACCACTGCACATATTCAAGAAAGAAGTTCAACTGGGTGGGCCCAAGACATACAAACATTTTCCATTTTACTAAAATTTTTACTAATTTAAACATGAAAACTCTAAATAGCGAAATTGTGAATGCTAATGAAAATCTGCTCCTCTACGTAGAGAATTATTTACATTTGCATCCCTCCTTGTAGTATTATTTTCAATAGTGCGAGTGAGTATTTCAGCAAGTCGCATTTGCCTCTGAGTAGCTAATTCAAAATGTTATAGACTGCCCATCTATTTGCACTTGTAGTCTGTTTTGGCAACTGTGACACTCGCGTTGTTTCAAACAATTCAATGTTTACAAATTTCTGTAAAAGAAGAGGGTGTTGTGAATGTATACGATATCTATGTATAGTACATTGTAGATTACTGTATATTATTGTACTTTATTGTATTATTGTACTCTATTGTACTCTCAACCTACCTCAATTTTTGTACACTTTCAAACTGCAATGTTTTCTTGCCACTTTGTACACAACACGGATTAAAGATAATGCATGCACATTGACATCTTTACCACTTTAGTTACGGATTTTTTCAAATATTCCACCAATACTTAGATCTAACAAATCACCAGCGTTCACACGGGGACATTACATAACCTTATTCAAACTCCAATGAATTACGTAATAATTCTGGACATTGATGAAATCAGTAGTAGATCTCAGACATCATACTCTGGTGGCGCGCAGCTAAAGTATTGACATTGATGCACTATTGAATCTGTGATGCAAATATATGCCAAACACGCCCATAAAAGTAATTATGTTATAAATATATTACGGTTTATGGTCCTAAATCATAGCCTATAGTACTCCAGGCCTTTTAGAGGATGTTAGCACAAAAGTTTCATCGGCATTGGCTCAGTAGATTCAGAGATTACCGCGCTGTAAGACAACGCACTTCTGTCTTTATATATTAGTATAGATTATAACACAACTTATACTACAAGTGATTAAATCTTGCAAAACTCTCGCGGAATGAGACTTCTGCAATGCTTCTCTTTATACTACTATATTTTTTATATATCTCTCACGTCATTAATATTTTCATAATAGGCGTTCTTATACGTTTTTGAATTCGTGCAAAACACAGAACTAACAAAAAATGAACATGATGAAGGAAACTGATATTACTTTCAATTTCATCACACACAATCTCATTGAAATTGGTAAAAAATTGTTTTGCAAATATTTGGTCGCAGGTTAGTATTATTAGTCTCCAAACGGCAGTGAGTTTTAAATATTTAACTGAAAAAAAACTCACATGTCCCTATGAGATTCTTTCTGAAAGGGTTGATCACACTACTTGAGCGTGTGAACTAGAATCATCGAAGTGACTTTGCGTGTCTTCATTGCTATTTACGAGTACGTAGTGCAAGATATTCTAGATCTAAACATGATTTACATTACCATCCAATCCAAGCACTGATTTTTTTAAAGTAACTAGATACAATCTAATAGCGAACATTTATCTAAAAATACATTCTTGTTTAGTTGAGATCTTTTTTTTTACTTGCCTTCTCGGTCTCAAACAAACATCACATTCATCAGGCGCAGAGGAAGTGCAGAATACAATAAAATATAGGAGCACAAAAAAAGAGAACAATATTATTCCCCAACTTAAATATCAGCCAACATTTGTAACACAGGATCTAACATTTACAATTTCAACCGCAATTTAGTTTATTTCTTAGTATCAATCAACAAATAGTACAATATACATGTATTTTACGATAAAGTGCATGTCTGTAAAAAATATTGCAATATTATCAAGTCTGGGAACCCATTGCGTCTAAGAGAGAATTATTAGTTCTTCAAGTATGGTAATGTGAAAATTGAAGAGCCAATGTAGTTCAATTTCAGAGATATGGGGGAAAAATCTCAGCTCCATAGGCCTTGAAACGAAAGTGGGTAGCCTATGAAAAGGCTGCATACTGAATTCACATCTTGTGTAGGTACTCATAAAGTTTTGTCATTGTACAGGTTTCGAATCTTATCTATCAGCAATCATCATAAGAGCACAGTAAAGCGTAGAACATAATAACAATTTTTAATTATAATTTAGAGCTTTCGAAGGGCAACGGAAGTCGGCACAAGCATGACAAGTCTTCTTGGGGCATAAGTCCCGTCCTCATGTAGCGGCAGGAGGTTAGGGACAGCCCGTGAGTGATGCTTGGCGGCGCGGGGGCGGCGCGGAGGCGGCGCGCTCTGGCGTGGGGGCGAAGGGGCAGTGAGGCAGGCCCGCGTGCGGGGTTTCGTTGCGGGTTGCGTCTACGGACAGTGTAGGGGCTGCGAGTCAGAGTTTCCCTGTCGCACCCTGCCAACGCTGAGCTTCGATGTGATTACTTGCTGCAATTTTGTAGGCGCGGACGAGGCAAAAATAAGAAGTGTCACAACGAATTTCCATGCCGAGAAAGCAAATGCGCAGTTCAGATCAGGGTTCACATTGGCTGAGGAGGGCGGAGGGGAGGGCGAGCCGGGAAAGAAATGAAGGATATTCACTGCTGTGTACAAAGGGGGCGCAGTATTCCAACGAAATACAGCTTGAGGTAGTCTGAATATCGGAGAAGGTGAGGAGAAGGTATAGAATGAGAGAAAATGTTCAAAATTATCATTTAAAGTTACCGATAATGTGACCGAAAACTGGACAATTACCAAAACATCGATGCCAAATGAGGCTGTCAAAGTAGAGAATTTCTGAAGAAAAACAGAGGTGGGAGAGGATAAATCACAGCATGGGAGAACAATGGGCGAACACGTTAAACAACATTAAAACTGATACTACGAGACATAATAGCCAACCTTCTATTTCATGGATGATTTATCGCCAATATGATATAGAAAAGTGCAACTTCCCTCTTAATCTAAAAAAAAAAAAAAACGAAAACAAGTGATAGAATATCTCATACAATTCCTAGGTTTGGAATCTCTGCGAGAGGCTTCGTCGCCGGCACAATCCTGTTAAGGAGGCGCAGTGCCTGGTCGGGGGTGCAGCAGGTGTCAGGGCACTCTCTCACAGCTCGGACGCCGCTCGGCTGGGAAGCGACTGCCCGCTCTCCACCTCCTCCCGCGCTTCCACTGCCATCGCCCACGCGCCCGCCTCCTCGCCTTGCACCTCCTCCTACAACTTCACCTTGGGGCCGGTCGTCCGCGCACCCCCCCGGTCGCCTCCACCCTCCTCAATTGCGTTAGCCGTGTCTCCTTCTGCAGGGTGGTGAAGATGGCGTGGGAATGGCGGGTGTGCATTTGTGACAGGCTGGTGGGGGTGAGCGGGATTGGCGAACGGGCGGGCGAAGTGTGTGGAACCGAGAAGTAGAGCGGGACAGACTGGTCGACGGAAACGGATGCGTGGGCGGGAGCATCTGTGGGAAGGATGGGCGAAAGAATTGAGCGATAGGCGTGAAGGAAGGCATGGGCGGTAGACGTGGGAAGTAGGCGTGAGCGGTAGGCGTGAGCGGTAGGCGTGAGCGGTAGGCGTGAGCGGTAGGCGTGAGCGGTAGGCGTGAGCGGTAGGCGTGAGCGGTAGGCGTGAATGGTAGGCGTGAGCGGTAGCCGTGAGCGGTAGGCGTGAGCGGTAGGCGTGAGCGGTAGGCGTGAGCGGTAGGCGTGAGCGGTAGGCGTGAGCGGTAGGCGTGAGCGGTAGGCGTGAGCGATAGGTGTGTGCGGTAGGCGTGGGGAGAAGGCGTGGGCGGGAGGCATGGGAGAGAGACTTGGACAGTAGGCGTGGACGCTTGTCGTGTGCGGAAGGTGTGGGGGTAAGGAGTCGGCGTTAGTCATGGGCGGCGGCTTTGGGCATTATATGTGAGCGGGCGGTGTGCAAGGGTGTAATTCACGGGTGAGAGTTGTGAAAAGGAGGCGTGGGCGGTATGCCTGAGCGTTAGGCGTGTCCGGGAGGTGTGGGCAGGAATCATGGGCCAGAGGCGTGACCGGGAGGCGTGGGTGGGAGGTGTGGGCAGTGCGGGGAGTAGGAAGGAAGCGTGGGCGAGCAACAGCCGGGCGGGGCAAGGTGGGCGGGGAGAGGCGAGGTCGGCGTCTCCGCCGTCTAACAACTGCCGCCGAGGTCGCAGGTCGACGGCGCTAACGAAAATTAGGGGGATCTCCGCGCGCGCCACGAGCCACCAATTGGGGTCGTCGGATATTAACACAAAGGGCTCCCTCCGAGGAGGCGGGCGCCCGGCGCGGCCTTGAACGGAGCCCAGGGAGTAACGCAGTGCAGACGGCCCCGCGCCGCACAACGGCTCGATGGGGCCACTTTCTCAGGACGGGCGCTGATTACACTTCGCTCTCGTGGATGACCTTGAAGTTTCCTCATGCGTTAGTACGAAGGTCTTTCATCACCCTCTATCTCTACTCTCTTCTCGGGAGTGTAACAATTGTATTACACAAACAAGTACTTATTCATGTTTTAAACACAAAATTGTTTTAATTTGTAATTTGTTGTATTTAAAATCGTTTTATATAAAAAACACAGGAATATGAGGATTTAAAGTATATTTATTAATTTTTTGCATTTGCATTTTCTATTCCATTAAATTTATGTGATATGTTTTCATGAGGTACGATACCTTGCAATATGAGATTAGAAATTAATCAATTTCAATCCTTTTATGATTCTAAGTTCCTTGACAAAAAGCAATTCCTTAAAAAAATAAAGGCAAAATCACGTCTAGAACTTTTCTCAAAAACACGATGATGTAATGCGGTTTATTAAGATTGTAGATTTATTCATTAAGAACATTAAGACAACTGTAGCAATGCTACTTGTGGGAAATCTGTAGTTAGTGATTTCGAAATCATCTGAAGAGTCATAATACGGAATTGATAGTGAATTAAATAGAACGGAATCCAATTCACGTAGCATAACTAGCAATTTAAGTCACTGCATATTTGAATAATCGTGGTTTTATTTCAGTAAGTGTTTATGCTTACTCAAATAAATCAAAGCCGTCCTATAATAGTAGTTTATGCAATTAGTTTATAATGTTAAGCTTTATTGCATGAGTACATGTTTTGAAAACGAGCGACGTTAGGAGCGAGTTTTCAAATTTGTACGAATGCAATAAAGCAACATTATAAACGAGTTGCATACGCTATTTTTTTGTATAACAGCATTATAAATTTACAAGAGAATCAACCTTAATTTTGCGAAACAACTTTCTTCTGACGTCTCGGGTGCTTGACATCCAACGCCCTCTGGAAATCAAATTCAAGATTGTTGACATCCGTGCGTGAAAACGGTGGTCGGCTGTTCCGTCTTCTTCTACCTCCCCACGATTCTCTCGCTACTATTGGCTGAATGTGTGATGACGTCATGTCGCGTTTAATAATGGCGATGACGTCATGTAACGTGCGATAATATACTGGATTATGCACGATTCGGGGTATCGAAAAGGGTCGTTTATAATGCTGGTATACAAAAAATATTGTTTATATCCATTTCAACAGTGGCTGGGTGATGCAACATTCAAATATAAAATTTCGTCGTAAAAAGAATAACTACTTGCATTTGATAATAAGATGTTTCTCGATTTAATATTATTACGATGTTTTTATTTTACTTTTTCTTTTTTCAACTTAATTGAAAATTTTACAATATACTTAAGATTTTATTTCAGCTCTATGGATTTTTTAAATTTACATCATGTTTAATGAACTTAACCAATTTTTCAATAAGCCAATTCAATTTAATTTACAAGATGCACAATTTGAAATTCTAGGAATAAATGCAGATACAGGAATATGTCCAAGACCCAAATACTACAATTAATAGATGAAATAATGCCAACAGCACCACATCGGCATTTCTACAAATCATAATTGCAAAATATTTGGGCAGAGCTCACTGCCAAAATGAGTAGTAAAAAACAACTTTGTTTTATTCAGGCAATTCTCCTCAGTTTTATCAAATAGTGAAGAATAAAAGTATACATAATAATCAATTGTATATACAGATACATGGAATTATCATCAACCAGAAAATTCAACACGAAGAAAAGACACTTTTGCACCGAATAAGTCACCATGCGTCTAGAATCATCTTCTGCCAGGACGTTATGGACTAAAGAAGATGGGTACATTTGAACTTAAGAATTACATAAACAAAGAAGGTTGACAAAATAGTACTAAGATTTTAGGAATAATGATACATAAAAACCAAAAATATTCCAATGCCATTGTTACGAAACGCAGGTAGGTGAGACACGGAAAACAAACCTTTAAGAAACCCAAATCATTTCTTGAGACTGCTCAGGAAGGAATATATGAACTATTATTTTTTTACGATATCGTTTTTGTATGCAATCACTTGATGTAACATGTCACTGTCATACACAATGTGGTGAAATTCATCTAAAGATCGGACGCGAGTATTTTTTATTACATAAATGGATCACGTGTATAACTGTCACCATTTCAGTCTTCATGTCTCCGTGTCTTGCAATAGTTCTGACCAAAAACAAAGTTTTAAAACGTAAAAAACAAATTATAATATTCTTATATTTAACGGGAGTGGAACTAACGTTGCCAAATATCGTAATAAACTCAACATTAACACAAGGGTCTCTGTTAATAAAATACCATACATGTTTACACTATTAATTGAAACAGTATAACAGCTGAACGTAATCAATTGAATGAGCTGGGTGTAAAGATAGGGAACAAAACTGAACATCAACAATGTATGAATGAAGATCTCCAGGTCAAGATCTCCTAACCCAAAACTTCCATTAAAGGCACAATGGACATGGATGAGGAAACGTCAAATTTGTGGTGCTTGAGAATGACACCAGAATGACACCAATGAAGACTTTCTCGTACTAGTTAGTTTCCTAATTTTTTTGACCGGACTTTTCACCGGACCGGAGTTTCAAAAAATATACATAACCTTAATGAAAAAACAAATTTTGGACAACAGATTTTATTTGAAGGAAAAATCTCTATCTGTCATTTTGTAGTCGTACGAAGAAGTCGAAAAAAATCAAACTTTTGCAATTTTCGAAAATTCAGAGTTAACCGTGAAAATTGATCTACTTGAAAAAAAATTGAAACTGTTCCACGGGCATCATGAAAAGCACACCCAAATTTTTAAAAAAAATGTTTCAAAATCTCAAAGCTTCCACTCGAGCCAGATGGACAGGTGTTTCTTCAATTTGGGAAAAATCCTACGTATGGTCCAGTCGCTAGTAGTATTCACAGATAGACAGACAAACGGTACACTTTTTCGGTATCAGGGGACCCCAAACCGTGTATTTTCGTTCAAATCTCGAAATCGTTTTTCCGCAGCATTACATAACTTTCTCTACATTACGTACATTACTTCGTATATACGTACGTATACAAGAAAGTAAAAAATCTAAAGATCGAAACCAGAACTTGATCGAACCGTTTTCTATGAAAAGAGAAAAATGCTCATCGCAAATCCTTTAAGAACTTGTGAATGGCGAAGCGAATAGCTATGGGACCAGGCAAGTTTCTCTATGAGAAAGGTTGAGATGGGTCCAACGGCACCAGATACCGTCTCCGCCAATGATATCACCAACGATAGCATCGACGACCCACTGTCCCCGCCACCCTCGCCGCCCACACCGCCAACCAAGGTCCTCGCCTTCCTCACCATTACCTTTTTCTATCGCCGTCAATGCTACTTCCACTATCATTTCCGCCCCTACCACTCCAAGTCACAACAGACGTCCCGCCGCCTCCATCGCCTCACTTGCCACTCGACCTCTCCAACTATCCCTGCCGCTCCTGCCACATCCACCAACGTCAATGCTGCTACCACCGTCACCTCCACCGCAACCAGTACGTTGAAGTGCTACAGAAGTTTCCGTATCTTCCTCACCTCTATCATTCCCGCCGATATTACTACTCTCGACATCCCCAATGCCAGCGCCATCGCCGCTATTACCTCCCCACAGAGCCTGTACAGTCTCCAACGACACCACTGTCACCCCTGTAGTTCTAGCTGCTCCTGCCACCAAAACCGCCGCCACCGTCGCCACCGCCACAACCGCCGTCGCACTCATGGTCGCCACCACCGCCACCGCCGCCACCGCCGCCGCCGGCGCCACCGTCTGCTCCGCTGCAGGAAGACATTAGTAGCGTCGCCGGCGGCGGCATCCGAATTAATTCCGCGGGGCTGTATTTATTCTAGGCGCGGCGCGCGGGGGAGAGGGGCGGGGAGCGAGCAGGGGCAAGGCGAGGACGATATATCTCGTTACAACCGATTTCCAATTCCAGCATAATTTTCGCAATTAGCGCCGCGCGGGCTCGGCGGCCGCCCCTGGGGTTGCAGGCAAACCCCGGCCGCCGCGCCGCGGCGCGACTCCTCCGCTCTATTGGAAACGAATATGTTGCACACGTGGTCAACAGGCAGGCCCCGGGATCCATTTCCGAATTGGCCAAAATGTCGGCATTTGTATGCAGGCTTTTGCTTATCTGCGGGAAATACCGGGCCGTTTACCTACCGTTCAAAACGGCCGCGTCATTAGCATTCACGTTACATCTACTAATATAACCTTCTCCAACGATCAATGTATTAAATATTGATCTAGGTATGGTGTCAAACTCCACTGGGGTCTCTGCCTGACCGACTACCCAATTGCAAATTTTCTGTCTAAATGTTTTATTTGTTTTTTTTCAGTTTGCCAATCTGTCCTCTATGAGATATTTTCTAATTACTGCTTTATATTATGGTCATTTATTCATTTCAGTTGCTATTATTAAGATACACACCATTTGTAATTACCGAAATCTTCTATGAAGAACTTAATGTAAATGTAAAGAGATGTGCGAATTCTATCAATAGCAAACCGTCCATAAACAACTCGAACAAATTAAATAATTTAACAATTAATGCATCAGATTAACTAACGATTTGTATTAGTGTAAAATAAGTTACCGGAGAAAATAAAGGGGTGTTAAGAAATTAACATCGTTTTTTTAAAATACAATAATGCGCATTTTTGGCGCTGAATCCTGGATGTTACCGAATATGTTAAAACCTTAATTGTTATTTTAATAATATGTTATAAAATTTAGTAATGAAAAAGGCAACATTATATCATTAGGTACTACATTCCAAACAATTACTCATATAAATCCAAAGATTTAAAACATTATTTTTCAATCTTGTCTCATTTCTTGCGTATTAATAAATAAAAACAAAACTCAACAAACTATTTTGTTTTATTGGTTTAATAATACAAGATTCATTACAACAACTTTTCTCAAATAATTCAGTTTTTTTAAAAAAGAGTTGAAATTAATAACTTCAGTTTTTATTTCAAAATTTATAATTCAATTTTTTCTATTTTTCTGCATATCCTCCCCCCCCCCTGGTTTAGATATAGAGATTTTGGGCACATCCTTTGGTAAGATTTGAACCTTCTTCCACCACATCTGGATTACCTCAAAATCCGACAGCCATGAAAACTGCTCGTGTGCTCCAGGACCGTTGGAAACAATTGCATCCTCGCGGCAAGGGAAGCGGCGAGATGTCTATCAGTTGCCCATCTGCGAGGGAGACTCGAGTCACGTGGCGTCTTCGGCGGGGTGGGGGTGGGGGTGGGGGTAGGGGAGGGCGAGCGTCCTTGGGCGACCGCTGAGGCGTCGCGACGCGCTAATCGCCCCTGGGGCGATAAAGGCGGGCAGGCGGACCGTTTGAGCGATGGTGCAATAAGAGCGCCAGCGCCTAGCGTCTGCCGGGCGCGCGGTATGCGCCGTTAGGCCTGCTTATGGCGCCGCACGCGGCCGGCAAGCGGAGAGTCGGAACGGGCGATCATCCTAGAGCGGGGAGGGGTCAGGAGAGCCAAGCTCTCCACCGAAGTCGTTTGCTTTATTTTCTTAGTCTATTCGAAACAATTACAACAAACTGTCCGCACCAATCTGAATTCGCACGAGTCCGCACGAATTATTCTTACTAATTATTATTATTGTAATGATCCATCGTTTCGAGACCAAAACCCCAGATGCAACGTTGCCAAAAAAGTGACAAAGAATAAACTTGTATATGGAGTGCAACGGTGCCGATAGAAAACATTTTTGTAAGTCCAAATTAAAATAAGGAATTGTAGCGCGTGAAATTTGGGGAACATTGAACAGAATCGTCCGGTAGAGCAGAAAATATAGAATGAAATAAAACAAACGGCATCAAATTCAACGCCTTCAGCAGATATAAATTGAAACATAATTGAAAATTTTTTTAATAACATGAACAGAATACGGCCATTGTTGAAGTATAAAATAAAGATTATAAACAGGGTTTTTTAAGAATTATGACAAAACGCACGGACCGATTCGGCTAAAACATTGGGAAATAATAGACTAAAATACGGGAAAGACGAAAAAATTAGTGTCAACTTTGTCTCACGTTCGGAAGTAGAGTAATGATAAAATATTTGGAAGTTACAATGAACCAAAAAGGATAAATAAATGATGCCATGTTAAGAAGCGAAGACAGTCTTTTGGAATCAACAGAGGAAAAAAGCAAGCGAGTAGCAATTATTTTGTTACAGAAATCTTCTGTAACAATGTAAGTTACTAGAAAAAAATTCCGATGGGAGTCAGATGTGTCGTGAACACTGGGGGGAACGCTTCGTGTGCGCGAAATTGGCGTGTTGTTAAGTTTTTCAAAAGTGTAGGAATTTAAATAGAAAATAACGTTGTGACGGGTGTTAGAACTTTGCAATACTAGGAATAGGAACAAAATTCGGGAGTAACTTGAATTTTTTTTAGTAGGACTTTATGTGATTACGAATCACGAGATGTATTTTATTTTCGTGTAAGAAAATTCAACGCGACGAACATTTCGTTATGGAATATAAAAGAATAGATACCCGGATCAGTACGATTGGACGATTATTTTCAATATAAACGGATGCTTGATTGGTTGATTGATTGATTCATGTTTCCGGGCGCGTCAACTACTCAGGTCATTAGTCCGGTTAGTGTAGTGCATGTTTTTTCTCGGGAGATGGCGGTGATCTTCCCCCGCTGGATGGCGAGATCCGGCACCGACCTACCGTCGGCTAGTGGGGTTTCCCCCTAACCAGGACTCTCCCACCAGCGGGGCACCGCCCCAGCCGGGACAAGCTCTCAGCTTCCGACCGGTCCCCCGGGATATGTGGTAGTGTAGTGCATGTTAGTTCAAGTGTGTGTGTGTAATGGGAGAGGAAAGGACAAGGAATGGGAAGGATAGATCGCGCGCGGTCCGTGGCCCGTTTGATCGGGTACTGCTCCGGCATTCGTCTGGTGTTGATCGGAGAAACCACGGAAAACTACCGATCAGAGCAGCCGGCCGCTAGAATTCTCCTCCAGACAGCGACTCAATTCGACCTAGCTGAAAAGCTAGTGCCGAAAATCCTGCCGCCGTCAGGACTCGAACCTAGGACCTCCCGGTCAGAGGCGCTGCAGTGACATCAGTTGATGCACTGAGCTACCGCTCCCGGTATAAACGGATGCGAGCGGTAGTAATTTCAAGAAGTGACGTGTTCGACGACACGCGGAAAATAGTTGATTTTCGTTTTTTCTCTGTTTTGCCGAGCGGTATACCGCGAACACATATAATTTTATTAGTCGGTGACGGACTGGCAGCTGAATGGTAACATTTATGCGAATAATAGCGGTTTGCGAGAAGTGGTTTCCGAAGGCAACCGCGAGCAGGAGTAGACGGCGACCACACATCGAAGAGTATTGGATAACTAAAGAGAATTATCGAAGATCAAGTTTTGTCAGTAGAATTAAAATAAGAAATAGTCAAAAGAAAAGTAGGGAATGCGCATTCGATGTATGAATGGGATTTTTATATTGTTTTGTGTTATTGTGTGTGAGTGATTTTCGTTGTTGTGTGTTATTTTTTCTGTTTGGAATGTTTATGTTATAGGGCACTATGTACTAGTGTAGAACGAAAGACGGTGAATTGTCGCCGTATACAATGAAAAGAGGGAAGGCTAGGAAATATTAATAAACGATCGAACCAAAATGTGGTTCATTTTTTATCGATCAAAAATATTCGTCGTTATTTACCCTAGCACGCACAATCCGTTTGGATTCCTGTATAGGACCACCAGCTTACCCACGGTACTAGATAGTCGAAAAGGGAAAGAAAAAAAAGGGGGATTCATTATATATGGCTGTTCAAAGTGCGGGCGAGGATAAGCGAGGACAATAGAGAAAGATACATTACATTATTAATATACCCTTTTTACTTTCTCGCTTTACGAATACTTTGTAAGAAGAGGAAGTTATGTAATCGTGCGCCGTAAAACGGCAATTTTTGCTTTATCGCATACTACATACGAAGTATAGAGAACGTTATTGAATCCCGCAGCAAAAAGCTAACATTTTTCGGCAGTAATATTAATATTCCCCAAATTAATTCATCAAAATTAATATTCACCAATCGTTATGGCTAATGTCGTGGCCTCATGAATTTGAAAACTATGTTTTAATTTTTAGGTGTATTTTACATGAAGCCTCAATGACATTTTCAACTTTTTACGAAAAAATGCTCCATTTTTTTAAACTGAACTTTGTAGTATGATGGCTTAAAAGACGCTTCAAAATGACCCAGGCCTTAGATTCCTTGAAATATATGAGTTTCCGAAAATGGACAAAGTTAACATTATTTTCGGTATTTTACTTCAACTAGACTTCTAGTATTTTTCTTCAACTATTGAAGATTGTGAATCTCCCCCTGAAAAAATTCTGGAGCCTTCCGTGATCTCGATGCAAGGAGAGATGTGTTTTTTCGTTCTTCAAAAGCAAAATAACGCCGACAAATGGAAGTCCACTGAAATGGGAAGCATAGATGTCAGTGATTCGAAAAGTTGTAAGTACGATCTCTGTTTTTTGGCGCACAAACATAGGAAATTTGACTTGGCTGGACTAATGACATTTTGTATAAATCACGGAGATTCAAGGTCGAAACTTTTCCGTTGACTTGGAAATGGGTATGCGAAGCGACTCAAATAGTTTCAATTTAGAGATATTTTTGGCAAATTTGAACCTTAACTCTATAACATTTACGCGTACTTACTAATAGAATCACTGCCTTTCCAATAGCACATTCGACGCATTTTTCTATTATCAATGTGATTTACCTGTTTGTCCAAAAATTGTAATTTAAAAAATCGGTTCCATTTGATTGCTATTTGTCGCGATCTAGCATCCGTAAATGATCCGTACATGCGTATATCCTAGAATTTCCTTTCTATCTAATACTGAAAATACTCGAAACCGCCGATTCCTTTAAAATAATTTCAATAATAAGAATAAAAAGAGAAAAATATGTTGCAGATAACATATTGAATCGTTTTGGGTTCTCAGAGCGAAATCGTTTTACTTCAACAAACATAACACGAAAGGACAAAAACCCAGGAACCTTGAGAGCTAGACGCACAAAAGGAAGGAATGTAAGAGTGCAACACGTAAGAGGAATTATGCTAACGTTTGTTTCAAATTTTGAAATATTTCCAATAAAATTTCCGAAAAAAACTGTAATAAAAACCGTAGAGTTGCATTGGTGATTACATTGAAAATGAATAACATTGCACTAGAAAAGCTACAACCCACCACTAGAACAAAGCAGAAGGAAAGTAAGAAACGAAGAGCTCTTTATTCGCGTATTCCCGCGCTTTCATTTTCTCATGCCTTCACCGGCAAATTTTCCCAAAACGCTACGTCGTCCCGCGGCCACAATCATAGCTTTTCGTGCGCATGCGCACCCATTGGCGCGCTAACGGCCCCTCCCCCTCCCATTTCGCCCACCGCTCGGCGGAAATTCGCGATTCAGCAGCGACCGACTGCTCGCCTTCTTGTAGTTTGGAAGCCGCTCAAATATTTAGATGCAGATATCCATGCACTGGCGGGCCCAGCGCGGAATTCTCAAAGGCTTCGATGCTCGGAATATTAAATGCGGTTTTCCTTCTCTCTGCTTCCGTTCTCCGACCTCGCCGCGCACCTCCCGCGTCCCGCTGTGCTCCGACTCGCCAAGCGCGGCCAACCGTTTGCCTGTAAATACATTTCATTAACCTTTTTCACTCCCCCGACGTTTTTCCGAGTCGGGCAATGTTGAACGAGAGAAATATGCTTTTATTGTCCGTGAAGTTTTGTTAGATATTTGTGTTTATACCTTGATTTTTCACGTCATATGCCTTGTATTTTACATAAAAATGATTCCACTGCAGTGCATGGTTGTGTGTTTGGTCGGCGCGCGTCTCAAGCCAGTGGGCGAGAGGGCGAACTGGCAGAGTAGAAGGCGAGTTTCTGAATTGGCGAGTTGGCGAGAGGGCGAGTTGGGGAGAGGGCAAGTTGGCGAGAGGGCGAGTTGGCGAGAGGTCGAGTGGGCGAGTTGGCGAGTGGTGAGTGGTGAGTGGGCGAGTTGACATGTATAGGAGTTGGCAAGTGGAGGAATTGGCGAGAGAGTAAGTTACCGAGAAGAGTTGGCGAGAGGCCGAGTGGGTGAATTGGCGAGACGGCGTGTTGGCGCGTTGGCGAGAGGGCGAGTTGGCGAAAGGGCGATTTGGCGAGAAGGCGAAAATGCGCGTTGGCGGGAGAGCTAGTTGATGAAAGAGTGAGTTGGCGGATCGGCGAGAAGGCAAGCTGGCGAATTGGCGAGAGAGCGAGTTGGCGAGAGAGCGAGTAGGCGCGTTGGCGGGAGGGCGGTCTGGTGAACGGGAGGGCTGGCTGGAGAGCGGGCGGGCTGGAGAGCGGGCGGCTGCAGTGTCGGCTGGAAGCGGGCGCTGGTGAGCTTAGCGGCCGGAGAGCGGCGCTGAGAGCTGGCGCGGGCGGGCGGGCGGGCGGGGCGGGCGGGGCGGGCGGGCGGGCGGGCGGGCGGGCGGGCGGGCGTGGGCGGCGGCGTGGGCGGCGGGCGGGCTGGTGAGCGGGCGGGCGGACGGGCGGGCGGGCTGGTGGGCGGTCGGGCTGGTGGGCGGGCGGGCTGGTGGGCGGGCGGGCTGGTGAGCGGGCGGGCTGGAGAGCGGGCGGGCTGGAGAGCGGGCGGGCGAGCGGGCGGGCGGGCGGGCGGGCGGGCTGGTGGGCGGTCGGGCTGGTGAGCGGGCGGGCGGACGGGCGGGCGGGCGGGCGGACTCGCTGGCAGGCCGTCGGTCGTCAGAGCAGGAGGGCTGCGAGTGCTTTTCCTCGCTGTGAGCCGCCGTGGAGCGCGGTGGCCGGGTGGTTCGCCCCGGAGCACAAACACGCTCCGGAGCTCGTGCGGCGGCGCGGGGCGGCCCTCTGCGTGGGCCCTCTACGCGGGCGGCGCCGCGAGTGAGGCGCCCTTGTGCGCTGGGGTGACTCGGCACGCGGGGCCAGCATGCCCAAGTTTCCTTCGGCACGTAACCACTCACATCTCTGACTCCTGATGTTGGCATCGCGAAAGCGAAGGATTTAGAGCAATTTTATTCGTTTTCAGAAATACGTTTTGGCAAAGGTGGGATTTCGGATTTTTATTAGGGGTGTGCAAATTTAGAGGGTAAATATGTTTGTTATAAAAATTTAAAAATACAGGTTTATAAAAAATAATTTAAATTTTTTGTTTACATAATAATAATTTTAATAAAAATGTACGAAAACCAGTAAGCAGTATGCTTGTATGAAACAATTTACAGCACATTTATATTGCTGGCAATAGGTATTTAATGCGTAACTTACAAATATAATACATCGTAGCTGCTTGAATTTTGTTTTATATTTTGAATTTTCGGTACCATGTATCGTATGAGTATAATAAATGGGAAATATTCTTTCTTTTTCAGAGTTAATTCGAGTATTATGACTCATGATTTTAGGCATTAAACCGTTAATTTCTAAGAAAATAACGTTTGAAAGCAAAAAAATTGAAAGATGATATATTGATAAGGGAAATTCACAGTAACGCTGAACATTATTCCATGCGTTTTATAATATTGAACCAAATTTTATTTATGTACTAGAACTTTATTAATGTATGTTATTAGCTGAGCTCTCTAAAATTATTGTTCGCTTAATTATCATTAAATTTCTTCTCGAAATATTGAAAAAAATAAATCTTTCATAATATAAATTTGAAGATCGGCGAAATGAAATGTCTAAATACATTTTCTTAAATTTATCCCAGCATGGGGGGGGGGGGCAGTCGCCCCCTCTTGTCCCTTCCCCTGAATACCGCCTCTGCGTTTTGGCTTTCTATACATTATTTATGAGGTCATGACGGATTTGTTTATGAACACGCTAACATTACAGAACTGTGGCAAATTATAGTAACGTCTCCAAGAATTACAGGTACGTCATCGACTTCCCGTCGACCGCGTCTTCATAAGAGAAATGCTAGCTTTTCTCAACAACGAAATATAACAATGAACTTACAAGACTTCCGTCTTATAGTTTCACAATTTACGTCAACTTCTTTAAATACTCAGACGTTAACACTACTAATGTCTTTAGCAAATAATACATACAATTGCAAAAAAACTACCACCCATGGAACTGAGAAGCTGTCGATCTTGTCTCCACAACCTCACAAAACATTATGCTTGTTTAATCGGTGTCTTCTGAACGTGATACCCTGTTGCTAGGTACAGATAAATTACAAGAATAACACGATACGTTACATCCTCGCATAAAAAGGTGGAAGAAATGAACCAAACCCAATGGAGAAGAAAATGAGTGTTAATTACAAAATATTTTCTTACCGTAAAACTTATTCAATGAATTCTTTCTGTATCATTTATTGTTTTACGATGAAGTGGAGTCTTTTGATGTAGTAATTCATTAGTAGGAAACAGATGTTTTTTAAATTTATTACAAAATGCAATAGCGAAACTAATTTGAAGTAAATGTACTTCATATATTTTCTTTCCCTACATTTAAGATAATAAGGCACAGGTACAAGAAATAGAAACATTTGCAAGCACATTTACCAAAGAACTACAATTTGTTCAGGAGCAAAGGAAATGGAACTCTTTATCGGCGATTCTCATCGCAAAAGTCTAGAAGAGAGATCTTCATCTTCCCAAGGCATTACGCGCAAACCGGATGTTCCTGGTGGCAGGAAAGCAAACAAAGTCTCCGCAAGACATTAGCCATGGCAATTGCGGTGGAGACAGGTTAGTCATCAGGTTATCCATTATCTGGAGGTAATCTGGTTTTTATGTCTCTCTAAAACACACGGATGCATGCAAATGAATGCACTTTCCAAGGTCACACGAAGCCTTTTATTAATGTTGTTGCAATAAATTGCAATGGGAAATTTATATTGTAATAATTTTAAGAGTTCTGATCTAGAATTACGCAAACGTTTAAATCAACCCCCAAAAATTAAATTGTATTTATTGATGAAACATACTACTAAAATATGAAAAGGATGATATTGAAACTATCAATTAAGACTGACGCAATAGTTTCTGTTTGTGCGTTTATAAAATTGTTAAATGGAGTATATGAATTAATTTGAAGTTATATAACTGATATCTATTTTTTTACTGTGTATCAAGAGATCAGAAACAAATCTAACACTGAGTAAGTATTCTGTGTAGTAAGTATAACAAAATCATTTCTTTGTAGCATTTAATTGAATCAGCCAAAATATTCTTCCTAAATTGCCAATGTCGGACACGTCATTACCTGCATTGATCAACTCATGGCGAAGACACATTGATCCCTGTCGTGTATCACGCACAAATGATCCACTCTGATATCCGATAAAAGAAACATTGTACAAATAATTAACAGGCATTACGGAACCCAACGCCGCAGATGGAGACGCAACAACCAACCGTTATTCACCAACAAAGTGATTTAACAGAAACGACGGGACTGGCACGAATGACACGTGAAACGGGCAGCGGAGAAGGCGAAGGAGCGATGTAAAACAAGCGGCGCTCCCAAATCGACCACAAGAAACTTGAAAAAGCCTCCGTGGGCGCGCGCACGCACCCTGGCACGCGCGGGCACGCGCCGCGCCAACGCAATACAATTAGGAGGAGGAGGAAACGGCGCATCTGGAGAGGCGCGTGCGGACCGGTATTGCATGCGCCTCTCCGCGCGTTCAAAGACCCCGCAGCACGGCGGCGCGGGGCGGGGCGGGGCGGGGCGGGGCGGGACGAGGCAACCGCCGGCGCTACCATCCTCCCGCCTCGGCGCTCGTACAGCCTCATTCCAAATTGCCTTCGTGCTCCTGAATGTTGTAATTCGGTGAGCGAGAAATGATTCCGGTGGTGTAAAAAAAAAAAAAAAAAGTATCAGTACCGTAAGTGTAGTGCATGTTGTATCTCGGGAAGTGGCGGTATTCCTCCCCAATCGGTATTGCCATTGTCATTGTAGCATTGCTGGCCGGGAAGTCCTAGGGTTCATGTCTCGCGGGTTTTCCCTCTAGGTACTTAGCTAGATAGAATGAACATCGATCATTTCAATCGCGTTTAATTCATTAATACATTTCAGCTCTGGTCGATAATTCTTGCGATCGGATATTCTGATCGGGTAGTAGCTTTGTATTGATTTCCCCAATCAACACCACACGAATGCTGCAGCGGTACCCCAACGAACGGGTCACGGACAACATGCTACCTTTCCTTCCTCATCCTTATTTCCTCTCCTTTTACCCACATTTTCACTTAATCCCGCTAAACCAGCGATGGGTAGCTCGGGGAAACCTTAGAAAACAACTGATCAGAGCAGCCGACGCTACAATTCTCCTCCTGACAGTGCTCAAACCAGCTACAAAAGCTACAGAAGTCCATCACCATTGGGACTCGAAGACCTTCCAGTGAAACAAGCGTCTGAGGAATCAATATCGCCGCTGAGTAATCATATGGTAGATTCACACACTTGAGTGGCACACAAAAAAGGTTTTTTTTTAAATATGAACGACATATAGTCGAAGGGATGTAATGAAAGCCGGAAGCAATCCCAGCTGCGCGAGAAGAAACTATCATCTTAAGCACCAAGATATTGAAACGTTAGGCACCAAGATATGAGAATCAAGTCACGGCTTTTGAGATACTTATCATCTCGTCGATATAAAATGAAATGAACTGAAATACGAAAAATATAAGCAGAGTCGATAACGGAGGAAACAGAATCAAAAAAAGGATTAGAAACTTAGAGACAAACAAAATGAGATCGCCTAAGCTTGAAGCAAAAAAAGGAGGCTGGGGGATCAAAGAAAGACCCAAACAAATCACATCGTCAAAAAAAGAGCCCTGACAATGCGGTTTAGTCAGCTTTTATTAAAAAATGTAGGGATATTCTACGTACTTCATTACTTCACGACATTTTATTTGTGGCACGTTTTCAATTACTTGCGTTTGGGATGTTTTCATATCGTGCAAATGTTGCAAGCCCTGAAGTAGGCTACATTGCTAATGAGAGAAAAGAATGCGGCAGTGTAATAGAATTCAAGATATCCGTATTGAGCACAAGGATGAATTGGCAGGAATAGGACCGGAAGAAGGAGTTTCGAGGAACCAGGTGATGGCCCAGGAGGGGGAAGGCAAGGGCGGGGGTGGGGCAGATGTTGCAGGTGGCGCCTTATCCTCAGCAGCGCGTGGGAGCGTGATCGCAGAGGGGGAGGGGAGGGGAGAGGGAGGGGAAAGGGAGGCAGCAATTAGCTGCTGCTGCACGGAAGCCCCCGCGGCACGCGAGTGTCCCGCCCCTCTCGCCCCTGCTCCCATCACGCTCTCACCTCCGAATACTGCGGCCATGCATCAGCCCTGGTACGACAAGGAGCAAGTGAGAACTCTCACAAAAAGCACAACTTTTCGTTTAGTTCTTCTGCACATATAATAATAATAATAATAATAATAATAATAATAATAATAATAATAATAATAATAATAAAGTTTCATTAGTTCTTTCGAGAACCGGTTTAGAACAATAATCATTGATTAAATATCTGTATTAGCCAAATGTTAAACAGTGTTTCTCAAGGAACAGGTACATTGCATGATTACCACATCATCCATAGAATTATGAAGGATTTGTAATTGCACTCCGATTGACATTGAGAGATAATCTCCATTTTCGTCCCTTGCTGAATCCTTTAACAATGTTGGCAAGAGAGTTTTCACAATTAATTAGATGCAAATAATGCAATGGCCATTATTATTGTTATTATTATTATTATTATTATTATTATTATTATTATTATTATTATTATTATTATTATTATTATTATTAATTTTTTTTCAATGCAAACAGAACAGCAAATACTGGGACAATACATCCAAACTCAAGGAAGGAGAATCTCGGGGAAGTCCGTAAGTATCTTGAAGCTGAAAAGTGCCCACAGTGTTTTTTGTATTTTGGTTTGAGCATTTGAGCATTGTATTTTCATTTGAGCATTTGAAAATACAATGTAATTTGCCACAGATATTTGAAAAACATATTACAACATATCGTCACAATTTTCACCCAGTGATTTACATTATTCATAAAAAATGTCATTTACGCTCAATTTCCTCAGTTTTCAAGCTATTTACCGGTTTGATGTATAAATACAGACTACAAAGCGCTGAAATATGCTGAAATGAGATATCTGAGATCAGTACGGGGTTATAGACTTATGAACAGGAAAAAAATTAAAAATACCTGAGAAACTTCCAGTACATTTTCTTGAAGACAAAATTAGACTACCGACATTCTTGAATTCAACACATTGAAACGATGCAAGACAACTTACTGCGATGAGAATCTTGCAATACTTCCCGCAGGGACGAAAAACTCCTGGTCTCTCGAAGAAGAGATGGGGTGAGAAGACGGAAACGGAGGTGTATCACAGTGCCTATACACAGGACCTACACACTTTGCCTAAACCTAGGAAAGGAAAAGAAGAAGAAGAAGAAGAAGAAGGAGGAGGAGGAGATATGTACTATAAGACATACCATTTACGTTCTTCAAAAATTGTGTAGTGGCATGTGGATGTTTGACAGATTTAATAATCTGATATTCTATCAGCTTACATTTTAAGCTCCAAAACTGAAAAGGGCGGTACCCTGAAGTGGAAGTTTCTGAACTCCTCTGTGTTTGAAATGCAGACGTACAAAATTTCGGATAAAAAAATTGTATATTTTTTCATATACTGTAGTTCCCTTTTTTAACCTGATTTCAGCGCCGAAGACGAATCTAATCAAATTACTGGCCTTCTTCAAAAGATGAAGTTTTTTGCTTCGCTTCATTCAAGAGAGGCAAATACCGACTTGAAACTTCAATACCATATACTTATTTATGAGTACATCTTAAAGTCCAGAGTATCTTTACACTGTTCACTGATCAGCGCTGGTTTGACTAAGCACCAGGCAGTTGTTTGTGCCGCAATCCTTCGCTTACAAACAATAGCGTTACGTACTTCAGTGATGATTCGCCTTATCTACTAGCTGGCGGATATAGAACCAATATCCCGACACCAGAAAAACAGGCCACAAACCATTAGAATAGGGAATCTCAACATCAACAACTTCAAACACTTAACAAATAGTAACATTACTTAATCTTAACTGACGCTTTCACGCAAAATATCCATAGAAATAAATAGAAGTTATAATAAAAACTAACCTTATAATCATCATGGTGTAATTTTAAATGACACGTGTTTGATATAACATCACAATAAAACTTGTTTCATTAATAAGTTTTACGATTTATTTATAAGCGTAAAGACATGTGGCTTGGGGCTGTCGTCAAGCTATTGCTTCATCTGCATTTCATTTATTTGTAGCTTATATTTTCAAGAACACTGAAGTTCTTCCGTGAACGTCTTTCTGGGCCTATGAACTCTTCCTTTTTCTACACATTTGCCTTTAAAACATTAATAGAATATTTTTAATTTGCAAACTTGAGAACACAGAAATCCGGATTCGTGTTCCAAATATATTTAAAAAGATATATTACTTTCATCTTTTTCCAAAACAGCTTTATTTTACAGTCTTTTCAGTACAGGAAATAATTATGAAAGATGGCGCGTTATGTCGGAAAATTAGAGCAACTTTTTATGGAAAAGTTGAAGGTTTTGCTTGACACAGATATGCCTGCATATTTTTATTGGTAATTTTCATCTCCAAAGACACTGAAGGACATTGAAATTAGCGATGAATTGACCTGCGTACTTTGTATTGGTAAGCCGCCGAAACTTATGGCTATTAAGGGGCCAGCGACGAACTTTGGCCACTTAGGACAAGTGCAACCGTAGAGATTTCGACATAAAATGAACAGGATAAAACTATCTAACAGTCATAAATATGCTTTAAAATGAAGGATTATTTGTCAATTTTTTAAAAATTGTAGCAACTAGTGATCTACAGATGAATATACTACACAAAATGGTTTTACAAACTGTAGCACACGCACACACACACACACACACACTGCAACAAATTAAATATTTAATTACAACCACCTTTTCGAATATTAAAATAACGTAGTGTAGTGTATACGGGTACAAAATACATACGTTCTTTACATACCAAAAATAAAAAAATACTGTTCAATAACAAATAGATTATAACAATATAGATTATCGAATTAAAACTACATTTACTACAAGAATTGAACTAGTGAAATAATTTATAAATATAAATTTTTGATATCTCATTTTCAAATAGTTTATACATTGAAATATATTAAAATATATTTTGATTACAAAATGAAATACAAATTACCTTCCATTCTCGTAAATTCTAGTAAATAAATGCCTTCCTTCATTTTCTAAAATGCCCTACTCTCAAACATTTTCTGAAGCCGCCCTTGATCTGGTGCTTCTACCTCATTCGAGGTCGGCGGCAGCCCTTCCCGCGCAGCCAATGAGAGATGTCGACGGCTTCTCATATCATTCTTGTGTTCTCGAGTCTAACAAAACTATACTTCAACTATACTACAAGTCTCTCGCGAACGGTGGAAGTGAGAGGACGTGCCCTCTACTCCGCGGTGTCTCGTGATTTCTAAGTTGTGCGTTGACTCATTGTGTCAAGTTGTGCGTCCACATTTTGTGTTCTGACTAGTGTGTAGTGTTTTCGTGATCAATTGTATCTCCTGTTTATAAAATTCTGTGTTTCAACTGGTGATATCAAAAAAATATGTTGCCTCCATAAGACGTAAACAATCGATATGGCCTCGGAGAACACCTCCCAGCCGGAATCTGAATTTATAATGGATTCGTCTACTACAAGTAAAGCTGAACTACAAACTCAGCTGTTTCATCAACAACAATATCAGCAGCAGCAGCAACAACAACAACAACTCATTTTACATCAGATACCACAAGATACAGTGATAGCAATGCCATTTCCCTTTTTTCCTCCTGCCGTACAGCCTTCAAATTCAAGTTCAACCGATGTAACAAATTCAGAACTTAATGGAACAACCCACGGTAATTCAAGTAGTGACAGCAACACTCATAAATGGCAAGTTGTTGTAAGCAAGCGCAAGGGATGTAAATCTCACAGCCCTGAAAGTCATAAACAATCAAAACGTCAAAGTGCAAATATAAGTGGCATACTATCATGCAATAGATTTGCAGATCTCGAACTAATTAATGACGATGAATCCGATGATAAAGTAATCGATGAAAGTTCCAAATCCAGCAACATTCAGAAGGTGCAAAAACCACCGCCAATATTTATCCCTGGGGTAAATGACTTTCACACAATGTCAGAAACTTTACAAAAAGTCGTGAAGAAGGAAGAATTCTACTGCAAGCTTGTAGGTCAAGATAAATTTAAAATCTTACCGGCAACAACAGAAGCTTATCGATCACTTATTAAATACCTTACTAAAGAGAAAATTGAGTTTCACAGCTATCAGCTAAAACAAGAAAGAGCATTTAGGATAGTCTTAAAAAATATGCATCCAACAATAAATATTGATGAACTGAAAGCAGAAATAGAAGAAAACGGTCATACTGTAAGAAACATTCATAACTGCAAACACCGTATAACAAAAGCTCCCTTACCGGTATTTTTTATTGATTTGGAACCAAAAGATAATAACAAAGACATTTATAAATTGCAGTACCTTCAAAATACCAAAATAATAATTGAAGATCCAAGAGTAAAGCGAGATCTTGTGCAATGCCATCGCTGCCAAAGTTGGGAGCACACGAAGCACTACTGCAACCATCCTTATCGGTGCGTAGTATGCGGCGAGAATCACGATAGCAGAACTTGTGATAACAAGAAAAACAAGACGAAGCCTGCAAAATTCGCCCTTTGTGAAGGTCCCCATACAGCAAGTTATAAAGGATGTGAAATTTATCAAAAAATACGCAATAAAAAATATCCACAGGCGTCTAAATTTCCACAAGATTCAAACTACAGTGCTTCACAAAACAATACGAATACAGGTCAAGAAAACTTCCCACCTACTTCGATAAATAATTTCCATCAGCATAGTACTTATGCACAAGCACTGAAAAACTCGCAAAAGAAGGATAGTCTGAACAATAATGCAACAAACACGGAGTCCAATACTCAAATATTTTCAATAATACAACAGACTTTCGAAAGATTTGAAACTATACTCAACAGACAAGCAGAACAAATAAGTGCACTTTTAAATCTTGTGTCAAAACTGCTAACTAAATAATGAACAAATCATATAAGATAGCAGCTTGGAACGCCAATGGCTTGCTACAACACCGAGAAGAAGTTAAGTGTTTTCTCCAGTTAACAAATACGGATATCATGCTCATTTCAGAAACTCATTTCACCAACAAAAGTTTTTTCTCGCTTCAAGGATACAACATATATTATACAAATCATCCGGATGGTACAGCACATGGAGGAACAGCTATACTTGTTCGGGAAAAAATTAAACATCACTTAAATTCTCAATTTAACACCACGTATTTGCAGTCAACATCCATTCAAGTAAGAGATGCATTCGGAACATTGAATATTGCAGCAATATACTGCCCTCCGAAGCATAAAATCCAGAGTTCACAATTCGCAAGCTTCTTCAGAACACTTGGACCAAGATTTATTTCTGGCGGTGACTACAATTCTAAACATCCATTATGGGGCTCCAGACTAACCTCCCCGAAAGGTAAATCTCTATATGAAACTATAATAAACGAAAAATTATCCTCGTTCTCTTCTGGCCAACCCACTTACTGGCCGACAGACACTAACAAAATTCCTGATGTATTAGATTTCTTTATTGTAAAAGGAGTTAACCAAAGTTACATTCACACCTACTGGTCACAAGATCTATCGTCTGATCATTCACCAGTTCTACTAGTCATTAGCTCAATCATTATTGAAGACAATAAGCAAACCTCAATCCACAACAATAGAACAGATTGGAAATATTTCTCAGAATGGCTAGCTAATAACAGCACAGCTAATCTACCATTGAAAACTGCTTTCGACATAAATGAAGCTATAGAATATGTAACCAGACAACTCCATCAAGCTGCGTGGCATTCTACACCAGAAATAAAGCAAAACAAAAAGCTATATATCCCACAAGTAATAAGAGAAAAGGTGAAATCAAAACGTAAATTAAAGAAACAATGGCAAATCACTAAAGACCCAGCAGTCAAAAGAAGACTAAATTCAGCTTCGCAAAACCTCAAAAGATTACTTCAAGAATATCGAAACCACGCCCTACAAGATAAACTCACAAAATTGATTCCGAGTTCGAATTCAGAGTATTCTCTTTGGAAAACTACTAAATACTTGAAGAGACCGATGCAACCTATTCCTTCCATCAGAAAAATCGACAGCACATGGGCTAAAACCGACGAAGAAAAAACTGAATGCTTCGCGTCCCATTTCTCTAACATCTTTCAACCATTTCCTTCACAAATATCTGCTACAGAAGAGGAAGAAATTTACAACTTCTTAGATTCACCACTGCAACTAGCTCCCCAAATCAAACCCGTAAGTGCTCGAGAAGTTGAAACAACAATTTCAGAATTTACCAACTAAAAAAGCTCCCGGATACGATATGATTTCAGCAACAATTCTACACCATCTACCAAGAAAACTAATAGCCTTACTTACTTCCATCTTCAATGCCATCCTGAGACTAGGACACTTCCCTGATCAATGGAAAATCGCTCAAGTAATAGTCATCCCTAAGCCCGGCAAAGCAACACATGAAGTTGTATCATACAGACCTATTAGTCTACTGCCAATATTACCAAACGTTTTTGAAAAACTGCTTCTGTCACGTTTAAATCCACTTCTACAAGAAAATGAAATAATACCTCATCATCAGTTTGGGTTCAGACAACAGCATTCGACTGTAGAACAAATTCATCGAGTAGTAAACGAAATTAGTGAATCGCTAGAAAATAAAGAATATTGTTCTGCTGTATTTCTAGACGTAAGCCAGGCTTTCGATAAGGTTTGGCACCCAGGTCTATTGTATAAAATTAAGAAAAATCTACCGTATCCTTACTATCACTTGTTAAAATCGTATCTTACAGAGAGATATTTTCAAATAAAATTTAACGGTGAAACTTCAAAACTTATCCCTATAAAGTCAGGAGTGCCTCAAGGAAGTGTGCTTGCACCTTTCCTTTATTCATTATATACTGCCGACATCCCATCATCTGTAAACGCATTGACAGCAACCTACGCGGACGACACAGCCATCTTAGCTCGACATGAAGATCCAGCAGAAGCATCTCGTCTCGTAGAAGAACATCTCCAATCCATCCACAAGTGGCAGAAACGCTGGCGCCTCAAGATCAATGACAAGAAGTCTGTCCAAGTCACCTTCACCTGAAGCAAGAAACGTGTCCACCTATAAAAATCGGATCGCAATCTATTCCTCAAAATGACTCGGCAAAATATCTCGGACTTACTCTGGACAGAAGACTCACATGGAAAAAACATATAAAGAAGAAAAGGAAAGAATTAGACCTAAAACTTAGAAGGTTAAACTGGCTACTTGGAAGAAAATCATCGTTAAGCATCGCAAACAAAGTAATTGTGTATAAAGCAATATTAAAACCAGTATGGACATATGGAATTTAACTTTGGGGAACAGCTCAAAATTCTAATATTGAAATATTACAACGCTTCCAGTCTATAGCCTTAATAAAATTTGTAAATGCCCCCTGGTACGTAACGAATGCAACATTACACAAAGACTTACAGATTCCAACTATAAAAGAAGAAATCAAGAATACCAGTGCAAAATACCTACAAAGACTACATAATCATCCGAATATTCTAGCCATCAACTTACTAGACAATAGTGACTCCACCAGACGACTTCAACGCCATCATACTCTAGACCTTCCATATCGACTTTAAATTATTCATTTCAGAAATTATAATTAATAGTTAATTTGTATTAATAATGTATCATTGGTGGAGTACGGTCATGGGATTTTACTCCTCTCGTGTATTTGTTTATGTAAATCTATGTAATTTTGCCAAATGTTTGTTCACAAACAAATTGCAAAATAAAATATAATTTAAAAAAAATATACTACAAATATACTTCAACCTCTCGCACAAAACCGGAGGTTTGAAAGCATTTTTCAATTTATAAGTATAATCGACATTAACAATATAGATTATCAAAATAAAATTACATCTAATACGAAAATTGTAATAGCGAAATTATTTATAAATATATGTTTTCGATATTTCATTTTTCAATAGTTTATACATTGAAATATATTAAAATATGTTCAGCAGAAAATGAAATGCAAATTACTTTCCATCCTCCAAAATTCTAGTAAATAAATGTTTTCTTTTATTGTCTAAAATGCCCACCCATAAACATTTTCTGAAGCCGCCCTTGCCCAGGTGCTTCTGTCTCATTCGAGGGCGGCGGCAGCCCTTCTCGCGCAGCCAATGAGAGATGTCGACGGCTTCTTCTGTCGTTCGCCGGCCGTCGCGACGCGCGGACTGTCTCCGAGAGGGAACTCCCACGAGCCACCAGAATGACACTGATGAAGTTTCTTTGAGAAAGTTTGTTTTCCTTCTCCGTGTTTGACCCAACGGCGGCAGGAGCGGCGTACGAGAAGATTGAATGCACTGTCTCATAGAACATCAGTCTACGACAAAAATCTGTCATGAAGCCCTGAGTGAGAAAGCACGAATTATGTCTAAAGCTAATGTGTTACAAGTCGTTCATTATTGCACCTCGGGTCGATGAAGTTTATCATCCAAAAAATAATATTTATGAATTTCTAAAAAAAATATTTAGTATTATCTAACGCGGGATACACAATCCTTCAAGTTAAATTCAAAGAATAGAAATCAAAGTTAAAAGTCAATATCATTCTTTGCTGCCATTTCTCTTAATTTGATAGGTATTTTCTATTTTAATAATATTTTTCAATGTTTTAACACTTCCAAATAAAAGTTCCTTGAATTACGTATTTAAAACTTGTTATATACAGAAAATATACGAGTATTATCAATACATTACCCTAAATTCTCATTTTATATAATTTATCTTAATCACGAATGTTCCCAATTTCAGACATTGTTTACGTTTACCAACACTAAAAGACGTAGATCTTGCCTGTTGTAAGTAGCTCCAAGATGGCGGCAATCCGTTGCGAAAGACGATATATAACACTGGAATTGGGTTATTTGGAACTTTGGATGTTTTTCCACTTTTTTACGATCCCTCCACTTCGTGGCAGTTCTTTTTCAACTATTTTTCTCGAACCATTTGGCTATTTCTCTCGAGAGCTTCTTGGCAGCGGTGGACTTCCAGCCGCTGGCGTTGGAGAGGGTAGACAGAGCGAGAAAGCCGGAGTGGGAGGGAAGAGGGGGCGAGGAAGAGAGAGAAGGTTGGGGGAGATGGGCGAACGACAGGTTGACAGGACAAAAATAATACACTGAATAGAAGGCGCGAAGTGATATATAAGTAAGGAAATATTCAGAGTCCGAGAATAGGCAGGATTGATTTTGGTGCTCGTGAAGTATTGAGCGAATGGTGGAAGTATGATAGTGAGCATCAGACAATTAGTTTTCTTTGTTTAATGTAACTATTCATTCTTGGATAAGGTGAGTTTTATAGCTGGGTATTATACGATAATTGAAAAGAAATATTTTTAACAATTTCTGTAATTGCTATTATTTGGAACAATGCAATTGAAAAATGAATATCATGCGATCAAAGTAAAGTTTCATCAATTGAGAGTGTGATCACAATATTGAATGTCACTTTCGTAGATAGATTTCGAAGTGCTGGATAATACTCCTATGCATGAAGACCATAACTGACTTTGAAAACAGTTGTAAATTTCTGAATAAATAACACGTACCTCACGTGTCAATGAAAGTGAAATGAATAAATTGCTCATAGCAAAATTTAATTTTCTGAGATGCACCTTTTAGGTTTTCAAGGACAGCTTAAGTACATGTGTACTCAACAGCAGGAGAAAAGACTGGACAAGCAGAAGCGATCATGTCTATATGTAGGTTTTGAAGAAGCGAATGTGTGAGAGAACGAAATTTTCAAAGATGACTCACAAACATACGGAGGAGGAGAAAGCATGTGAGCGGGAGAGCCATGAGACAATAAAGGTAATAATAGGAGAAAGTACACATCATCATTATCAGGAAGATAATAATTACGTCTAAAATCTAGACTCTAGATGAACGCCAAACAGGTAGTTCGTGTAAGAGAGAGGGAAGAGACAGGAAAATAAATGACTTAATGAATAAACGGGTAAAAATTGAGAGAGGTTAAGAGTATACACTGTGTAATGATTTATGAATATACGAGGGAGAGAGACGAATTCTCCATTACAATGTTTACCTCTACCTGAGCTTCAGTTAATATCAAGAGTTTAAAATTATAGGTGAATAAGGTATATTAAAACTGAAAGTGATGAAGTAATGTGAGGCATAGGAAACAGGGTACCTATAAAACCTATGAAACCTGAAAACCTCTCAAACCACCATGATTTTCATCTCAAACCATCGCGATGGAATTTGAGACCGGATATCTAGGCACCGGGAGCTCTGGGTGCAAACATGCAAATTGTCTAAGGTGGGGTAGGCGAGAATGATATCGAAGGGTGAAACGAGAATGATTTCAAAGGGAACGAGTGGGTTCGCAACAAGGTGAAGTAGGATGCAGTACGATCAGGAGCGGAGCGGGGTCAGATGAGGATGTTGTGGCCGTGTAAGGTTAAGCGGGAAAAGGTAAGGCAGAGCGGTGTGAGAGAGGGTGGGGAGAGTAGAGGCCGGGTGAGGGTGGCGGGGCGAAGTGATGTGGGGTGAAGACGACCCGGGTCAGAGCGGTTAGGAGTGGAGGGTAGGGCTGAGCGAAGAGGAGGGAGGCGAGGCAAGGCGAGGCGGGGCGGGACGGGGAGATTCGGGGCGCGGCGGAGCGCAGTGGGGCGGGGCGGGGAGAGGCGAGGCAAGATGAAGCGGGGTACTGCGGGGCATGGCGGGGCGGGGCGGGGCGGGGCGAGGCAAGGCGAGGCGAAAGCGAGGCGAAGGCGAGGCGAGGCGAGGCGAGGCGAGGCGAGGCGAGGCGAGGCGGCGAGGCGAGGCGAGGCGAGGCGAGGCGAGGCGAGGCGAGGCGAGGCGAGGTGAGGCGGGCGGGGCGAGGCTGGATGGGGAGGAGAGACTAGGCGGAGAGAAGCAGGACGGGACGAGGTGGAGCGGAATGGGGAGAGTTGGGGCGAGGCGGGGGGAGGTGAGGCGGGGCTTGGCGAGACAAGGCGGGGAGAGGCGGGTTGAGATGGAGAAACGAGGCGGGAAGTGGCGGGACGAGGAGAGTCGGGGCGTGGTCGGGCGAGGAGGGAAGAGACGGGGAGGAGCGAATCGGGGCGGGGCGGAGAGAGACGAGGGCGAGACGAGGCGGGACAGGGCGGAGAGAATCGGGGCGTGGCGCGGAGAGGCTGGGTTAGGAGGGAGAGGCGGAGACAGGCGAGTGGGGCAAAGCGGGGTATGGTGGGCCAGGCGAGGGCGATGGTGCGGAGTGGTGAGACGGGGTGAGGCGGATAGTCCGGGCGGGGCAAGACGAGGCGAGGCGGGATGGGGGGGAGAGAGCCGGGGCGTGATGGGGAGAGGCGGGGTGAGGCGGGGAGAAGCGTGGCGTGGTGGGCTTGGCGAGGGCGAGGGTGCGGAGGGGTGAGGCGGGGTGAGGCGGATAGACAGGGCGAGACGAGGCGAGGCGGGACGGGGAGGAGAGGGCCGGAGCTTGATGGGGAGAGGCGGGGCGAGGCGGGTAGGGCGAGGCAGCGCAGTTAGATGCGGGGCGGGGCGAGTCGGGGAGCGCGCTGCATCTGGGCTTGAGCCAGGGGGTGCTGCCAAGCGAGTGGCGGGCGCCGGCTGCCGGCTGTGCGGCGCGGAGTCGGGGCCGGGAAGCAAGCGGCTGCCCGGGTCGCGCCACGGCCTCACTTTGCACGCAGAGCCAGATCCCAGCGCCCAGCGCCTATTTCACAGCTCATGGCTCCCATCTCGTATCTCCCAGGCTCCATCTCCCATCTCCCAGCTCTCACCTCCCATCTTCCGTCTCACAGCTTCCCTCTCCCATCTTCCAGCTTCCATCTCTCAACGACAGTCTCTCAACTTGCATCTTCCATCTCTCGTAAAATAAGGTACCATTGAATTGAATTCTCTCAGCTTCCATCTCCCATCTATGAGTCTCCATTTCCAGTCTACTTGTCTCCAATTCCCAGCTCCCAATTCCCTCATCTCCTCTAACACCCAACTCCCAGCATTCAACCCGCAGCTCCTAGATTGCAACTCCCGTCTTTTGACTTCAACTCCTAGCTTTTTCCTTTGAGCCTCTAGTTCTCCCAACAGCCAGAGCCCTTTCGGTATGCCAGATGTGCGCTCAAGGGAAGGAGGCGTGACCCTGGGGCGATGCAAAGCACCCCCCCCCCAGCGAGGCATTTGGTATGTCCCTCATTGAGGAATCTTACGAATCCCCGAATCTTACGTTTTATAACTGTGATAAAAAGCGCTATCATTAAAAACAAAATTAAATCAAATTTTTCCATGGAATTTTTAAGTCCAATTTAAATGTAAGAAATGCAATTATTTGTAAATTTGGAAGAGACTATTGTTTAACACCGATTCATTGAACTAATTTAAGCTATTTTAACATGACGCTTTTAATTGCACGTTGCAAATTGTTATGAATGACTGCTTACGTTTGTAATAAAAATAACCTGTTATTCGAGTTTAGGGGAAAGAGTGCGAGAAATTGTGAGACTTAGTTCTCTTACTTTTGTCTTAATTCTCTTACTACTTAACACTTTCTATTTTGAGTGGCAGTATTTTAGAACTCATATCTATTTTGTCGGCTTATTCACTTTTCTTGTTACAGTTGGATTCGCCTCTCTTGTGTTTATATTACAAATTTTTTCTTAGTATATTAATTGTGAAAGATCGTTACTATTTACTTTACATTCCAATTCGAATATTCAGTTATTTACCTTTCCTACTGTTTATTCCAAACCATTCCTTATATTTACCACTCATATTATTGTCTTTATATTTCTATAACCTGTTCTTTCTCTAAACCACTTAACATATTCCCTTCGTGTTGTGCCATATCTGTATACCTTCAAAGACGACCACTTTTCAATGTCATCCAATGCAATTTTCTTTATCTCCTGTTAACCCAATTTTCAATTTACATTATCTAATAAAAACTCACAATTTTTTTAGCTAATCTATTAAATCTTTATATTCGGTAAATCACAGACACTTCATAGGAAACTTCCGATAATTTTCCGTGTCAAGGTAATTCCTCATGAAAATCACAATGAACTAGTGATATTTAATGATTATTCCACTAATGAAATTATACCCAAATGAGTTTTAGAACGCGCCAAAATGAATAGGATTAATGAAACTCGCACTTTCATTGAACGACGCTCCATAAGACTATTCTATTGCAGCTTAAAGAGACGCGGTAAGAAAAATCGGATAGAAAAAAGCGGTGCCATTTTTAGATAAGTCGCTTGATTAGGTGATTACTATGTATTGTTAAAAGTTATTAAGGGTGAATTTTATGAGTGAAGTAGTGTTGCGTATCTTTAATACCTACTACTCTTGCTAATTAGTAATTATTATTAGCTAAAGCGTGCACGGATGTACTGCATATTCTTTGTATGTAATTTGTTGATGTCGGGGCTATGTTCCTAGTTTTTCAGCACTCCTGAGCGTACTGGTTTATCGTTTTTTCCTCTCTTCCTGCACCATGCAATGTGGTATCGTTCGCAGGTCTGCTCATAGAGTTTACATATACACGTGTTAGTCGGATCGTGGAATCGTTCTTGTTTGCATATCAGATGGTGGAAGCCGCGGGTTGCTAGTCTTGTAAACTACATGTCGCATTTCGTAATTTACGATCGTCCAATTTTGGTTTGTCATTCCCTCTGTAGCATAAACTTCTGCTCATATTTTTCTTCTTTTCATTCCTAGGATGAATTTTAGCTATCGTCACTGGGAGAAGTAACTGTGTATTTAAATCGTCAATTAGAAAGCTTTCCCTAGCTAAAACGTAGACTGGTCTAGATAGTTTTCTTGGGGCTACTCCTAGAGATTTTTGGAGGAAAGAGGCCTTTCCTTACTCTACTATTCACAGATTGCCTATGATAAGTTTTTCCAAATGCTCTCAATTTCATATGTTAATACAGGAAGAACATTGGCTTGGAATAGATTTATGGCGGTGACATCTCCAATCTTCGTATTTTAACGTCATTTATTGCCAGCACGATTTGTTGTTTTTCTGTGATGTGTTTTACGAAGCATTTGCCCGTTGTCTGCGTTGTAACTCCTAGGTACCGGTAGTACGTCACTCTTTCAATTATGGTGTCTTCTATTGTTATTTCTTCTTTGTGAGATTTTTTTTTACCATTTCTGAAGACCGTCATTTATGTTTACTGCTTATTTATTTGGACGTTGTGATTTCTGCACCAGCTTACAATGTCATTCATGGCTTCCTGGTGGTTCTGAATGTCGTCTGGCCCTATTACTACATCGTCGGCGTATGCGTACAATTTCACTCCTTTTCTTCGGGAGATATCCGTTCTTGCTAAACGAATTTGGATTTAATGGGACAATAATACGAGTAATGTGACTCCAAAAATGTGGCAGGCCTTTCTTTAACTAAATCAAATCATGAAATAATATTATTAACTTATTAAATACACAATTCTTCAAAACTTTGGAAAACAATAAAAAATGGAATGTTTGAAGCCATAATATGAGCGACCTCTGAAGAAACTAACCTTTTAAAACGTCTAATGACCCCACTATTTTTACATTTTATATCTACGCCCAAGAATAAATAGACTAAAAATACAAGAATGATTCACGAAGCCTCAGAGCAATGCTCAGTGTTGCTTCCAACGAGCCACGCCGTTCGATTCGGCCTGGTGATAGCTCAATCGCCGGAGAGAGCGGGTCTGCAGCACTCGTTCCCAGAATATCCACTATTCACGGCCGTAACGACGGCACAGAGGCACAGAGGGCGCGCGTGCAATGATAGCCCCTTCCCCACATCGGCACCAAATAATTAGGACCGAACCCAAAGAGCGGACCGGGCCGCCCGTTCCACTGCCTCCACCCCCCGTCCCCACCCACCTCTTTCGCCTCCACCTTCATTCCACGGAAACTCCGTCCCCGCTCCGGCCCACTCCATCCCCGCAACGAGTCCGGCCCGTTCCTGCTGCGACCCCACTGCTTCCCCTCTTCGTCTCCACTACTACGCGGTCAGTCCCCCGTCCCCGCTCCTACCTCTTTTGCCTCCGCCTCCATCCCACCTCCGGCCCCGCTCCGGTTCATGAAAAAGGTCCGGAGTCCGTTCCATTCCTGCTGCGACCGCACTGCTTCCCCTCTTCTTATCCACTCCTACGCACTCTATCCCTTCTTCTTTTATCCCCCGCCCCCGCTCACATCTCTTTTGCCTTCGCCTCCATTCCACCGGATCTTCGGTCCAGATCCGGTTCACTCCATTCCCGCACTGTGCCCGTTCCTTCCCAGCTGAAACCCCACTTCTTCCCTTCTTCGTCCCCACTCCTACGCGGTCTGTTCCTTCTTCGTTTATTCCCCACCTCCGCTCCCACCTCTTTTGCCTCAGTCTTCATTCTACCGTCTCCGCACCTCCGACCCAATCCCTCCCCGCACAGAGTCCGTTCCGCACCTGCTGCCGTCCTACTTCTTCCTCGCTCCGACATATTCCGTCGCCTCTCCGTTTGTGCCCCGACCCCGCTCCGGCCTCGCTAAGATCTCGCTCTGCCCTCCCTCTGCTCCCTGTGCACTCGCTCCGTTCCTGCTCCGACTCTAGCCAGCTCATCTCTGTTTCTTCTGTTTCCGCTCCTCCTCTTCTCCATTCCTCCGCTCCTTCTCCACTCCCTCTGCACGTCTTCTACACACATTCGTCACTCCTCCATTCCTCCTCTTCTCCGCTCCCTGGTCCTCGCTCTTTTGCTTCTCCGTCCCTACTCTACCCCACTCCGAATCCGGTCTGTTCCCGATTCGTCTCCGTTACGTCCCTGTTCCCTTCTTATTTCGTCCCTGCACCGAGCCTGATATGTGCTCACACCGTTCCCACTCTGACCCAGCTCCGTCGCCGTTCCTCTCCCATTTTACCCGTGTTTCGTCCCCCTACCGTCTCTGCTTCGTTACAGATTCACATCTCCTCCTACCCCAATCTGACGTTATTCCATCTCCGCCGCAGACCCCATTCGTACTCCACGGTACCCCCACAGCTTCGCCGCACTCCGCATCGCTCTGAATTGCTTCTTCACTCCCGAAGAGCCTTTCTCCTGTCTCTGTCAGGTGCTCTGGACGCACGTCCCCGCTAGCTTTAACCATGTGCCGCCCAAAACAGCGTGGGCCGCGCGAAAAAGTCATACAAAATTTTCTAATGAGCTTTTCTGTGATCAGAGCCAAATTGCTGCTGCAATATTTTTAAAGCGACAATATTTTTTAAGAACCATAACACAAACATTGAATTTTTATATTTCAAACTGCAATAATAAAGATATTGTATAAGTCATATATTGCTAACAATTTTATGAATAACTTGCGAAAATCTTTTAACACCAATTTTACTTGAATTCTCGCAGTTCACAGATTGGCTAGTCAGATGAGACAGTTACATTCGTGCTGTTTCTCCTGGCAGCAGAGACACGCTGGAGACTCATCGCGCATTTCCCAAAAAATTAAACTGCCTCCTCAATAGTATATTTTACATTTTAATAACGTTTTTTATATTTTATATAATTGGCAAATATAGCATGTGCTGTTCGACTTCTGGCTCTTAGTAGTATTGCTGAACTTAAGAAAATATATTTCCAGTAGATTTTTCATCTCAGTATTTTCTTTCATTCTAAGAGACCCATACATCCGCTCGCAATGGTCTCTGATCTGCAGAATACTTAGTTTTCCTAAGTATCCCGTTCTTGTCTCTTCCGTTTTCTTCTTCTTCTTCTTCTTCTTCTTCTTCTTCTTTTCCTCATCCGTTATTACCAACTTCGATTTTTTTGAGACAATAGATTGCACACTCAAGTATTAATTTTCTACTTGTCTATTTTTTCATTCGTTTGTCCACTTGTACGTAAGTTTCCATCATTCCGTGAAGCAAGGAATTTTGTTCTTTATTACTCCTAAATTTTTTATTTGCAATTTTATTCTGCTTGGTCCGATTCTAAGCGCCCCTATCTACATCTCCTGCATTTTTCTAGCTCCGGCTGTCCTCCCTTTTTCCTCGCGCCTCCGCCTTTCGGCGAGCGGGCTTCCTCCCCACCCCGGCCTTCTGGTCGGGTCGGCCATTATCTTTTCTCTCGGCGAGCATGGGCTCCGGTGCACGCGTGCATGGCGGCGCGGGCGGGAGCGGGCGGCGGGGGCGGGCAGGCGCTGCTGGCGCGGGGGTGGGCGCGAGGCGGGCGGCGCACCGGCGTATGAGCGCATACGCCGCTCTGGGGGCGGCGGGTCGCCAGGACGCGGAGGCGTGGGCGCAGGGGGTGGGCGGAGATGGATGGAGGCGATGGGGCGGCCGCACCGGGCCGAGGCAGGCGGAGGTGCGCGTCGGTGGCGGTAGGGAGGAAGTGGGGGTGAAGACGAGGCAGGTGGAAGTGGCGGTGAGTCGTGGGAGGAGGCAGAGATGGAGATGGAGGTAGAAACGTGGGTGGCGGGGGCAGGCGGGGGGCGGCCGAGTGCGGAAGGGGGCGGGAAATGCTGAGCGAAGACGTGCAGAGGCGAGGGAGCTGAGCGGGGACGGGCAAAAGCATAAGCACACGCAGAGGCGGTCGCGAATTTGGAGGCGGAGGCAGTGGCTTTGGGAGAGGCGGTGATTGGGAGGGACTGTGACGGGGACGGGTAGAGGAGCATGGAGGCGGGGGCGGAGACGGAAGCGGGAAGCGGCGGGGTCAGCGGCTGAGGCAGGGGTCGGGGCGAGGTCAGGGGTGGTGACGGTGACGGTAGCGGTGGCGGTGTTGGGAGCGGGTCGGCGGCGGCAATGGTGGCAGGGGCGGGGGTGGAGGCGGTGACGATGACCAGAACACGCGGAGGTGCGCGGCGGCGGGGCCGGGGACAGGGGCGGAGAAATGCCTCTTGACGTGCCGGGACGCTCCTTAACGAGCAGCCCAATTGAGATATTCAAATCAATAGAGCGGCTTCGATCGCCGATGCCCGCCCCTGGCGGGATGGTCACCGACCAAGATGACGCGCGGGGTGGCGCAATCAAGGCGGGGCTGCGGGGGCGGGGCGGACGCGCACCCCGCAGAGGCAGGGCAAAGACCTGTCTCGCTTGCGTTTTCCTTAGCCAACTCAACTTGCTTCCCCTCCTATATTCTTACATTAACATTCTCTACAAATGGAGAAAGTTGTAGTACACAAACCCCAAGAAACAACGTGAGAACATTTGACTTCAATATCACTTCTAAAGGACACCTGACACCCGCAATCTCACGTATTTGCTATGAAGTGACGCAAAGAAACATCTACTAAACGTTTGCTTCATCCCCACAAGACCTACAAACTACCTTCATACAATATATACTATAAATTGCACTGAGATGTACATTTCAGCACTCATACATCAAAAACACCTCTTCCTATTGCTCTTGGTATTATTATTATTATTACTATTATTATTATTATTATTATTAATTCATCATCGGATAGTTGCACTTTGCGGGACTTGTGCCGGAAAGACGTTTGTGACCATGCTAAATAGTTATATAAACAAAACATTGTAGCTATATGAACCACTACGGCTGCTACCTGCCAAATTGTGTGTTATTCAAGAAGTATTATTCTTGAAACATTACATGAATTCGCGTGTGACCCGTACAAAAGTGCCTTCAGCTTGTATATTTTAAATTTCTCAATTCGAACTAAGAATTGGATCGTTGAGATGATCATGGGTGCACATATTTATATATTTTCAGACTCAAATTTGTTCATCGTCGTTATTATTATTATTATTATTATTATTATTATTATTATTATTATTATTATTATTATTATTATTATTATTATTATTATTATTATTATTAGTTTTTAAGTCTTAATTATAAATTACTAAACACGATCGTTGTTAAAATAATTTTTTTAGCGCACAAATTTAATATCAGAAGTTACTTAATTGGCTTTAAAAGATGGATGTTTAAAAACCTCTATGATTTTTGGTCGATGTTTTATTAACAACGATGTTTTAAACTTAAACTTCGATATTTTGTGCATGGACGCTTTTTCTCGATGTAGCATCACTAGATAACTTTCGGAGATTTTTCAAGCTTTTGTTTGTCTGTGGTATCAATGTCGATATCTCCTTTGTTCGGCTGATATTTCTTCTGACCTTTCCACTTACAGAGTAGCATCGTTCTCCTGTAAATCATATTATACAGCCAAACTTCTTCATACATGCTAGTGAAACCTGGCTTTCCAAATGGTTAATCTTATTCCAAATATGTGACAGGTAAATTTCCACTTCTGATTTCATACACAGATTGGTTTAATCTCTTTTCCGTCCATTAGATCCTTAATGTCGTCTCAAGCACAACGCTAAACCGTCTATTCTTCGACGAACATCTTTCTTAATTGTTCATGTCTCACAGAATATTTTACAACAGCAAACACAAGCTCGACTAGTATTTTCTTTGGTAAAGAGACATCGCTGCTTTTAGGAATCTTTTCCAAATTTGCTATTGACATTTGCTTAAAGAGGCAAGCGTCTCTTGCTATTGAGATGTTTTTTTATTTTTACATTAATAAATTTACTTAATTAGAAAAAAATCCTTTTAAAATTTGTTAGGGCGGATGATTCTATGGCATACACCGTAGATTTTAATATGTAACTTACTAAAGTATTAAATCAAAACGCTTTCAAATTTAAAATAAAAAAGAACACTTATTCATACTAATAATAACAAAAAACGCTGCACAATATTGTTTCTGAACTGAAAATAACAATAAAACATTTAGGTAACTTCACAATTTTCAGTTACGATGCATATATTTATCTTCTTAACCTTTAAAATAACAAAAGTCCTTCCTTTAGATCCAATTCCATAAATACGCTTCACTATATCGACTCTTTCAAATATTCTAGTTCATTTACTGTTTCGTAACACTGTTCTCAATCAAATATACCGCCAATATAACATTGCATTTCTTACATCCAAATCCTCCACTGAAATACTCTGACATGTGTTGTATTAAACGTTTTCGTTCTCAGTCCAGAACGTATATTATCTTTCTGGTTGTTGATTTCGTACGTCTTTTCCAGTCGACACTCACCATTGTGATTTCAAACCCACCTCATCTCAAAATGTGATTTTATTTCAGTAGGCCGTGTCTATAAATATTGTCTTGACGTCAATTTGGACTCGTTGCAATATTATGTTTGATATTGGCATTTGCAATTTTCTCCGCGCCAGAAGATGAACTTCGTTACTGTAGAAACTATATTTATACATAACATTTAGTATGAAATATATGATTGCTAAGAAGCTAAGTTAAGTCCTCGTCAGAAAACGGAATGGGTGAAGATCGGGAAAGGGACACAGTAGTGATGTACAACATAACTTGTCTGTCTTTCTTAATTTTTTTTCCGAAAACATCATGAGAAAATTCTTGACTGACAACCCCCCTAGTATTTAATTGTATATTTCACAATAATAATCTAATGGTTGCTCATGACACTAAAATATACTTGTGGTTGCTGACGATATAGAAATTGTGAATATTGCAATTATCGCAAATTGAAACAGTTCGAAAAGAGCCATTTGGAGTTTCTCTTTTTGTTTTAAAATCTTAATTAATCTAAATCGTTATGAGTAGTGTGTTTTCTTTCTTAATTAAAATATTTAAAATGCAAACCTATTTCCAAATTTTTAATTCATTTGCGGACCTTAAAATGCCACTATATCTTAGAAACATCAAAATGATGTAACAAGAGATGTTATCAGAGCCACGTTACAACACCGTAGCGACAGTAATCCGGATGTAACTGAATACAATCTTTTAATTCGGTGGCAATATCTCTTGATTTCTCGTTTCTAGATTGGGAGCGGATTTCGGCAAGTGAGTGGAAGAGAGCTACAGTAATAATTTCATATTTGAGAGCAAATGCAAATTTAACTACGCACGACCTTCATTCTTCCGTTCATAGCGCGAGATTAAATTCCTTTCTTTATACCGGCTGGTACGGCAGAGGCTATATCCCGTGCATTCCGTAAAATAGGATCTAGGATCCTTTCGTAAGAAACGCAGGAATGGCGCGGTGGTTTTATGATACCCATATTTCAAGTGTCTGGTCTGCTCTGTCCCATAAGTTTTCTTTGCCGAAGCTACGAGCTCGAAGTTGAAGTTTCCTGTGGTCTCGTGACCGAAAGCTAATACGTTCGTTCTGGCGTTTTAAGTAGTATCGGAAGAACCTGATGCGATGGAATATTAGAAATGTTTCTTTGTTACGTTGGAGCGCATATTTTCTACATTTTGGCTGATAATGTTCGCCACAATGCAACTGTTATACCCCCTTTGCAATGGTTTTCTTAATCTTTGAGAAGCCACCACTCAAAAGAATTCTATTTTATAATATTAAAGTTACAGACGTGTGCAAATTATTAGAATAATGTATGAATTTGATGTTTTCCCGTTATTCAGTAGAAAATCCTCTCTACATCTTAATGTAAAAGTATGTTTCAACCTGTGTATGTCTTATTTGGTTCACTGAATCTTGTCTCATTGAGATATCACTGGGATATCATTGGGAATCTTGTCTCATTGGGATATCACTTGGATATCAATCTTGTTCACTGGATCTCATTGGGATATCTGAGGGAAAATTATTTCTCTCTCTGTAAGGTTTGTGATACTGTATATCAAAATAGCTGATTTTGTGGCAATTATTGAACGTGGGTTCCTTGATTCTTCTAGTTGAGTGTTGCATTCCTTTGCCAGAATTGAAGCATAGACGTGTTGTATAGTGTTTATATAATGTCTGTTTAATCGAAGTATTGAATAAAATTGGTTTTTGGATTTCTTTCCTAGTGAGTTTTTGAAACGGCAAACTGAAGATGCTGTTTTGGAAACCAACAAAATAATGCCAGAATATTGACTTTCTCACATGCATTGCTTTGTAGAATCAGTTCTGCATTGAATTCAGACAAGACCCTTGCAGTCAAATGTAAGGAGAAATGTGGTTGAAAACCCCAACTCAGCACTCGTATGCAATAAAAATTTATTAAAAAGACCAAGATGATTAGGCGAAGCACCAGTAAAAACTTGAGCAATTAAAGTCGAATGGAACTGAAATATCATATCAATAGTAAGAAGGGGTCTTTGTGCTTCAGGATTTCCTTCAAGAAGATCAAGAAACAAAGCGTAAATAACTCCTAGAATGGCTAAGAAATGGCTGGAATGAGCAAAAGGAATGCAGATTGAAGTTAATATCAGTTGGGAAAACGTAAGAAACATGATATATCTCATGATTTACTGTTAACTAACTGTTAACTTCATTCTCAGAGGTGAAGTAGGATTTTTCCAACTTTTTGAAAAATTCAATGAGAGACGAATGGATTTATTTTCTATATAATATTCTATATAATTTTGAAATGTCAATATAATTAGTGCATATTATCTTGCAGGTAACATTTTCAGATGAGTCCATATTTTCTGTGCCCAAGAAAAGCAGCCAATACGTGAGAATAGCCCCTGATGAGACGTTTTCTCTAAAACTCTGAGAGAGTCAAACATCCAACTTCAGTTTTGGTATGGAGTTGCATGTCAGTTCATGTATGTGGCAGATTATACACTTTTGAGGGTACAATGGAGCAGAATCATTACAAAAAGGTGCTTCAAACCCGCCTACAGCCTCAGATCAGGGATGGTTTCCTGATAAAGATTGCATTTCTGTCCACGACGGAGCATCATGCCTTTAGGCCAAGTTTGTTAAGAAAGTCGTGGAGGAATATAACATTGCTTTGGTCTAGTAATAGCCCAGACTGCAACCCAATTGAAAATTTATCGGGAATTGTAAAGGAAAAATTGAAGAAAACCATAACAAAAATTCGGAATCATCGGAAACATTATAGATATTCGGTTTCATGATGAACAAATTCAGAAAAGGTGCAAGGAACTTGTGGAAAGCATTCCAGAGAGGATACAATGGTTATAAAAAACAAGGGAAGACACCCCAAGTACTAAAAAGGGCATCGTGTATTGATAAATTGTAAAAATTATATTTCAAAAGGAAATTACTATTAGTTGTTTCAATTATTCTAATAATTTGCACACGTCTATATATTCGACAATTTCTGTGCAAATGTTCCAAGTTTACATTTTTGCATTAATCCCACACACGTTTAAAATAATATTACGCGACAATCGAAGTCGGAAGTCCACGCGAAATTGCAGTTTTGAAAAATATAACAGCAAAACTTAAAACCTATTAATCACTACAAAAAGAAAGTCTTCACACAGACATAATTTAATTACCATGTGAAGCCTTTTAAACGAGTTCTGAATTAAAGTTTCTGAAGAATATATCAATATTAACCATCAATTAATAAATAACTGCTCAGAAAGCTGAAATTGTTAATTTCAATGAAGAACATTAGGGGACTGAAAATAGACAAATGGTAGAAAAAATGCTCTCCAATTCTTACAAAATAGTGTTATTTAAATTGTCTTTTGAATTGCTCCCCAGTGTAATGAACATTGGACGAAAACGTGTCAATAATATATGTAAAAATAATTGTAAACATTATCATGCATATTTGTCTTAAGACTTGAATAGCTCCTTGCTCTATATATTTTTCTTTCTCCTCTTACTTTCTGCTGGCGGCACTAATAATAAGACACGCAGACAAAATATCACATTAAAGATAATAGGATTCTAAACTCAGGCTATGCATGCTTACTCATCAACGAACTTGCTCGTACATGTTGGGGTCGAAGCGAGGGCTTTTTACTATGGGTCACTATTAAGATGCCAGTCAAAACAATCGGTAAATTGACCTCATCGTAGAATTCACTACATTATCTCCAAAAGAAATCACACAAATAATTAGAAAACTACCTAATAAAAAATCACCAGGTCACGATAAAATAAATAATTTGATACTAAAAAAGCTACCCCCACCAGCAATAGCTTATATAAATAACATATACAACTCTTCTTTCAGAATAAGTCACTTCCATTTTACCTGGAAACATGCAGTTATTATCCCAGTTCTTAAACCGAATAAAAACACGGCAAATGTCAGCAGTTAAAGGCCAATAAGTTTATTACCCTCTCTCTCAAAAATGTTTAAAGAGATACTTCTAAAAAGACTGACCAAACATATAGCTTCTACTAATCTCATACCAAAAGAACAATTCGGCTTTACGAAACGTACTTCAACGCAACACCAATTATTAAGAATCTCCGAACATTTATACTCATCATTTCAAAAAAAGTATCATACAATAACAATTTTCTTAGACATATCACAAGCATTGAATAGAATCTGGCACCAAGCATTAGTATACAAAATTAAAAAAACAAAAAAAAAAGGTACCCCATACTACTTAACGGAAATTATAAAAAAATTCTTAGAAAACAGAACATTCTCAGTAGCAGTAAATAATCACCACTCAAACCCCAAAACAATAAACGCAGGCTTACCCCAAGGTTCCCCCCTCTCGCCCACTCTTTTTAACATATATGTAGCAGACATTCCGAAGTTGAACCCCATACAAATAGCCCAGTGTGCTAACGATACAGCAATTTACACATTCGGTACCTCACTCACAGCAATCAAAAATAGAATGCAAATATATATAAATCTAATTGAAAGCTGGGCAGCAAAGTCAAAAATAAAACTCAATCCAATTAAAACTGCAGATAAGATATTCACACTAAGACCATATACCTCTCCTCCCCCATTAAACCTCCTCCAACATTAAACAATGAAACGATAATCTCGTACCCATCAAACGAGCCAATAAAATACTTAGGTCTAAACATTGATACAAAACTAAACTGGAAACATCACATTGACAATAAAGTAATACAGGCAAAAAACAAACTATTACAATTAAAACCATTAATCAATAGAAACAGCCATCTACCATATGACACCGCACTCGCAATATATAAAACAAGAGTCAGACCCCTCCTACTGTATGCACGCCCAATATGGCTAAATGCAGCTAGAACAAATCTTAACAAAATCCAAATTATCCAAAATCAGTTTCTAAGGACAATTACCAACGCACCATGGTTCATATCTAATGCACAGCTCCATAAAGAATTCAATCTCCAACCCATAACCCAGCACATTCTATACCTATCCACCCAATTCTACTCCAACCTAATGCAGATACCAAATTTAATCGGATTCAACCTAGCCAGAAACCCCATCTATTCCACAAGAATAAAAAATAAGAACCCTTTCCATATATGGAAACAATTTTTCGAATTTTCGAAACAACAATTTTTCGAAATGGACCCTGATTAGAGGTGACCATTAGGTTTCCTCGACCGCAATGCTAGTTGTAAGATTAATTTTAGTTTAGTTAGTAAGTCAACAAACATATGTAAAGTTAATGTAACTAAGCTATGTATATATCAGCATGGAAAACAAGAAATTGAAAAAAATTAAGATGCCAGAATGACAAAATAAAAGCACACAGCTGAAAAGTGAAAATTGATGCAAACAATTCGACTGACCGTAACCCAATTTACTCTCCATAACAAGGAAGAAACTCCATAAAGGTTACGAAAAATTGTATTAATTATTTGAAAATTACTATCCGAAAATTCCGAAATTCAACAAATCATATATGGTTAGAAGCATTTATACAGAAAGAGCAAAGACTAGATTTTCACATCATAACACAAATTACATATGCGTAACATTTTGTGATTCAGTGCACTGTTCTCTATTCTACAAACATATTTGTTGAAAAAACTAATTCCCTTTTGGAGAAAATCTTGATATTCTTTTGCAAAATTGTCGCGATTTAACGTAAAATTACGCAATTACTAATATACTGAAGAAAGCATACATAAAATAATTTAAAGATCCAATATTGTGGTCTAGATTACATTAATATTTGAATAATAAAGGTGAAGGAAAGGTCGAGAAAAAGTTCAACTCTCGCAATTTTTGACAAATTAGAACTTTTAATTAAAATCAAACTTTTACCATATTAATAAGTGCATTGCCTTCTATTAGCACAAACAGTATAGAGAAAATATTTGGCACAATTTTTGTACACTTGTTGAAAATGATCTATGGATTTCATTTCGAGTAGTCCCAAAATAAAATAATCTTGAGATATTTGGAACGACACTTATACACTTCATTTCTGACGAGTGTATCATGTTAAGATCAAAATTCACCGAAATCTCTTCGTCGAATTTTCAGATCGAATCCAATATTTTCCCCCCTATACTACAAATAGCAGAGGAAAATTAAAAGAAAGAAAAAAGAATTCGTAGGAAGTTTTAAAATGTAACTGTGTAGAAAATGTTAAACGTTTACTGATGAAAAAGCAATGAAGTAGTAATTAGGAGAAGACACTAAACTGATAGACTTAAGGAAGAACTGCAGGGCGGTTTGGATGTGTCATCTCTTACATCGAAATTGTTTACAGAAAACATAAATATAATACAAAATCACTGGGAAAAGAAGAGGGAAAAGAAAGACTGGGATGCTTGATTAGAGAGAAATGGACGAAGTCAAAAGGAGATAGTAGAAAAAACCTCCTTAAGATAGTTAACGAGGAAACCTCGAAGAAGATAGTTAACTAGTGGTGCTAAAACAGCACGTAATTTCTCGTCCATATTTAGCAAAATTACAAGAAAAGTATCGAAATTTTCGAAGACTTATACATGACCTTATTTCAAAATCTATATTTAAGGAACGGATTTCATTTGGGAGAAATTTCCGTCTTCGATATTTTAGTTGTAGGAAGTCTCCGAAAAAATGTTAAACGTTTGCAATTTTCGAAAAATCAGATTTGTCAGAGATCATGAGACCTCTACCATTCTCTTAAAAGTTCTTCACACTGTCCAACAAAACAATTTAATAAAAAACGATGGAGTATTTTTTTTGAAAATTTAGAAAATGTCCCATGGGTTTCATGTAAAGTACCCCCATAATTAAAATATCGGTTTAAAATGCAAGAGTACGCGATATCAGCCCGGTCGATTGGCGAATATCAATTTTGGAGAAAATCGGCTGAAAGGTTTAGCCGCTAGCGTTGTTCTCAGACAACGGACAGACGTTTTGCCATCATTCGATTTTGCGCTGTAAATAACCCACAAAACATAGATTCTGACTACTCCACGTATTAGAGAATTTTTTCTAAATTTAACAACTGGATTTATCCACTTTTCGTTACCAAGGCCCTGTAATAAGAGTTTTTTTTGCCGAATCTGCGTTTTACGTCGTTTTTTCGCGCAGCAGTACATAACTTTCTCTCTACTCCGAAGAGAGAAAGTAAAAAGGGTAAGATCGACAGGGGAAGGTGATAACAGAGGAATGTGAAAACATACAGGAAAGGTATTTTCTCTGTGGAGAAAGCATTTCCAAAAATTTGACTCTTTGAAAAGTTATTAATGAAATTCTGAAACAGAGGAGTCTGGAACTGTACTCGTACTCGTATAATTCGAACTGTGCGAGCGCAATTTCTGGTGCAGAGAATAGAAGTGGTGAACATGGACTGGGTTTAGTTTGTTTTATTTCGATGGTTACGATTAATTTCAGTGGTCCAACGATTTTTGTTAAATTATAACATGAAAAAACAAACAATTTCTTTCGGAAACAAACGATATTACTTCCATTTAAATGTTTTATTTATATGTGTAGGATGTAATTGTAAATATCAGATTTGCAAGTTTGATTATTGTCTTTCCCAATTTAGTTGCTTGCAGAATGGCTCCTGAATTTTTTTGACCATAACAGGAATTTGTTATATCTTACTTCTACCCTTCACAAATGAATTACTTTTTGACATTTCATGGCAATTTTTCTACATACTGAAATATACCCATTTCATGTACCCGTCTAGCTGCTCTCAAATTCCTGTAACCTGTTTCCGAATTTCTAATAAATATATGGGCGCCAGGAAATGGTTACGAGAATGAGCTCCCAAATTATATTTAATTATTACACCGTTGCTGACTCAGTCGGCGGGTTCTTTACTTACTTGAGTGGATACTTACGATTACTTAATTCACCCCCCATACGGAGAAGCGTGGAATCTGAAATGGGAAATTTAAATATCCTACTGGATTGCACGTGACGGCAAATGATAATCAGCTTTCACCAATAACAAATAACAAATTTATTTATTAATTTTAGTAACAAAGATTATCATTCTTTTTGGTCATGACCTATTGTTCATTACCTAAGCAAAATCTTAAGTGCTGCCAAAATATTAGCATATAAGTTCACCAAGATATCATCGGGTTCCTATCATCGGAGACTTAAGTTCGATTATCATTGTCCGCTTAGTAAAATTTATAAGTCCCATTTTCGGCATTCACCGTTCACTTCGTATAACAATTTCTGAGTTCTATCTTTTTAATACTAACGACGACAAATCACTACGTCCGAACTCGCGTAAATTTTCTAGGTACAAGTAAACTGCTATATATCTAGCACCCTGATCCGATCGCTATTGTGTCGAGAGCTCGAATGAATCTTTTTGTATCCTAATTCAACATGTCAACTTTTTTGATCTTTTACTCTCTTGTTTAAAACAAAATTATGCGATCTACTTGTCCGCTTTTGAACTAATGGACATTTTTTATATCTTGCACTCCGGTACCATGATAACCAGCAACTTTTTGCTAATAACGTGTTATTTTTAATAAAATTCGCTTAATTTTATATTGGTGACAATCTGGTATGTCACAATACGAATTTTACGGTAATTATTACATTCCCATCAGTTTCAAACACTTTATATCAGTTGCATACGCCTTTATTCATCCAAGTGAATAGTTAACATTTAAAAATCCCTTTACAATATGATTAATTTAATTGCTTTTGTTATATATTTTTGCCGTATTTGTAATTATAAATTTTTATTTGTGTGGATACTAAGACAACTGCAATGCGGTAAACAAAAACGTTATAACTTTAAAATTATGTTGAGACTAATATATCTGAGCTTTATATTCATGAGAACAACATAAACGGCACATCACTTTTTATAATTATGGAAGCTATTTAGTCAATTAGAGTGTTTTGAGGTCCACATTTTTCCAATGTAAAATTTAGTAATATCTGTGAGATTAAAAGTATATGAAGGATTGACTGTACGTAAAAGTTAGATAACAATGATATGTTTTGAGGTCATTTTGAGTAGAAATTAATTCACTCTGACGGTCAAAAAAGTTCATTCTTCACAAAAATTCTACAGATCATTTTATTGTTTTAAATATTCTGAAACTTCTATACTCCATTTAAATCTGTATACTGTATTTAAATCTCCTAATTACACATGTTAAGAATAATACAAAACAATAACACTAATATAACCCTTTCCTAAAAATGTGAAAAAAACTCCACACATTATGAAACTCTTTCATTGTGATATGGAATCTACACGTTTTACAATTAGAATTACAGTTTGAAATTATTATATAAGTATGACTAAACACACTTTTCAAGTAAATAAAAGCATTTTATTTTAAAAACTGTTACGAAATACACTTGTTAGGAAATGGCGAGAAATGACCAATACGAGTGTATTCGTGGTTCAAGGTTGTAATCGTAACTCTGTTTTCCAGAAACCTAACATTGTGTGTGGCATAGTGAGATTTTCTTTAAAAAAAGCAACAAAAAAAAACATGCATTTTGAGTTCAAAGTGCACGACAACAACTTTTGTAGTAACATGATATTCAAAATGCCAAGTTAATAAATTCCCAACAATTTCAAAGAGATTATCGGTTAGTACTAGCTGTTTGCAAACATCCATTGTCGGTGCTTCGGGAGGTTCATTCGCTTTTAGTTTATTCCAGCCAGCTCACTGCAACTAATTAAATATTTGAACAGAAACACTTTGTTGAATACCGAAATAACATCGTAGAATATACATAAAGCCCAACTGTTCTTTACATTCCAAGAATACCAAAAAGTTTCTGTTCCATAACAAAGCACGTGAGTATCAAAAATTTAATAGGAGGTGACCTCTTCTTTTCAGCCTTACTTTCGAACGTCAGTTGTGACGTAAAGAGTTACGCACCAAGACGAGAATTCAGACAATACGCGCATTATGAGAATAGGTGGAATAATTCAAATATTTGCATCTTTTCGTCCAAATCGAAGCTGTTTAACTGTTTTTTGGATATTTACGGAGTTCCTGGGTATCTAACTAAGCAATACATACTTCTCGAAAGACCGGAGGAACATTGTTTTCTATAAGTTTCTGCGCGCATTGAAAATTAGTAATATACAAGTATGTCCTAATACTATACTTGAAGGCGAGTCTTAACAGCCTAGGGTATCCCTGTATAATAGTTAATTTCTTCTTATTCCTAAATTTCATACTAGTACTTTCGATTCCCAAACGCAAGGATGCACCGGAGTTCGGTGACTACTTCGCTAAGTGGACTACTTCTAATGACAAGAAACGGTACTGGAAAATGAAGCTGCCGGTGTAATACAGGGGGGACGACATTCACACACGCTAAGGAACCTCCAGGCCTATCTCCGGCCCGGCCCCGCGAACGGCGGTTGGGCCCAAAGGGCCCGAATCGCCACCTGACACCGCTAAGGGCTAAGCAGGCGGCGCGGAGCGGCGCGCCGAGACACACGAGGCGATGCGGTTAATAATAAGCGCGCGGAGGACAAAAGCCGCCGCCGCGTCCCGTAGCCTTTCCCTCCGCGCAGCCCTTTCTTCGCTCTTTCTTTGGCCCTTTCCCTTGAGACGAGGAACCCGGCCGCCCGGGGAGGCATGAATTCATTTGGCCGGCGCGCTCACGACGACGGCGGCGGCGGCGGCGGCGGCGGCGGCGGCGGCGGCGGAGGCGGTGGTGGTGGTGGAGGCGGCGGGCGTCGCGAGGTGTCGGGACAAGTCCGACGTCCGTGCGGGACGTGCCACGGACTCGTTCCGGGAAAGTAACGGCCCTGGAGGGCCGGCGCCCTCCCGCCTTTATTACAGCTTTCTCACATTAAGGGATGCTTTCGACTTGTTGGGGGTTCTTGAACCCGTCCCATCGGACACATGTGGAGGAACGTTGGACAGCGTCTTGTCAGAAGGGTGAGAACAGGATTTGTCGATGCTTCAGAGAGACGTAATAGTAGGAAGTAGTGCGGAATGAATGCTTTTATTAAAAAAATACGACGTAGTCTCATCATATATGTTTGTTTCTGCAAAATTATTTTTCAATCGCATGATGTCCATTTCCGTTCGTCAAATTTATTCCCAATTTTTTTCAGGTATGATACACATGTATATTACAGATGCAATGTTAAAAGATAATAATATTTAATTTTATGGAGGTTAATGACCTATTTGTAAATGAAAACTAAAAGACATTTACAAAAATATCGTGAACTGATTTTTTTTCTTAACTAATTGAGTGTGGTGATATAAGTAAATTAACATATTGAAGAAAAGGTATTTTAAATACTCAAACATCTATACCATTCTGAATTCTGGAATAAAATGTATTATATTTCGATTGTGTGATGTGTTACTGATTTTTAAAACTGTGTATAATTCACCTAACTTGATTTCAAGAACTCTCTTACCAAGTAAAAGTGTATCAGAAAATAAATATAGGAGAATCTTTGTGTTGCACGACTGGAGATGGGATGTGCTTTACAGCTTAGTGAATATTGTAGACGTTGCTAAAAGTTATTATTATTGTCAGTCGTATTCTAATTGTAATGAATGAAGGAAAATATGTTATTGAATGGCGGGGTTATTCGAAACTCCACATAAGACATTCACGATGTTTGCTATATAATTATCTTATAGGCATCGAAACATCATTTAATTTCAACTCTAACTACATGTATTTTTCACAATTTTAGGCACATTTCATGACAATTACATTTTCCTGACATGTTACATTTTTAGATACATAGATTTTTCACAAATTGCACGATGTCTCTTGTAAATATTGTACATGGCAATCGACTTCAGAGGAGTCATTAATATTTCATAAGGACTACATATTCTTATCGTGAGGCGCAGCTCAAACTTCTTGGCTTCTTAAGACAAGAAAATGTTTCCAAAAGGTCTTTACGTATTACAAATTTTGGATATTTTCTCAACAGTATAAATATTATGTCACTTAGAAAGCATTACACACGACTTCTTTTCGACCATAGAAATAAAATTAAGTTAGGCTTTGAAACTATAGCAAGTGACAGGAATATCATGTAAAAAGCAAGATCGTTGCCATATTTGGCAGGAACAACCTATTCTTTGATTAAAATATTTTGACGAAGTTGCTATATAATAAGAAAATCAGTTTAATTTGAAACATCTCTGCAAATACTCAGATATTATCTGGTTTAGTTAGTCTTAGAGCTTTTAGAAGATGAATTCAAAAACTAGTATTCTGATAAGCCAAGAACCCTGGATTTAGTTTAAATGATAAAATCAGCATACAGCGTTGGAATAATGGCATTGTTCAAACTCGAAAGTCGAAGAATACGCGTTGTTAGGACAACCGATCAACAAAATTTAATATTTCATGCTAGGTGTCATAATGCTGTGCAGATAGACACGGGCCCGAACATTATGCGCGGAAGGTGTGAAGAGGACGTTGAATGGCCGTGATCTTTTAGAAAGACGCAAGCGATCATTCTCTAGAAAATTATTGTAGCGAACACATGTAAGCGACTGGTGAGGTGCGATCAGATTTTCGGCACAGGCTGGGTATTATCTAAATGATAGGGAGCCAGGACTTTATGTTTAGTTTGAGGTTTGAGAGCTTGATCTTGTGTAAATTGTAATATTAAATTGTAATTGGGAATGTTATCAATGTAATAGTTGAATTAAATAGACTCCATGTTTCGAGGAGATGCATATTAGGGTAGTTTCGTAGATGGAAGGATTTTTTAGCAGTTAAAGTAGTTGAATTGAGTTAGTCAGGAGTAGGTGTTTCATATGAAACAGATAGGGAAAGTCGCGACAGCGTATTAAATTCGTGGGAAATATTTAGTCCTATTAATAGCAAATCGTTGAGATCATTTGGAACATTTTTAATTTAAGCAAGAACGCCAGAATTGCTGTGGAGGCCGTAAACAACATTATCGTAGTCAGCCGAAAAACCAGCGATTAAGATATTTTAGTAAGCTTACGAACTATAGTCAAACCCGTACGGTGTTTTTTTTTTTTATTTTATTTTATTTTATGTCGCATCAACTACAAAAAGGTTATTAGCGACAACTACAAAATAACATTAATATTTTTGTACATAGGAAGTTATGACATTTATAGGAACATTCACATTACATTATTAAAGTTTATACACATGTCTTATATATCCCCGTACAATTTTATGCTTTTCAAAAACTTGAGAAACCGATTGCATTGATCTTTGTCCTTTAGTACACTTGACATGTCGTTCTCAACTCCATGTCTCGTCCGGTCAGTCTCAAACCTGGGGCACAGAAATAGATGATTAACAAACATAGAAACATTACACATATTACACATAACAGCTGTTTCTCCTGTCATCAGATGGGCATGTGTGAGCTTGGTGTGACCTATTCTGCATCTAGTTAACACAACCTGGTCAGCTCTGCAGAAGAATGTGGCTGGATTGTAGTCATCATATTCACATATACTTCTTAATTTACATTGGGCGTTGTTATTCCATTCCTGTCTGTCCAATTCTTGTAATTTTCTTTTGATGTTGGCGTGATAGTCCTGTGGTATTATGGGAAGGTTACTTCTTTCATCAAGTTGTGACGCCTCTTTTGCAGATCTGTCTGCCAGCTCATTCTCCGTGATACCCACATGAGCCGGGATCCATCCAAAAACTATGTCTTTACCTTTAAAGTTCAAGTTTCTTATCATACTAACAATGTCTAAAGCTAGCGGGTTTCCTGAATAAAAGACATTTCCAATAGTCGACAGAGCCAATTTGGAGTCTGTTACTATCAAAAATTTACGTTCATTGTCTTCGAGAATGTAGTCTAGTGCTGTGATGATGGCATATAATTCGCTGGACAGGACTGAGTACTTGTCGGGCAGTTTGGTTGGTATTACTCTCGTTGACGTTACAGCGGCACATCCCACCAAGTTGCTACTTTTCGAGCCATCTGTGTATATTTTGTTGTAGTTCTCATATTTGGCAATTTCTTCTCCTATTCTGGCTCTTATCTCTTGGTTGTGAATTTTTGACTTCTTAGGATTGTTTGTCAGCTCCTCAGCTTTAATGTCCTGCATGGTCCATGGTGCATAGTCAGTGATACTGATGGGTTTAAGAGGGGGAATTTTTTCTGATATTGTGCTTAGTATTTGCATAGCCCGTACAGTGATTGGTTTTGGTAGTTTCTTTTTGAAACATAATTTCTTCCTATGTCTGTATGTAAGCTGGTAAATTTGGTTCACAGGGTTGCCACAGTTAGCTGTAACTTTGATTATATATCCTACAATTAGATTTCTTCTTCTTTTATCCAGGGGTGGTAAATTAGCTTCCTGTAACATGCTTATCACCGGACTTGTTCTATATGCTCCGCATATAAGCCTGGCACCAGTGTTATTGATAGGATCGAGTATTCTTTTAATATTCTTATTTGCAGCATCGTAGAATATGCTGCCATAATCCATTTTAGCCCTGATCAACGCCTGATATGTTCTTCTAAGCACAGTATAATCGGCCCCCCACGCCGAATGGCTTATGATTTTCATCAAGTTTAGCCTTTTCGTGCATTCCACTTTCAGGCTTTTAATATGAGGTATCCAGGATAGTCTTTCGTCAAGTGTCAGGCCTAAGACTTTTAAGGTTTTACATTGTTTTATCTTGTGTTCACCGATATTCAGGGATAGAGTCTTCTCAGTGGATCGTTTCCTGGAGAAAATTATGAATGTGGATTTCGTCTTGGAGAATTTTAGACCAACTTCAGTGGAGAACTGCAGGATGGTGTCTAAGATGTTTTGCGCTATAACTGCTATGGAAGTCAGATGTTTACCAGTGATGCATATATTACAGTCATCCGCATACATGCTTACTATCGCGGGAGGTTTGATTTTGGTCTGCAGTTCATTTATTATCAACAAAAACAAGGTCACACTAAGCACAGAGCCCTGCGGTACTCCATTTGTCAGCATATATCTCTCTGATAAGCTCCTCTTACTCTGACATTAATGTAACGTTCTTTAACGAAGTTATGCACGAACTTAGCTATGTTGCCTTTAATTCCATGTTTCGTTATTATGTCCATAATACGCCGTCGCCAAACCATCTCATATGCCTTTTCGATGTCGAGGCTTAGTACCACTGTGAACATGTTATTGGCGAATCCATTGTAGATGCTGTTCTCAATTATTGCAATGCTGTCTAAGGCAGATCGGTTCTTGCGAAAACCACTTTGATGAGGCGATATTAGCTGATGTTTTTCTAGGTACCATTTAAGTCTGTAGTTCACTACCTTCTCAAGTAATTTACACAGACAACACGTTAGGGCAATAGGCCTGTAGCTGTCTATTAAAAATTGGTCCTTACCAGGCTTGTGAATTGGAACAATAACCGCTTCTGACCATTTTTGTGGGAAGACATTGTTTAAATATAGATAATTGTAAATGTCTAAAAGAACACTGATAGCTTCTTCAGGGAGCATCCGGATAAATATGTTAGGTATTCCGTCGGGACCGGCGCTTGTGTCTTTTAGTTGACGTATATTGACCTTAAGTTCTCGGAGCGTAATGGGTACATTCAGTTGTATGGAATCATCTATTTCATCTTCTTCTACTTCCAGATTTAGGGGAGATCTCTCAGTTTCTTCTTTATGTTTCGTGAAGCTATCCGCAAGGTTCGCATCACTAGAATTGGAGGCGAAAAACTTTCCAAAGCTATTTGCAATATCGCACGGGTCATGAATGAATTGTCCGTCTGGCGTATACATAGACTTCGGGTAATTTGTTCTGAATTTTCCATCGATAGCGTTTATTTTCTTCCAAGCCTCCGTGTAGTTCAGTTTACTGTTTAAGGATGAAATGTATTCCTTCCAGCAGCTCCTTTTAGATTGTTTTATGATTCTTCTTGCCCTGGCTCGTGCTGATTTAAACTTGAATTGATTTTCATTTGTGTTATGTTTCTTAAATACATTAAACCAGTGCTTGTAATTCTTAACCGCTTCTTCACATTCCTTTGTCCACCAAGGTAGTTTCTTCTTACTTTTAGTATTTTTTGTTTTGGGTATAGTCACATCCGCTGTCGACAGTATAAGTTCTGTAAAGTTGTTCACAATATCGTTTATTTGCACTGAATCGTCGATGTTCAATTTCTTAAGGTTCTGAACTTTGCTCGCAATGATGTCTTGGTACGACTTCCAGTTGGCCTTTTTAAATATCCATCTGGGCATATAGATGTCCTCAGGAATAATCGAATTATCATATGACAATGCTATAGGATAATGATCACTGTTGTGAAGGTCTTCCATCACGTTCCATTTTAGATATCTGGCCAAAGTTGGAGTGCAGATGCTTAGGTCGATGCAAGATGAGTTGCCGCTACCCGCATTGAAGTATGTAGATTTTCTGCAATCGTTCAAGACTATAAGATCTTCATTGTTCGCAAATTCACCAACAATTTTCCCTCTACGATCAGTTCTGGTTGATCCCCAAATCAAGTTGTGGCTATTAAAATCGCCGACTATCAGTACCGGGCCAGATATTTGTGAATATAAGTTGTCTAGGTGGCGAGATTCTAGCTGAAACGCATTAGGAATGTATACGTTACACAGATGAAAGCTACTACCGCCAATATGCAGCCGTATCACACATACTTCTAAGTCACTTGTAATAACGCATTCACTGCACTTGATCGACGTATGAACATAAATCGCAACACCGCCACTGGCATTTCCACATATCACCCTGTTTTTATAAAAACATTGATAACCTTTTATATTAAAATAATACTTATTTTTGAAATTGGTTTCTTGGATACACAGTATATCATAGTTTTCGTCTTTTAGAATCTTCTGAAGAAATTCATATCTAGTGAAAAAACCGTTCACATTCCATTGTAAAATTCTTATCTTCATATTTGAAGATCTTCGCTTGTTAGTTCGTCGTTGTCAGACGATTCCTTTGAAGAATCTGAGATGACTGGGTCCTTAAGTTTCTTCATAATTCTCGTAAATCTTGATTTTATTCCTCTGTCAGACAGTAATGGATATATTTCTTTGAGCATTTCAATTAGCCTGCCTGTCTCTTTGGTGTAACTAAGAGATATTTGAAGAGGGTTACTTAAGCCATAAGTATTTTCCAGAAAGTCTTTTAGTTGCTCGTACGTTAGTACATTGTTGGATTCTTCTATTCTTTCTTTCGCTGGGGCTAGTTGCTCCACTATGCTTTTCTTGTTGCAGACACTACTAACGGTGTTCTCCCTGGATACCTTCCTTTTCTTTTTCTTAGTTTGTTTTGCCGAACCGTTAATTTTTCCTTGGGGACGGTTGAATTGTTCTTCCTGAAGTTCACTTGAATTGTTGCTGGGAATACTTGTGATCTGTGATAAGGCTCTCTTAACAGGCTTGCCTTGGTCAAGTGGGGGAAATTCATGGTAACTAGGAACCTTATCTCTTTGTTCGTTGTCAGCGGCTACATTGTTATCAATTATGTCTTCCGATTGGTTGAGGTTAATGTCTCCTACATTTTTACAGTTTTTGGCAATATGACCTTCTTCCTTGCAGTGAAAGCACTTAATGATACCGCTTGACATGTAAATCCAGTTTCTTTCTCCTTTGTATGTGATCAGTATAGCTTCAGGTATCAAACTTAATGAGTCTTCCGGAACGAACACCTGTCTTCGGAAACTTAAGATATGAGTGAACTGTTCTTTACCAAAACCAGCTCTGAGAAACGACACTTGAGAACTGCGTATCACTTTTAATTTATCTAGTTCATCTTCAATTACTGCATTAGGAATCATAGGATAAACATTTGAAATTACGATACGTTTCTGTCTACTCACAAGAGACCGAATATTTTGGGAGGAGCCCTCAATATTAATAGTCTTGTACTTCTCTGTTAATTCATCCACTAACTGCTTACTGCTCAAAAATACACACACTCTGTTATTTGAAATTTTTGAAGCATACGTGATGTGACTAGGCGGAACAATCGATGCTAAAGCTTCTACGTACCTTTCGAGGGGTGTGCTGTGGTCTTTGCCTTCAATTATAATACCTTGTTCCTTCTCCGGGTACATGGCATTGAGAACGACTCTGTTGTAACTTGGACGGCCGGTGTGGTTTCCTTCAACGGGCTGGCTCCTGTAGTCAGAGGCCTGCCCTCGGGTAGCGGCTTCGGCATCCGCCATTTATTTTCTGTTCCCCATTCACAATGAGAAACAGGTCGATCGTAATCAGAACAGTTATATGCACTGAAGTAGACTGCTTACTTTACACTGACACTTTAACTTCTTGAGTTCGATGAAAACACGTAAACGAGTCACAGACCGCGAGGCTCTACTGAGCGGGGCACACGATGTTGCCTCGACCACTGCTGCCGAGCGAATGGGTGTTTTAATGTTTCACATTGAAAAGTAATTCACATAAAAATCAATAGAATTGTAATATATAAGTTACAAGAATAAATGTTACATTTTTATTGCTGAAAAAGTCTGATAATTCACAGTAGTTGCCATCAATCTAATAATTGATTTCAATCAAAAGAACTTCCAGGAATCGTGATTCTGTATAGAATTACGCATCCCCATGCATCAGGTAAGGAGTAACATGTTGTATGTCGAACCCACGGTTAAGTTGGAAATAAAAGTTAATAATTTAGTGTTAAAATTTTCACACTATGTTGATACTTTAAATTTTATAATACAGTTTAAAAGTTTCAAATCTGAAGGCAAAGAGGATTGGGTAAAAAAAATGCAGCGTTACCAAATGCAGATAAAATTGGATAACTATGTTCTTCAACATCTTTCTAGACTCAATTATCTAGCATGCGCTCTTACATGCAATTGTCAAGATTAGGAAGTAAGCTGAAAGAACTTACAAAGCTAGGAAAGAACGATGGGTAAAGTCTATAAAAAGAAATTCTCCACTTATAAAAAACAGGGTTTTTGAGACCAGTCATTGCTTGTAGCTAACAATAACTAGATCACTTTCATTGCAGATGGATTTCAGTCATAGCAAGATAGCTTCTGAAGCCACTCGCTGGATGAACTATATTAGATCACAAGAGGAATACAGAGATGCATTCCGAGTTTCAAGTTAATAACTTAATGAAAATACTGAGCACGTACGTATCTCATTGACTGGCCACTTATTGAAGTTGTCCTAAATTGGTGAATAAAATTAAAAATTTGACAGAAGGTTGACGCGTCCTACATTGGAAAAATTGAATTCCAAATATCCTCTGTCCGGAACAGAATAACAGTTTATCTGAACAATAAACGATGAGAATGATAATGAGGATTATGATGATTTTCTCATGGCAATTAGATTTTTCGTCCAGCTTCTCTTGATCGATTGAGTAAATGCCGAGACAGCTTCTTGTTTTGTTTTGCTTCTGGACATAAACGTAGCTTCGTAATTGGCGCATGTTTTCTTGAGATTTGTGAAGTGATAATAGGGAAATTAATTATTTCCTCAGTAATATCTTTACATACTCGTTTTCAACATCCTCGCGTTAGAAAGTTGGTTAAAGATTAATTTAGGTAGGGTACAATAAAAGATAAGAGCAGAAACATAGAACTTATTTGCCGATGAAAATTATTTCTAATGCACGTGAGAGAATCTTTATTCACATCAAATTTTTGCAATATTACTACCTTACCAATATTGGTAGCTTAATTAATAGTTCAACATCGTATAGTAAAAGAGCGGAGATATGAATTCCGAATTCCAGAAAGCGTGCGCTAATTTTACTTCACCTTCATACATCGCACATAGTTTTCTATATGTAGATTATTCGCTGTTCGGACATTAGCCGTGAGGAGTCGCAAAATGATGGCCGAAACTTTGCCTACTTGTGCCTACGATGTGACCACAAATGTATTAACTCCAACCGCGGAAACCTACTGTACTGAACTCTCAAGTAACTTGTATTATTTGCCAGTTTTATACAAAGTATAAAACTCGGATGGTCGGCGACCTTCACAGCATACGCTAATGGCGTACTCCAATAAATCTCTGAAAATAGTCTCTTTAAAGAAAAACCATGCGTGGAATTTCAAAGTGTTTATTATAACATTTAAATTGTGCAAAAAACGAAATGATAACAAAAATCTCCGTAATTATTAACACGTAACATCTAATCTGATATAACAAAACCAAAAGTTATATTTCCTATTTTTCCAATAACTGTAATTGTCCATTAATGTCCTTTCACGCGTTTTTACGAATTTTCAAAAGTAACGATGTTACTCACGAGTCTTGTCCAACGTCGTCGTCGCTGTGATATTGTCCACAATATTCGTGCATAGGTTATGGTTTGCTTCTTCCATCCACGTATTGTCTATAATAATTTTTCTCCGAACATTTCTAAATTATTCGTATCACATGATATCCATATATACACTTATGCCATAATCAGAGCTAATAATTTTTTAATGCTCTCAGCGAGCGAGTCACTTTCAGAATGTTTGTTTAATTTCTTCTCTCGAACAGTATATTTAATACCATGGAAACCGTCCGCCTCCTATACATACCCGGCCGTCTTCAGTTGGCACCCGCAACCAATGCCACCATCACGTACAAACTCAACCTTCATGGTTCCAAACCTTCTGGTCGAATAATTCTATAGTCTTTACTATCACGTTGTGATCTGTTTTCAGTTGATTGATGTTAAATAAATAAATAAAATATCGTAGGAGGAGTACTGCATGTTAACAATGAAAACTATGTTAACTATAAAACTCCATAATATGAACAAAAAATAGCTAGTTCAGGGACTGCATGGTTTTAGGAATGTTCTTTTCTTGCGAGAAAGAGATAGTATAATGACAGATAGTATGTTGTTTAGGGATGTAGCAGATGAAGTTGATGATGATGGGAGGGTGGACGCCATAATAATAGATTTTGCCACGCCATTTCAAGTCGTCCCACAGGATAAACTGGTTCAGAAGTTGCTGCATTTGGGTATCAATATCGGAGTTGTGGCGTGGATTGATGATTTTCTTTGAGATAGGAAACAGGAAGTCCGAGTAGGGCAACAGTTTTCATCTTGAACAAAGGTAACTTCAGGGATCCCTGAAAGAAGTGTTACTGAATCTCTCGTGTTTCTCGCTTTTGTGAATGACCTGTCAGACAATTTATTTTCAAATGTACGATTATTTGCAGATGACTGTATAATCTATCGAGTTATTCAATCAAACATTTACGAGGATATTTTGCAGGGTGTACTAGATATATGATATTAATGGGCGGAAAAATAGCACGACAATAAATAGTTCGAAAAGCAAAACCAATGCGTTTGGTAGGTGCTACAAGTACAGTGTCAGTCACAATGTTATGTGCAGTGTTTGGTACGGGCTGTAAGTATCAATACCGTTAACGAAAATATTATAAGAGTCTTGTCTTGTATCTCGAAATAACGTTTGATAGCAAATTGGGTGGTGAAAATCATGTAAACTTTGTTGTAGGGAAAACCTATTGGTCTTGGAATTGTACTATGCGGATTCTCAGAGTAATGCGAAAGCGAGAGAATTAGCTTACTTATCTCTGGATCGTCTATTAATGGAAGGGTTTTTTTGAACCCTTATAGAAATTGACAAAAGGAGAATTTGAATAGAATACAGAGAAGAGCCAGAAAACTTACTTTCAGAGGCAATAGGAAGAAAGTGGAATGGAACTCGCTAGAAATCAGGAGGGTTAAAGCATGGCTGCATGCCATACACAAAGGATATGCCGGTTATTCAGCTTCCAAAGATACCTACATCTGACTCGATAGACCCGGTACTTTAGTAGAGGGGATCACAAGCACAAAATTCAATTCAGGTAACAGATGTTGGAAAATGTTCCTTTACAAACAGAACAATAACGGAATTGAATAAGTTGCCTGTGATAGCCTTTGAACCCTTTTTTCTCTAGATGTTAAAAAATAAAAAAATTAATTACTTATTGATATTTGTAAACTTTATTAATTAGAAAGTTAGGTTTGAAACAATTATTATTATTATTATTATTATTATTATTATTATTATTAATATTATTATTATTATTAAATGCCTAGCTTTATTAAATACATTATAAAATAATTTTTAATATACTGTTTGTATAGACGTGTGGTAACGTGTTCTATAGTGTAATGCAATTCAGAAGAAGAAAGAAGTGAAGTGCAAATGTTGTGAAGTGGAGTGGAGTATAGTTAAAAAGTCGAGTATTTATTAGTTGAAAATATCTATATAGGATAGTCATAAAATGTAGATTAAATTATTTCATTCATTTATTATTGTTTTATTGTTATCATTATTGATATTATCATTATTATATTGAAATAATTTAAAGTTTTATTGTACTAATATTCTTATTTGTAACTTTTGTAAATTGTAGCATTCTGGTACTAGGTTGCATAAACCTACCTGCAGAAATAATAAATAGCTGTATTTTATTACGGCTAGACGTTACATTGTCTAAATATATAAAAGACCTATATTCTTGTCGAGAAGAAAGATTTTTTTCCAAAATGTTAAATTTCAATAATATCCCTTGCAGCAGTCCGTCTTCCCATCTTAGGTGTCGCCTTTCCTGGGGGACTCTGGCTGCAAAGAACAGAGTTCTCGGCGTCTCTGTATTTCATTCACCTGAAACAACGGAATAAACAATGTCTCAGATGGAGAAAATAAGTTGGAAATTACTTATCGTCAAACGGGATGAGACTACGCCAGGCTCCTTTTCTTCAGATATTCACTTGCAATTGACAGGGTTAAGAACTTTCCTACTATTTGAACTAAGAACTATTTGTGCAAGTTAAAACAGCAAAATTCTTATACCTCTCAATAGGATGTCAGTATGTGAAAAAATGGATCCTGACATACTCACCGCATGTGGTACACACTCGCTCCGTTTGACGGGATATATTAATAAATATATTAATAATAATTAGTGGGAATCCGTCAAACTTTGACGATGAGATCTGAGATAAATGTAAAATACTGTACCTAGACTAATGTTCACAAAGCAAATTCCTAAATAGGAAGAAGAAAGAGAAAACTTCTCTTATTTAATGCTATTTTTTCATCTCTGCAGATATTCACTTTTATGGTCAGGATGATTTGATATAATGCAGCACAAAATCAATTGTTTTATATAACCACTTACACAACTGAACACATGTGGCCCATTATCAGGTGGATATATTATATCAGTACCGAATGACATAGAAGGCAGACTATAATCATAATGACGGGTATTATTTCTGAAGTTTTATGATGTCCCCTCATTTCCTATAAACAACTGTTTAATTTCTTCTGACATGTTGCTAGAAGGCAAACTAATTTTTCCATTTAAACAACACAAAGTAATGTGGTTTGCAGAATTTCTCTCACACAGGACGTACGCAGCAGAACAATACAGACCCAACAATAAACGAAATTACTTCACTACTTCAGTAAAATAGAATAACCCAGTGTCCGAATTTCTATACAGAATACATCACGAAAACAAATTGATACAAAAACAGTCACCACCAAAATGCAAATATTGCTTCTGAAACACAACCTAGACGAATTGTAAAAAAAATACACGCATCAAGCGGATAGATACATTCATATCTATCGATATTGAAACACAGCCTTTGGAAGAAAACAATTGACTACTGAAAAGCATACTATTAAAGAATTATTTAATTCATTTACACCGTAAATGCTGGTGAATCAACACAAACAATAACTGATAACGCATCTACAGATCACATTTTCTCATTTAAAGAAAAAATAAATATAATCGGCTAAATAGAAACTCCAAACGAAACCATGGTAGAATACCTTATTTTTTAAAATATATAGATAATACACATAATGATAAAATCAATATTTTTTAAATTACGAAATATAATAACAATAACAAATTAAACAAATACAATATTTTTAAAATAGTAAAACAACTTTTTGTAGAATGAATTTCCTCTATATTAATATTTCAGATTCTATTTCAAATCGTATTTCCATGCCGTTTTCCAAGTTTTAAAATTTGGGTGTACTTTACATAAAGCCCTAGGAACATTTTCAAAATTTTCTCAAAAACTGCTCCAATTTTTTTCTGTAAATTTCTTGTAAGAATAGAGTAAAATACACTTATAAATATGGCATAGGTCCGATTTTCACGGTTAACTCTGAATTTTTTAATATTGCCAAAATTTGAAATTTTTTCGAAGACTTCCTACAACTACAAAATTGAAGACAGATTTTTTCTTCAAATGAAATTTGGGGGCCCATAAAGAGTTCTTTCATAAGGATCATGTCAATTTAAAAAAATAGTAGTTTTCGTGCAATAGAGTGTGCAATATTTCCAATTTTAGAAAATTACAAAAACAAGATTTTCTGGAAAACGGCTCTAAATTTTTTCTTTAAATTTTTTGTACTGTTAAAAACCCTATAAAAACCCTATACGATAAAATAAACGCCATATTGCACTATTCTCTTCGAGTTTTTTCAAAAACTACAAAAATGTAATTTTTTTCCTTGTCTCTCACGCCGAAAATACATACTTTAAAGGCGATTTCTTCACAATATTATATTAAGCAATAATGTGCTTTAAATAATGTCAAATAAAGTTTCTAAAAAACAACAGTTTTCTGTGAAAATGAGCTCAAAATTACACATTTTCAGAAACGCTCATACGTTTCTGAATGTTTTCTTCAACCTTTTCCAACGAATAGAGGTAATGGCACTGTTTAATATGACGTAAAGTTAATTTTCGTGTATTCTTTTGTTTTTGAAAAATTGCACAAATGTAATTTTTTTTAAATATATCTCACCCTGTTAATATGCACATTTCCATCGAATTTTATTGCATTATAGAATTAGTGAGTAGAAGATTTTCAAATTTCTTCCAATAATGTTTTTCGAAAAATTCAAATTTCACATTTACAGTAATGCTTAATCATAATTTTCTTAAAAAAGGCTAATTTAAAAAAAAATGAAAATAGCCATTTAGGAAGGGGTTTTACTTTTCTTTAATATTCGTAAAATAATATTTCGGTTTCACTATAAGGAAACCAAAAAGGTGAGAAAATGGCAAAAAATAAATAAATAAATAAATAAATAAAATTAAAAAAAAATTTAGGAAACGATAGATGGGAACTAGCAAGAGGATGGTGCAAGTGCGGAAAGCCAATCTACACCAAGGAAATTAGAAAAGCTTGCTACGAGAAAGTCTGTGCCATTCTGTAGCACCTCTAGTTTTAAATTGTAGTTAAGAAGAAATTGAATCGCCGATCTGAATTTCATGTCTTATTTCCTACGAAAACAAACATTATTAGATATATTGTTAATCTTTGGATACCGTCAAAGTTGAAATATATACAGGAATGTAATTATTAACGATTATTTACAGAAAAACAAAGCAGACAGAAACTGTGATAAGTAATTGTTGTTTATAAAGACTATTTTGGGGTGTTTTCGAACTCAGGTGAAAAATAGACAAGAACTTGTGATTGCTGGAAGCGCACTCTTGACAATGTGTTGACTTGAATCCTTCTCTATTTTCCAAGCCCAGGTTTGCCCGAGGCCCATTTCGAAATACTAAGCCATCGCAGGTAAACCCTTTCCGAAAACGCGCAAAAAATAAAAGATTCCCAATCCCCCGCGAACACGAGGCGGGTGGCGGAGGGCGAATATCGCCCATCGCGGGCGGGCGCGTCTTCCGGGCGGAGCGGGGGGGCGGGGGGGGCGGGGCGGGGCGAGGCGGGGGAGGCGGCGGGCGAGCATGGCGCCGCGCCGGGGACACGCGCGCCGCTGAATTTTTCAGGCCCCGGCGGGGGCGGGGGCGGGGGTGGAAGGGACAGGTGCGCCCGCGGGGACCGGCCGCGGCGCTGCGCGGCGCAGCCAGGCACCGCGGGGCCCCCGGCGACGCCGCCCGCGCCGAGAGCGCCGCGGCGCCGCGCAACGGCGAGCACGGCGGCGGCGGCGGCGCCACGTGGCGTCGGCGTCGGTCCAGCGGGGGCGCCGTGGCGCCGCAAGACGCGCCGCCGGGGAGGGGGCAGCCGCCTAGCACCGCGCGCCGCGGCGGAAGAGGCGGGCAGAGCACAGCGGAGCGGAGGCCGACAGAAAGAGAGCGAGAAAAAGAGCGAGGCGGGCAGGGGGCGGAGCCTCGCCGGACCCGCCCGGAAGGCCAAAAATATCGTGCGCGCCGCCCGTCCCGGCCCCCCCCCCCCCCCCCCCCCCCCCGGCAGAGTCCCGCAAGTGCCCCCTCTTTTCCTCGCAGCCGCACGCCCGCGCCGCCCCGCCCCCGCCCCCTCCCCGCGTTTACACACGCGCTGGGCAGCGCCACGGCGCCCGCCGCCGCTACGCTCCGTGCCTACTTTCTCTTTCCTCCTTCGGGCTTCCCGCCATCGCCGCCGCCGCCGCCGCCACGCTCACACATACACACATGTCAATAAAGAGATCAATAACGAATCTAAAAAAAGAGGAAAGACTGATCGACGTCGTCCATTTCTCGTCAGAAACAACAGAACAGCGAGCCCGCCGCCGCCGCCGCCGCCGCCGTCGCCGACGCCGCCGACGCCGCCGACGCTGCCGCCAGTACCGCCCGAGCGAAGAGTGATTGAGGTTTTTCGTAGTTTTCCCACAGCACGCTGCTGAATCATTTCAATGAATGCTGGGCCCCTCGGATCGCTCTCATATATAACAACAACATGAGGGATTCCTACCCGATTCCTCCCACGGCCTCTTCTATTCTCTTCTTTCTTTTACTTCTTTTTAGAAATAAAAAAAATTGTTGTTTAGAACGCGGCCCGAAAATAATTATGGATTGTCTAACGACAGAGAGAAATAAATATTTTCAAGTCCCCGCTGCCTCTCGCGTCTCACGCATTTGCGTCAAACATTTGCGTTTCATAAATAATTAAAATAAACGACACGGTAAACAGAACAGAAGAGCAGAAGAGGGCGGTCGGCGGGGTTGCGTTACGGCCGTGCGCTATTTTTCTCTCCCTTCGACGCAGCCGCTGGTGTCCGCACCACCTTTGAGAGAAGCAGAACCGTCTGTTCAGAGCCGCTCGTACCACCTGAAACGAAAGCGCCAACTTTGCGATGGATGGCAATCAATAAAAACCGAAGACAATATTACTGCGACCTTTTGAATTTTACCTTAAGCCAGACGTTGAAACAACTGCAAGTAATGTCATAGAGCGTCTAGATTTTGTTTTCAAAGTTTGAAAAATTTATGGATAAATAACGCAGGAAAATAACCAATTTTGAAGATATGGAAAAATTATTTCCTTGAATTAATATCTAATATCATTCCATGCTATTGCTGAACACGTTTTTTTATAGAAATCATATCACTGACTATTCATACACATGTATTATTAAATACACAATTTTAACGAAATATAATTCACAATTAGGAGCGGCATATTGTTAATATTTACATTTTTACCTATTATTACTGCTACGAGTTATGTAAGTTTTCCTTCAAATGTTGATTTAATGAAAGAACTCAATTTCTCGTAAGAATTTAGTTGAATGCATTTAATAAATTGAAACAAAACGTCATAGTTAATGTACTACTCAATTTTGAAAAGTAACTCGTGTTGTGCTGCTGAACAAAACTACAAAAGGTGGTCAAGTCACATCAAATAAAATATTCTCATATAACCCTGCAACAAATAAAATATTTTAACAAAAACAATCTTTTTTTTAATATATTTATTTCCTGTTTAATTTTACAAATTTTTCAGGATTTTACAATCTTCAGGAATACTGCAATAGCATATACAGATAAATAGTACAACAGTTCTTTACCAACAATATAAAAAAGTTGTTCCATACCGCAACACATTAATATTTAATGGCGGGCGGCCTTATCCTTGGATCCGTACTATCGCATGATGTTAGCTGTGTTGTGGCCAGTGACGCATCACTATTATAATTCAGTATTCGAACAATTACAAAATCAAATATTTGGATTTTTCACACGAAATCGAAATTGTTTCATTGTTTCTGAATTTTCCCCGAATTGCTGGATATCTAATGAAACTTTAGACAGCTCTCACAAGGCCGGAGGGTGCACAATTTCCCCCAATTTCTGGGCGCATTAGAAATTAGGAATAAAGATGTTTCCGTAATTTTTCCGGGTTCCTTAATATCTAAAGAAACATTACACATGTCTCAAAACTCTGAGGATGCATAGTTTCCTCCCAAATTCTGTGTTCATTGCAATAAATTGTGTGTTTGATATTTCATAATACACGAAAATTGGAAATATTTGGAAAATTTACGATATAATTGTACAGTTACAACTTGCCCTTCGTAGTTGAAGATAATAGATTTAAGTAACGAATATACACTAATATTTTAACTAAGTACATTCGCTGCCAGTAAGAAAATGTAATCACAAATGACATTTAGTATATATATATATAGGAAACAATACATGCAAGTCCCGCTTTATTTATCGTGGGATAATATATTTTAATAAAAGATATTCGAAAATTTCAAGATACACTTTTCGAGATAAATAAACTTCAAGCATCGAGTTCCAAGGTAAACCTTAAATATCAATAATTATTTTTTCTAATAACAGAAAAATCATTTAATATATCTTGGGTTGGGAATGATTGAATATTATTTTGTGTGCAAAAATGTTCTGTATGGTCCGCATACTGTACTAATAACTGAAGTACACATTTTACTTAAAATGTACTCGTACTATATTGCAATTTATAATGTGTATGAATTTCCTTTCTCCAATTCGATCATAATGTCGCCATCTCAAACAGAATCACTTTCTGATTTACATAATAATTCAATTACCAAAAAAAACTTAATGTCTTTGATTTGAAGACACAGAAGCACATTTTTCATTTAGGCAGACGTGTTCTAGAATAAAATGTCCATCCTAAGATCGAAATTAGTAAAGGGGGAGCCATTTAAAAGTAATTAAGTAAACAAAATTTGAATTAAATTGGTTTAAATTGGATTTATTAATGGCAAAAATTATTAAATTTATAAAATTTGTTTACTTTTTTATTTTATAATTATAAATGAGTAGTTTTAAAATTATAAATGACATCTTTATAAATATTTTTACCTGAAGTATATTTCTGTTTGCAGTTTTCTTTTAAGAAATAGTTTGAATGATTAATTTATAAATATGCGTTAATTGCATATTTATAAAAAACTCACAAGTATCATTTTGAATTTTATTTAAAACTTTACTAAAATAATTGTTTGTCAAGCATATTTTTAAGTTGAGCATGCCTCCACGCTGCTCCCTGTCTTGGGGGCATCATTTGATACACATAAAGAGGCAGAGTGTCAAATGCCAATATTCGAGAAATATTTTAATTAAGGAAGGTACCGACAGTCAAACGAGATCTTTGCTTGGTCTTTTGCGAATTGTAAAAGATTTGAAATCATTTTCACCCGTGGTGTCCTCAAACACTAGCTTTTGAGAAAGTTGATGCATAAATCAAGACTCACTATATTTGTAGTGGAGAAAAAGAGATTGAAACGAATCGCCAGTTACAAAATGTTTCAGAATCTTATAAATCAAGACCGTCATCAGGGAGTGTTATTCCCTACACATTTGAGCGTATTCATCAGACTCATCAAAATCAGCTGGCCCCTTTGCTCTGCTACTGAATTACAATATTCTGAATATATAGTGAAAGCGAGAATGTGTATAGAGATACCTACGGAAGAAACGTAAATGTCAAAACAATGGAAAACTTGATGAGAAGGTTTGAATGTGATAGCTTCCTTTTAATGTACCCAATGGTGTAAATAGGTACTCGGAGTCCCCGATGCAGAGGGTTCAAATGGGGCCCCTAACTGGAATTGATTAACGCGAAATCGGGAGTTTTATGTCTAATTAATATAGGTTAGATACTAATTACAATATAAATTAAATTAACCAGAGTAGAAATCATTCTTCATTTTATGCCATCGAGTTACTTGCTCTTGAGCCCATATTCTGAAAATAAATTCGTAAAATTTTCATTCGTGAACTACAGAACATGCAACATCGCAGATCGAATGCATTTTGTGAAACACAATCCAATTTGCTCGTATATTCGTTATGTAGTGCTGCCGACACGTAGTTAACAAAATAAAATTTTACGAGTTCATTTTTCTGAATTCGATCTCTGTTCACCCGGTAGTTGTCGGATGAGTAGCTCAACTGATTCCAATGGCTGTAAATATACAAAAAGGAGACCGTGCTGTGAATACCCTCCCACTGAACCATTGGTCTTCTAGTATATTTTTTTATTGCTGTTTTTTCTTGAAATAATTTTACCAAGTTCATAATATAATTTTCCTGCAACAATAGTGAGGAATAACATCAATGAAATGTGGTGACGAGTAATTTGATACTGATTTTTTTCGATGATACACCATCAACCCATTATTGAACAGGAACCTTACCTTTATTCGATATTTCACACTTTGGCATTGGAGGAAATGAAATGGCTGATAGATAAGCTAAGGTGGCCCCTCTGAGTGAAGAAAAAAATATTATATTAAATTACCACGAATATCACAAGAGAATTAAAATAAAGCTAGAAAATCTAGACAGTAATGAATGGAATGGTATAACAAGCTGCAAATTAAAAAGCATTAGAAAGTTTCACGGTGTCAACCGAACAGTCAACGTTTGCAGAGCGGATCAAGCAGTATTAATGAGATGCAGAATAGGTCACACCAAGTTCACCCATCATTTCATCTCGAACTATGTTGCAGCCACTTGCGACCGACGCAACTTGTTCTTCTCTGTTGAGTACGTATTCACATGTCCTAAATTCATATATGACAGACTAAAACAAGCTAACAAGCCAACAGACCAAAATACAGGCTGAATGCACCAGTTGTGTTAAAAGTCGGGGAATTGTTCAACAAATTTATTTGAAAGAAACCAACCTTTACAGTCAAATATAATGAAATATTTCTGAAATAGGGTTTAGAGTAAAATTCTGTTGTAATCAAGATCTCAGCTGACTCTATGATTAATGCACGCAACAACGTACTGTAGTATAAGGTTAGTGTATTTGTCAGGTGTTTGTAAACGTATTGTAGTGAAATGAATTGTATTGTAAATGTATTGAGAACGAGGTCGCTAATAATCTAAGTGGTTCACACGACCTAAAATAAACATATTATCTATCATCCATCTATTTATTGGGTGTTGATGGGGATCCTTTCTCGGAGCCCCTGATTTCGGGGGCCGCAGTGCGGAGCACCGGTTGCACCAGCCTAACTATGCCCCTGAATACGTTTAATAATCCTACGGTAATCAAGGAAATTTCACTTATATTGAGCGCAAAATACTCATTCCAATGTCAACAAAACATGCTCTCAATAATGTCAGAAGCATCCATTAACCACTCTACTTTGACATTTGGAATAATCGCAGAGCATTTTGTTGAAACATTAAAAAACAATTTGCGCAAAATGTTTGGTAGGAAGAGAGTGTAAAACATTTCACGAAATTTTATTTTTCTTACAAAATTTTTCTATTTATTTTACTGAACAAATAATGTTATACATCAAATAATTATAAAATAATATAGCAATTTTTTTTTTCAGTTTTAACACAACTACGCATTTATAATTCAACCCAGGATAGACGGGCAGACCTCATTGTGGTGTGTTACGAGTGCTTCCTTTGTTACAAAATACTGTCTGTAATCATTATTATTACTATTGTTATTACTATTATTATTGGTGTTATTATTATCTCAATGAAAATGTAAAAACCTACTCGTTGGTTTGATCGATTTCTTAAAAAAGAATATGGAATTAGAAATCGAAAAACAAAACAAAAATAAGTTCGAAATGCATGGGTCAATTAACCATACTCTCATCTTCCATTTAGAATACTTGCAATAATCCACGGAACATTTGTAAGTAGTGATTTTGCTTTTCATTGTTCCAAATATTTAGAAGAGCGAATAATCCAAGCGAATATTAGGCGCTAGAATTAACACTTAATTTTTCAAAACTCTCCATTGATACAGTACCTACTGTTATGGATAAGATTCCGAAAGTAATTTATATCACAGATCTAAACTAGTTCACAATGAGCAATGTAACAATGAAAACTTTCACAGCCGGCTTCATATGATTGTTTTCGAAGCTGATATGCTGTGATACAATGGAAAAACGTTTTTCTAGACGTTTCGTCTGCAGCTACGACAGTAGCGGTGTGGTCGCAGTCAAAGAAACTTGACTCTGGAGCGATTATTAAAGAAGCAAGAATTCATAAAAAGTGATTCCTGAAAAAAAGTTATTTGAAAGAAAAGATTCCAATGTAAATAATGAAGTCTCTCATTCCGCGTAGTCATTTCACTGTTCATTTTGTTGAAAGTGCACTAAGAAAGATTTTAATACTTTCTTTACTTCTAAACTTTCCTATTATGTGTTTCACAAGAAGCGGAAAGGATGAAGAATAGTATTAAAAAATAACAAGGGTGACGATATGGCTTTGCATTCCAGCAGGCAACATGATAGTGCTTTAAGTTACACCAGTTTAAGTTTCTCTTTACGGACCTACTCTACAAGGTGTTCGTTACAGACTTGTGAAAAATGTACGGTATGTAGAAGACGACCGTTGAATTGGTGTTCTCATGCCAGAACCTTGAATGTTGTAATTACTTAAAATCTTCATGCATTAGCCACATGCGCTGCTAATGATACTAGGTGTCCATTTCTCCGTATTGTATTCGGCCTCCATAAAGAATGGGAAGTGTTCACATTTCCTTACCGACTAGCCAGTCGCAAGTTTCTCCTTAACGAGTGTTAGCATGGTATTCCATCTAATATTCCCGTTCGTAGTCATTTGAATTGTATCGCACTTAAAATTAAATTTGCCAATTTTCTCTTCAAAAACTATTTCTCCAAGCAACGATTATTCAAATCGGAAAGCTCGTTAATCCAGTTTTTTTCTTGCATCTTCCTGATGTTCTCCAGTGATGTGTTCTTCGGTGTCAAAACTTGATGAGGGAACCTGTCACGATACACACGTTTCACTAGTTTAGTCCAATTCCTTCGCTTTTCTTGTATGTTTTCATTAAATTGAATATTCCTCGCTGCTTTTAGAATTTCATTATTTCGTACAGAGGTTTTTCTCATAATCCCTGCTAGTGATCCTAGGAAGTCCATTTTTTCGCATTGTATTCGGCCTCCATGAAGAATGGGAAGTGTTCACATTTCCCTACCGACTAGCTAGTCGTAAGTTTCTCCTTAAAGAGTGTTAGCATGGTATTTCATGAAGATTTCCCGTCGTAGTCATTTGAATTGTATCGAACTTAAAATTAAATTTGTCAAGTTTTCTTTCAAAAACTATTTCTCCAAGCAATGATAATTCAAATCTAAAAGCTTTGAATATGTTTACTGATGATATTGTTTTGCCGTTTACTACGAACTTGTATCTGAATAGAGTTTATAAGAAATTCATAATAAAAGTTTGCCTTAGAATGAAATTCTTAGGTTAAAATTCATAAGAATATGCTGTATATTGTGACGTCATGGGAACACAACAGCAATTACAGACACGAGCTTCAGATATTTACATATTAATTAATAAGTATTTACAAATAAATAGTTTGACCCATTTTGTACAGCTCTGATAGACACTATACCCCGATCGCAGGAGCGATCCTTAAAAGATGCAAATCTGTCTGACTCGTGGCCCTCGCCACTCCTCAGCGAGTTTACGCGCACAGCGTAGAGCCCTGGCGACCGCAGTCACCCTTGGAAAAAATGTTCCACAGCGGCGTCCCAACACATGGGTTGCCCTACGAGCATAGCTCGTTTCCGCTCCGCCCTGGGCGCAAGTTTCGTGCGTTCGCACGAGGTTTTCGCTCGGATCAAAAACCCTCCCCGCACTTTGCGCTCTTGCTTATATTCCTCCCAGACCACGTGACACGCAACGTCATCTCGCTTTCGCGGGGCACTTCATGCCACGTGACTGTCGCGTCGCCACGCATTTTGGGAATCCCTTCCCATGGATTCCTGGAAGTTCTCAAAATACCTCGGGGTGCCTCCGCCCCTAGCTACCGCCTTTGTACTTCCATTTTCCACCGAGTATTCTTTGGCGCCCTAATCCTGCGACGCGGTGCCTGCAAGGCGCCGCTTTTCCTGCTTGTTAATACAATACGTTACAATATGTATGAAATATTTTTAATGCAGAAAGAGCTCTCTTTGTTGAGTGATCATTGGGAAAAAATACTTGGTCATTGGCATATGTCAATTTGAATCCAAATCATTTGTATATTTCGTGAACACAAACAAAATCCTGTCAAGAGAAGACGCAGATATGTGGTGCACATTCTCAATGATGAAAGCAATATTTTATCTGTTCAAAAGAAGTGTCATTTACGTTAACACTGATTTTTTTGTGAGAAAGCTACTTTAGAAGTATTTTGCCTCTGGAGAAAATGCCAAATGTTTTTACACGTGACGACGAGTGTATATATACATTCTTAAATACAAGGCGACATATAGATGAGACTTTCATCTCTTATTTTATTTACAATTTTCCATTCAACCCTTGTATCTGCTAGTCAATATGCCGATATATTATGCATAAAATGTATCTTCTTCTTAAAATACTACATCGAATTTTACTGAAAGATAAAATGTAAGTCAAATGATTGGAAGTCAGGTTGTCGATGTGAAACAGTATTGTACCAGGTAATATGTCGTCAATGGACTAAATTATCTCTACAAGAGCACAACTTGTAAGCCCTTTGGATGGACTTTTAATAATCCGAAATATCGGCGAACTAACAGAGTTTTACAGGTTCAACACCATGATAACAAAATTTAGTACTGAAACAAGTTGTGAAATGCAGCATACAGACCTATTACTTAATTGACACTGAAAGGTAAATATTTACTCCGACATTTTAATGCTTCATACACTAGTACAATTCATAAACGAGAAGAAAACTACAATAGCTATAGAAAATTGTTGATATCTCGTTGGGAAAGCTGTACACAAGTTGAAAAGAGGTTCAGGGTATAAAGGGTAAAGCAATTGAACCTTAATGAACGCAGTGGGGAATGAAATGCGGGGCCCTTGCTTGATGAAGTACAACTGCTTGAACACGGAGAAAGTCATGTAACAATCCAGTAGAACTGTGTGCACACCTGAGATTCAGGTTCTCATTTGCAAATAGTCTAGAATAGTTGGGAGAAGTCTAAAATGTAGAAGAAAGTTTTGGAGAGGTGTTTTGAAATGTGAATATATAATTCAGTACGACCACACCTGTGCCTAGAAATGAAGGTGGATATGAATATTCGCTTTTAGGATAATACTCCAATTTTGTATTCATTATTCATAGGCAGTTCTCAGATAGTTTTATAAATTACACTGGCACACAAAAAAAAGTTCTCAGACCCAAAGATTTGACACATATTTTTCTATGTATGTCGACGCACTGAATCCGAATCTGAAGCCAAAATTGCGCCACCACCCTTTTTCATGGTGTATTTTCCGATTTAAAAAAAAACGACGGTGGTGGCGCAGTTCTGGCTTCAGATTCGGATTTAGCGCGTCGATGTATATAGAGAAACATGTATCAAGTCTTTGGATCTCACAACAATCCCCGAAAAAAGAATAATAGAATTTCTTTGTTGCAATTTTTTAAAAATTGGAGGGTGATGGCGCAATTCTGGCTTCAGATTTGGATTTAGCGCGTCGAAATACATAGAGAAACAAGTGTCAAATTTGGGTCTGACTTTTCTTGCGTGCCTTTGTTATTGGTGAATACTTTAACACAGATTAATGCTAAATTAACAAATCATTTTTTATAGGTGAGGTTATTCCAGAATGTTCTCGAGTAGGAAACGAGAAAGAGAAAAGATCTCTCAAATCTAAAAATATTTTGAAAACTTTAAAAAGTATTAGAAATAAACTACATTATACACGATCGTCTCTTTATGAAGCCTTCTTTAAGTTTGAAAAACAAATTAATACTTTAAATCGTATTTCCTTCTGTAGCCATGAAAAAAGTTCCATAAGAATCGACAGCTTCTTTGTAGGTGATGAATTTCGAACCCTGAAGAAAGTTTGTCAATGAGTCAAGAACATTAACATACATTGTTGATTTTTTAGTACTGAAAAAGGTTTTATAAAGAACAGAAGGAATTTTCATGTAATGTTTTATTGATCCCATTTTCATGCCCTGAAAAAATGTCCATAAAGAGTTAAGAGCATTCACATACGGTACAACCTTAGTTGGTACTGAATCCCTAACCACGAAGGAAGTTTTGTAAAGAGCCGAGAGCATACGCATTGAAAGTTTTGTTGAGGTTTTTGTTTCTTAGTTCCGCGAGGAGTAGAGCAAGGGAAGTGTTTTATACTATCAAATCAAATCCGTATTTCTCTTTCTGATGCAAAAACGTTTGCTATTACTCAAGAGCAAGCAATTATAGTTTCCTAATATTACCAACCATGCTCGTTGGGATGTAATCAAAATTCAATTCGTGTAGCTAAAGAGTAAAATCGGGATACTGCATCTCAAGAAAACACGCTCAGATCATACTTATACCCCAAACGTCTCATACAATTAGTACTATTTCTGATGCGAATTACTTTAAAGTAAAAACAACAATTGCTGGGTGCTGCGCTCCGAAAAAATCCACTCTAAAACCGAAAGCTCTTGCACTCTAAGTTCATGGGCACTGAATCATGAAGAAAGTTCGAAAAAACGCCATCGACATAATGCAGAAAGAGTAGTGAGCATTTATGAAGGAAAAACAATTCATAAACACAAAAACCTTTCCATAAAACAATGTTGCTAGTGAGGCTTCCGCTCCTGAGCATCATCTTAAATTAGCGCCCGGCGGACGCGGGGCCCCGCGGCGTCACGGCGCCGTCCGGCGGCGTCGCGACGGGGGCTAAGCGCGCGTGACAGGGCGTCCCGGCGCCGCTCCGCGCCACGCCACGCCACGCCACGCCACGCCACGCCGCCCCGCGCCGCGCCGCGCCGGGCGGCAATCGCGTGTAATTACTTACCGCCCTCGGATCTCTAATGAGACAGCTCGCGGTGGCGGCGGCTATGAAGGTGTTGGTGGCGGTAGTGGTGGCGGTGGTTACGGGAGCGGGTGTAGAGAGGGCGGTGATGGTGGCGGAGGCGAAGGTGAAGGCGGAGGCGGTGGCGGTAGTGGTAATGACGGTGGTGGGGGAGGAGGCGTGGGGGTGGCGGGGGCGGCGGTAATGGTGGGGGCGGAGACAAAGGTGATGTCGATGGCGATGGCGGAAGTGGAGACGGAGGCGCAGGGGGGGCAGAAGCACAAGCGAAGGCAGAGACGAGGAGGCGGAGGCAGAGGGGGAGGGGACGCGGAGACGGAGGTGGAGGCGGAGGGGGGTCGGAGGAGGAGACAGAAGCGAAGGGGAGGCGGAGACGGAGGCGGTGGCAGAGGCGGAGGGGAGTCGGAAGCGGAAGCGGAGGTGGAGGTGGAGGTGGAGGTGGAGGTGGAGTTGGAGGTGGAGGTGAAGGTGGAGGTGGAGGCGGAGATGGAGATGGAGGCGGAGATGGAGGCGGAGGGGAATGTGGAGGAGAGGCGGAGGCGGACGGGGGCGGAGGGGGGCGGAGACAGAGGCAAAGGGGTGGTGGAGGTGGAGATGGAGGCGGAGATGGAGGCGGAGATGGAGGCGGAGGCGCGGAGACGGAGACGGAGGGGAATGCGGAGGAGAGGCGGAGGCGGAGATGCAGACGGAGGCGGAGGGGGGCGGAGGCAGAGGCAAAGGGGTGGTGGAGGTGGAGATGGAGGCGGAGATGCAGACGGTGGCGGGCGGTGGTGGCGGGGGCGGTGTTGGAGGCGAATATGAAGGCGGAGACGGTGGCGGGGTTGGTGGCGATGTCGGAGGCGGGGCGGGGAGGTGACACTGACTGTAGGTGCGGCGGGGTGGTGGGCGGCATGGTGTCGGCGATACCTCCCAAGAATCATGCGAAGAAATGGAGAACAATGTGCGCCTTGCGAGCGACTTGGCGGGTTAACGTCTGAAGAAACGCCCGCTCGTTAAGAGGGTCGCGCTGGCCACGGCGAGCGACGGACTCTTCGAGGGAGAGCCAGGGAACAAATGAGAGCGGAGGGGGCGTGGCGTACGAGCTTGAAGAGCCTCTCCGGACGAGTAAGATTAACACAATCATAATAATAACAACAATAGTAATAATGATAATAATACATTTAGCGACATAATAAAAATGGCGAGCTATCTGCCCTGGCCGATGACAAAGGTAGTTAATACTCGTAGGACAGTATCGAAATTATTCATGGTACGAACATGAAACAAAAGTAATTGAATCGGAAGAAGTTACAGTGAATTTTGACATACCTGTGATCATCGATCGTATCTATTTTTTAACATACAAAACACTTTAGAACAAACTATATAAACTACTAAATCGATCAACTTCCAAACAAGGCTACTATTCCGTACAGATAAACCTATGAGATTTACTTGGTGCTGTTAGCATACAAAATGACTTCAGAAAGAAAAATGTTGAAAGCTTGATACAAAACTACAAATATAAAAAAATATTAGAAAATTATGAACGTAGCTAATCTGACTTTTAAACTGCCAAGAAACTTTGGCATAAAACTGCAAGGAGCAAAGAATAAATAGAACTCAATCTTCCAAGCAACTCTTACAAATGGGTAACTTATGATGAATTTTTTTACATTCTAACAGTAAAAAAAACTATCAGCAAAAGCATACTCACATATTAGAAAAATCTGTGACGTTAATTACAAGATGCGGTCAAATATAACTCCAATTATATTTTATTTTATATTACCTGTTGTATAATGACGTGAGGAGACAAGATACACAGGTCTACTGTTGTGGCGGAAGCACAATGACTGGAATGCAAGATAAAATGACCGAATGACAACGCTATTAAAGCCTACTATCATTTAAACTTGCTAATTTCACTCTGGGGTCACAGGTGACCCCAGCCTTGTGATTCCAGGGTTAATATTCTTTATTCAAGAAATTCTAGAATATGACGTTAACTTGCACAATATTCGGACAAGAATGTTCAACTTTTTCCACTACCTGCCTGTAAACGTATTGAAAGTAATTTCCGTACTAGTACTGTTATTACTTTCGGTATTCTTCACAACAGCACCGTGTTTAAAGGTATTAACCGCAACATTGCATTGTAGATATTATTCTTGTACCCTCATTAGTTTCTGTCCGGTTGTTAACCATTTTCATCTTTCACGATGTACCGGCAACTTTTTACTAATGAACCATGTGCTCCTTATTAGTGCTACGCTAATTTACATCAGTCATTGGAGGTTGGAAAATCCATTATTAGCTTCCTAATTTCGTTGCATTGGTTTTACTGAGTGTACGATCACTTTCTACGCCTTGTCTGCATCACTTCTGTCACATTTTGGTTTATTTTTAGATATAACATTTCTATTTTGAGTTTTTCTTTTTATAGTATCATATACTTTCCGTGTGTCGCAGCAAAATATATTTAGATTTTAATTTTATAAGGATACGACCAACTGTTTGCACTTGTAGATGTAGGGTAATGTAACTCGTGATGGTGAAAACAAAGCACGCTATAGTATAGCAAAGCTATACTAGGTACTTTTGGGCGAGGTTATTTGGTAGCATTAGGGCGCAAAACTACACTACATTTTCATTGGTGTCATTTAAATGTTATTAAATACGCTGTTTAATTCTTTTATTTCCACTAAACTTCGTTGGAGGAATAGAATAGAAAATGTGTGAGAAATCCAAGGCATTCTACATCAGATGTTAGGACACTGTGCACACTGTTTAAGTCGAAATTTTGAATTTTATAGAGCCTCTTCAAGAAATAGTATCGAATAACTTCTGTTCGGCATAGTATGTCAAGATAGATTATTGCTAATACGAATCAGCCGGATGTAGGGTTCTTGAAGGATTTTTGATTTTGAATAAGTATAATTTTGGAAGATTATTCGTTTCTGTGTGTCCATGGAATGGACCTGAACCATATTCCCTTACCGAATAGTGTACTATATTCCACACAACTCACAACAGTATCCTTTTGATGTTATTCCTTTTCCCTATTCAAAAATAGGAAGAATACAGGTATCTGGCAGAGTCTTTCACTTTAGTTTTATTATAATAACTGAGAAAATAAGAATGGGAACAAAATATGAATTTATGCATATTTTTAAAAAAAATGTAAAACATATTTTTTCCCGAAAATTGATTTTTAAATGTTTCCGAATCCAATCTATACTTGCAATATTGCTACTTTAGGTTAGTTAATATCGACAAATGGATACCACGCACTTCTGTTGGTATCGTTACCTAATATCGAATGGAATCGAGTAACGTAAGAGGAAAGGGCGGCCTTGAGAACGCGGGAGAGTTGAGCATTGGGGCGGATGTCGAGAGGCATTGCAGCCATCGCTGGATCCTCGCTCTTGAATGAAGGCTGCGTCAGAAAACACTCGAGTGGCGCACAGCGGCAGACAGGGATCAAGGAGGCTCAGCAATAAAACGTCTTCAAATCGGCCGCTTTCATTTTCTTCCACAGATTGCATTTCTTGAGGATTGCGTTATGCGCAGTAACGAAATGTTTTTCAGGATCCAAGTTCTATTTAAAAATAAAAATAATGATGTATTTAATGATTTAAATAATACATTTCACTACCAAAGTGACAACTGGAAATTATCATTACACTGAAAACGCGTATACTCTCAACGTAATTCCCCTTCCATTATTCACGAAGTAGTTTACAGGTAAATCTTTCCCCAAGAAAAATGAGAGCTAAATGGAAAAAATAATGTTCCAACAACTTCATAAAAACATGTCGTTAAGTTCATAAGATTTCCGTAAACTATTTTAATGTCTTTTAAGAAGAATCAGATGATAATGACTTCCGTTCATTTCTTTGTTCCCCTAATGTTTTCTGGAAATCGGCAATCTACCAGAAATCACGGTCTTCAGTGTCTGGTGAGAAAGGAAAAGACTCAAATTATTTTCGAGAAACAATGGAAAGGAGAAAAACCAGGTTCCTAGGACGAAGTAGTGATTTTTCTTTGATTATCCAAAACAAATATTCGTAAGGTTAGAGACAGGTTGAGACTAATACATTTATTTAGAGTCATATTGTAAACCCAACTACTTTGGGATTTATCAATTCACGCTTTGGTTCAATTACTTCAATTCTTCAGGAACCGGGTTCAGTCTGTTCATAGAATATCACTTTTTCTGCAACATGAGATCATTCTAAACATAGAATGCTATGAGAAATGCATTGGATTTATTATGGGATGCGGTCTCTCTAAGCACCTATCCCCAAAATATCTTATCATTCAACTCAGTCTATGCATTGTTTAGAATCCCAAAACTTTTTACTCAGTCACAGCAGACATACAAGAAATGAACTAAAATTATATCGAAGGCTAGCTACTTTGGAAACTTCTGTGCATCGTACTCCAACGCTCGTCATAACCATGAATACTTCCTTTCAAGAGTTGTGCAGTAGAATTCCTTGGATCATTTTTAATCAGAGTTCACGTTTTACAGTGACAGTCCTCCAACAAAACCTAAACAATGAATAACAATGACCTTTTAAAAACCTGGACCAAGATATACTTTTGAAAAATACATTAATAAGTCGCGAAACGATAAAGAAAGTAAGTTATTAAAAAATAGTATTAAGGAGACTACTTTTGAATAAAAAGGTCAGACTACATTTTACAATTATAACAAAATAACAGACGTTAACATGTTTCTTAGAATATGAATTCAAGTCATTTGCATAAGTTTAGCAATTTATCATTACTTGTTAGTACGTTTCATAAATAAATTGTTACATTTTTAATTGGCGTTTTATAAATAAACTCACTTGGATTTTAAAGGGGTTTACCAATGTTATTTCAACTGTGACTGTCAAAAACTCAATGGAATCATAGACAAATAATCTAAATGAGTATGGCAGGGAAAAACAAACTCGTTATGAATAAGAATATGCTTTTATTTCTTTGCTAAGTGGAGATTTAGAAGTGAAGTACTAGTATTTCAAAATAATTAATAGTATTTCATAGGAAAGCGGTATATACATACCGCATACACCATACACCGCATATACCATACTCCTCGAGAAAGTGTGTGCTCTGTTGTAGAATCTCTAATCTGTCATTACATATGACGAGGGGCGTATTCATTTCTAAGCATCGGCGAGGAAGAGGGCTGCTGGGGTTATGTTGTCCCTTGTTCTGAGCAGGTGATCACAGTAGTTATTAGCCTTTGACTTTTAAAGTTTGTGGAGTGAGGATGTGAGGTGAACCATGATGACACATGAATGTGTGTAGATGATGACGATGGATGAAGACCAGAAGGTATACATGGTGATATGACAAAGTCAACCACATCACAATCACATGTGCAAACACATGAAACCAGAATCGGCAACCTCCCACACCCATCCTTCAACCGCGCGTACTTAAATGCAACTCCAATCCCCTGAGCCACCGAGGCAATTCCTCACTACATCCCTCTACATCTACACGGCTCGGGTCACGTCATTTCACCGTCAGCGTTCAGGTAACAAGTAATCTAGATCATCCTTTCTGCTATACTTTTCCCGGGCGAGCTTCTTTGCCGCGCACTTCGTCAGCCTGCGGCAACGAGGGTCTGCCTGCGCGAAGTGGCGAGACGTGCTGATACGTGCAAGGCCGCGGCGAATCTTTTGTGAGGGCGCAGCGCGTACGCTCGTCGCACGCCCGATATCTCCCGCTGGCTGCGAGACAGCCCTCGAAGCCGCCGCTGGGGGCAGAGCGCGGGTGGGGCCTATCTGGGCCGGCGGAGACCGCACGCGCCCGCACGCTGTCTCTCGCCCCTCGCTCGCGCCCACCCTCCACGCTGGTCGTCGCCCAACCCCACGACCCTGCCGGCGCTAACGTCCATGCCTGCCTCGCTCCGAGTCGGCGACGGCCACGCCCACGACCGAGGCTCCTCCGCCGTCGTTTGTTCCTCCGCCCTGCCCTTGCACACGCCCTCGTTTACGCCCTCGCCCTCGCCCTCCTATCGCCATCCCATCGCTCTCGCCCTCGTCCTCACCCACACCCACACCATCACCCTCGCCCCCGCCCACGCCATCGCCCACGCCCAAGCACTCACCCTTGCCGTCGATCTCGCCAACACCCTCATCCCGGCCCTTATCTCATTTCTTCGCCCACGTCCTTGCTCTCGCCCTTGCCCTCATCCTCGACCTCGCTCACACCCTCAACCTCGCCTTCGCTCTCGCCCACGTTCTCATCGTCGTCCTCACCCACGTCCTCATCCTCGCCCTCGCTCATATCTTCACACACGCCGTCGCACACGCCCTCGCTCGCACTTCACTCACATCCTCACCCCAACCCATACTCACGTCCCCGTCCCCGTCCACTCTCACGCTCCCACCCACTTCCAAGCGCCCCCGCACCCACGTCTCCGCTCCCCACCAGCCATTCCCTGCTCAAGTCATCGTCCCTGCTTACGTCCCCGTCGTCGCTCACTCCAACACCCCCGCTCACGCCTCTGCCTCTGCCCCAGCTCCCATCATGCCCCTGCTCACGCTTCCTCACAGCTCCCGGCCCCGCCTCAGCGGCGGCCGAGGCCAGGGACTCCTCCGCGATGCCCCGCCACGATACGCACACACTAGGCGAACCGCGATTCCCTCGGAAGCAATTTGCAGCAGGGACGTCGCTTACACTCAGTTGCCCTTGAATTCTTATATTCTTATCACACCCGAAAATAAAACGAAACTATCTTTAGCAAACAATTTTAAATTATTCAAAACATTTAGGAAAATTTCGACGTATTCAAACTCATGTCATTGGCTACACAAAAGAATGTCCAAAAATTCTTTTCGTAATAAAATTCCTCAAAATTATAAACATAATAAGTCAACTGATATGTGTTTTATGTTCTCTTATAGCAAGTTTACAAAATGACTGGGTTCATTATTTGAGATTTGAGATTAGAGTTTGAGTGGTGTCTTGACAGCTGGAGAATCGAGTTTTCCTAGCATTGCTTTCCTTGCGTCGAATTTTTTGCACATCATTCATGCTATCAACAAAACACTCTCTACAACTGACCACACATTCTTTACGGTTTTCCTCCTGGTTATTCTTTCTCCATCTCCGAATAAGAGTGGATTCAGAAAATAGTTAAGGGTGAATCATTTTGAAAAATTAAAGGAAATACTTTTCTAAACTTGAATTTATTTGTCAAATATTTATTATTAATATTTAAATTTATTTATTCATTAGTTAAAATTTATTACGTATTATTATGAATTCATTTTTTTAAATTCCCGGATTTAACCAAATATTCACTTTTTTCAAAAATCATGAGTTGTCTACCCAATTATTTTTATCAGGTGAGCATTTTCAAGAGGGGAGGCATGGGACTATGCCTCCACCACGTCCAACTCCCTCACTGCTTGGGGTCACCCTTGAATGGAAGAGTCAGACGTTCGGAGGGGGCGGGTCTTGGCTTAGTGGCTAGCGCAGACGCTTTCGACCGCTCACTCTCTCGATCCTCCACAAATCCACATGGAATTTGTGAATTAAGCGATCTTTTGAAATGTTTCATCAGGCCTCTCTTTTCACAATAATTTCTCCTCATTCTTTCATCTCTTCATCATCATCGCCGTCACCTAATTAGATCATCAGTAGGGAGCGGATTTGGATGACCTAAGACATTGCCAAAAATGATTAATGAAATGCTCTTGAACTGTTTTTAAAATGCCTGAACATCAAAGACAAATTACATAAAAATGTGATAAAAACCATTTCAGATGAACAACTCAAGTTGTTGGATATGTTGCTGTTGTAATCGAGGCTTCTTCCTTGCGTTCAAGTGAACTCACCTTGCAGACGTTTGGTTTTGAATGATCTTCACCAGGAAATCTCTGTCTTTAGTTGTATTGTCTAGGGAGGCTATTCGGGATCCGGGCAAACTTCGGTCGCGGAAGTCTACGCTATCTGCCTTTATTAATCACAAAATCGTCCGAACCGTCAATGGTGCTTATAGGCATCACAGGAACCTTAGATTCCACACTCACAATGGTTGAGATTACAATTTGTGAGCAAAGAAATGAAATAGGCTGCTCAGGGATTCTGTGGAGAACATTTGTTGCATCGTGTAAATATTATTTGAAGCAAGAACCAGTAAAATGATACTAAAATCGATGAAATTGTTAGAAAAAACGTACGTCAAAAATGACGAAAAGAAATTTAAATTGACTTATTAGTCTAAATCCACGAAAAATGCAAAAAAAATTAATGTAAAATGGATCATTTCCCTTCGTCATAACATAAAATTAATTCCTGTATTAAAATAATCACCCGCCCCTTAATCATCAGTCAATGCCCTAAGTAGTCGAAGGGCGCTCTAAACCCCAACAAGCAAGCAAGAATCCCATGGCGAGGCAGCTTCCTCGCAGAGTGAGCAGCGCGCCCACAGGGCGGGGGGCGGGGTCTTCGCCGCGGCGTCGCGTCGCGTCGCGTCGCGTCGCGTCGCGTCGCGTCGCGTCGCGTCGCGTCGTGTCGCGCGGGGAAAGGCTATCTACGGGCGGCGATAATGGCGCCTTTGCGGAGCATCGCCTGCGCCGCACCTCGCTCACTTTGCGGCGCCAGGTGTCAGCCCCGCCCCCGCCCCGCCCCCGCCCCGCCCCCGCCCCCGCCCCGCCCCCGCCCCCGCCCCGCCCCCACCCCGCCTTCGCCCCGCCCCCGCCCCGCCCTCCGCGACCTTATCTCCACGGCGACGGCGGCGGTGCGAGGACAAAAGATGGATTCCGGCGCCGCCACCGCCGCCGCTAGAGGAGCAGCAAGGCGCATTTCGTTAAAATGAGCGCTCGACGGAAACGCAGGCTAAGCGCCTTGTTCCGAGCTTGTTCTCCGCTCGCCTCCGCTCCGCGAGCACATAATCAAGCGGTGGCGATTTCAACGCAGCGGTGACGAAAGTAAACCCAGGGCGGCAGGTGCTGAATACAGCACACGCGATTTTCTAGAAAATATGCATCTGACTTACCTTTAGAGGTGATGACGATAGCGACAGGACTTACGTCCTGAAACGTGCTTGTATTAACGAATATTGCTTTGGACATACTTATTAGTCTAAATCCACGAGTTGTATCCATAGTACTAAATAAAGTTGGATTTAGCCGATCCGGTGGCTGAGATCGCTGAGGCAGTAGTGTCCTAGCGATCTCGACCGGGTCGCGGGTTCGAGTCTCGCCTCGGGCATGGTTGTATTTGGTTCGTCCTTTCATCACTTATCATCAGATCGTTCAATCTTCACGGTTACCATAACGTTAACTCCAATAGTGGTCGCTAATGACCTAGATGTTGATGCGACCATAAATATATAACAAAAAAACAGAAGACTTGGATTTGTCAGATTCAATACCATACAAACGATTTAATTTTGTCCAGATCCTCTCATATGACTTCGTCCCAAAAAGGGAAAAAATGACTGAGGCTTTGTTCAAGAAGCTTAGTGCGTCGTGGCGATACTTCAACTCTCCATACTACCTGACCTTGAGGAATCGCCAGATCCTATGCGAATCAGAAAGAATCTGCTTTTACGATGCATGCTTAAAGTCATGTACCCTTTTTCTGGACAAAGCAATAATGTAATACCACAGAAATGAATGACTGGTCCAGACAGAAATGCACAAACGTGAATCACCGGAGGCAATTTTAAACCTTATCAGTCTGAATTAAAAAAATCATTACTCTATTTTATAATATTAAAAAAAATATTAAATTTTTCCCCCTCATAATTTTGAAATGAGCATGGTGACGCCTTTTAGAATGTGGTGGAAAACAATATGAAGTTCTAATTGCATGTCTGCAATATTTTAACGTGTAAGTTTGAACTATCTTCAGCATCATACTGCGCGCCCATTGGAGCACGCTACGCGGATACGGGTTAATGAGAGCAGCAGCAACTACTACTTCAAAAATGACAATAAGAGAGCAAGTAGTGTTTCTGAGAAACACATTCTAATTCGTTGACTATGCAAACAACGGCACAGAAATCTAACGCTCTGAAAGAAGTGCAATGGTACAGGATTGGAATGCTACTTCGCGAATAGCATATCGTTAGAGAAGGATTCTAAAGGACTGTTTACTCAGCCCCAGCCCCCGTGAATTCCAATGTAACCTACGGCAGACATCGGCCAATCGTTGCGAATGAACTTCAAAAAACGCGCCTCTCATGACTCGACAGCAAAGTAACCCAGCCCCAAAACAAACCGGCGAACAACAGCCAAGTCAGTGAACGGGTCTCCGGAGCGGAGCACAGCGCGGAACCCTTTTGACGCACTACTACGCCGAATCACCGGACGTCCGTCGAACGTCGTCCACGAAAAAAAAAAAAAATTCTTTGTCCTCGCCCCGCGCCGCGCCACTCCGCGATTCGTTCTCCACCTCGCGAGACGAGTTCGCGTCGGCGCTGGGGACAGGTGAGAAGCGGACAGCGTCCTTCCGCCCCGTCCCGCCCCCCGTCCCGGGGCCCTTCTCTCGCGGGGCGCCACTTTTCGGAAATCATTAGTAATGCTATTACCCCATCGAGTACATCTGTCGCCGACCGGGCCCCTCAGCGCTTCTTAAATAAGAAATGAAAGAGAAATGCACAGAGCACACAGACGCTTAAAAATCCTTGGCGTCGGAGGCCCCCCCAAAAGAATGGAACTCAGGGCCGTATTGACACAAACAACGTTTGTCGAACGCTTTTTTCCCCCCGGCCGGGTCCTTTTGTTTTGGGGCTGCGTTCTCCGGGCGCTTCGGGCTCGAATAAATGAGTCGAATGGGAATTTGTTTAAGTGTTCGATAATGAGCGGGAACGTTGTCTACGCGGGTCGCCGTCGGAAAGAACGTGACAAAAGGGCAAGTGCGTCCGGAATTAGACATTGATGAATCAGAGAACGGCACGCGTTTTCAAAGAGCGCGAGCCACTGGGTCGGCAGCGGCGGCCAACGGAGGTGGCGGCGGCGGTGGGGGCGGGAGCGGGGGCGGGGGCGGGGGCGGGAGGGGGCAGTCGAGGCGGAGCCCTCACGATGCGCAACGCGTGGAATTTCGACTCCGGTGATAGATTTAAGGTTAAAACTTCGTTTGCCGGATACTGCACGCTCCGGTGCGCATAAGGACATTAGGCGGGCGATGCGGGGGCGGCGCAGGGGCGAGGGCCGTTGCTGCCCTGAGCGCGCGGCCTCGCGGTGCGTGTGGCGGGCGAGGGGTGCGAGGTGCGGGGTGCGGTGGTGCGCGGGTGCGCGGGAGTGCGAGTGAGGGCGGTGGACACGGACGAGAGCGTGCTGTCTGCTGGGTGCCGTGCAGCGCGGCGGTGGCGGGCCTGGAAACCGACCCGTCGCGTCGCGTCGTATCGGGAGTAGGGCTGCCTCATCTTCGGGCACCGGCAGAAAAGCCGATGTTCGGAATGAATGTATAATTCATTCTGGGTTTAAAGGAGTACATAAATTACATGAAACGATTTCAGGTAAAATCGATACCCTCTCCTCATGTAAGATATTGTGTTGATTTTAGAATCCCACCCCTCCTATATCCGTACGTAATATAATAATTTTTAGAAATAAAACTCCATTGTACATTACAGAACATAGCAATATCAGTTATTTTAATCATAATTTATTAAAATCACAGCTAAATCTTATTAACAAGTCCAATCACAATTACAATGAAGAATAATTTAATGAAGATCCTAATCTGTAATCGTAAGCTGTAATCAGTTCTCAAACAGGCGGAACTGATAGAATGGTACTCTGCTAAGGTACTCTGTAAAGGAGAAAATACGAGTAACACGGACTGTAGAGACAGAAAAGGCGCGATCATGCCATGTTCTTTATACATCTTCTAAGTTCACAAAATTGCATCCTGTTTTAAAACCAATCTATTGTTAATTTATAAAATTACGATAATTATTTTAACAAATAAATTTAAACTATTCCTTAAGTAAAAGTATTTGTCAACCTCTACTTCTCCTTCAAAAAATTAAAATAATGTATGATTTCAATAAACCTATTTCCCCCTCAATAGTCTGACTAATTTGTGCACAGCCCCCAACGTGCTAACGGTATTCAGTCTGTGAACTTGAACAATTTCTACATTTTATGTCATATGACAATCATTTTGCAAGGGGTGGGAAAGGAGCCTGGAGGCGCGGCGGGAGGTGGATTGAGAACTTTTAATGGGAGGGATGTGCGGACGCGACATAGTCAATGACAGTGTCCACACTTTGCAGTGTCCACATTGTCATTGTCCACGCGCAAAGAGAGAATTATTTATGATTGAATGATGGATTATTTATGATTGATTATTTCATGTTTCTGAGTGCGTCACCTGCTGTGATCATTAGTCCCGTTAGTTTAGTGCATGTTTTTATGACGGGAGGTGGCGGTGTTCTTCCCCCGCTAGATGGTGAGATTCGGCGCCTAACTACATGTACGCGTACTGTGTTTTCCCCAACCAGGTATCTGCCACCAGCGGGACGCCGTCCCAGCCGGGACACGCTCTAAGCTCCCGACTGATCTCCAGATAGGTCTCCCGACATGAAGTGTGGTGTATGTAAATTAATGTGTGTGTAAGTAAGGGGTAACGATAGAAGGAAAAGGAAAGAACGATAGGGTACGCTCAGTAGCCCGTCTCTTACGGTACTGCTCAAACATCCGCCTGGGGTTGATGGGAGAAACCACGAAAAACTACCGATCAAACTCACCTGCCGCTAGAATTTTCCTTCAGACAGCGGCTGAGTTCGACCAACTTAGCTATCTAGCTAGTGTCGAAAATCCTGCCACAGAATTATTTATGAAAAGATAACATACGACAAAAAAGTGTGTACTACAGTAATGCGAGGAAGATGTTGAAGAGTAACTGGAGCATTTTGGTAACAAAATGATTAGAAAAACGATCATCGATAACTTTAGAGACATATCTGTGTGTGTGTAAGTGTGTGAGGGCACCATGCGATATTATGAGAGCCCTAGCAATTTTCGACAAGTTCTAAGACATTCTCAGTAAATTTACCATGCCAAAAATTGTTCTATGGAAATAATGTTGGCGCCCACATGGTTGACTAGAGGTTTTTGCGATGGAAGAAAATGCATCGGAAAGTCACTAATCAAGGAAGTCGTTAAAAATACTTTTTATATAAATTCTTATAAAAATTAGCTAGTTACGAGAAATCACAATGATCGTCAATATTTAATGGGGATAAAATTTATAATCAAAATTTACTTTAATTAAGGAAACTGAATTCTTTATTTTTAATTTTAACCCTTCCTTAGTAATTTAAGACGAAAAAAATTAAACCACAGTACAAAACACTCGTGAACAAATGCTATTTATAAAGAAATCGTTTAACAATTTTTTAATACAAAATGCAGGTGATGTAACCCCTATAGTGCAGTCACCCGAGTCTTATTGCTGTCCCCTCCTAGCTGCATCACAGAAACACTTCGATGTTAAACACATTTAAAGACTGCTTTGGGAAGAATTCAGATATTAGACTGAACATATGTGCGTAAAAACTAGCTACACATGTGCTGAGGGCATCATGAGATGTTACTGTAGTAATACTGTACTGTTACTGTAGTAGTAGTAGTAGTAGTAGTGGTAGTAGTGGTAGTAGTGGTAGTAGTGGTAGTAGTGGTAGTAGTGGTGGTAGTAGTCGTCGT
>BLKR01002176.1:0-216511 GCA_011170035.1 Teleogryllus occipitalis
TAAATGTATATGCTGATGTAAAGCATTTTTTGGTTTTCTCCTCATTTGTTTCTCAACCAAAGATTCAGCCAGCTCTACTAAAAACCTAGTTTTTACAGACTTTTATTTCCAATCCGAGCATAAAGTTGTCCACGTCACAAAAGCAGCAACCCCAGTTATATCGATCAGATTCATGAAGAGTGCCAAGGGCTATCTGTTTGTCCTCCGCTTACATGAATACGCATGAACCATCTGATCCAGGGTATCAACGCCACCTTTAGTTTCGTTGTAAAATAAAATAATGTCGCTTGCTATTTTTTTATACTACAGTTGTGTTGCATTGACGCATACTTGAAAGCAAAACCACAGCTTTCTTCTTTTCAGGAACATACATCACTAGAGAGTGCTTACCGTTCAAACCAAACAATGGAGATTCTTTTTCCCTTCTTTTTTCAGGCAGGAATTCTATCGGACAAATATGTTGTTGTTTTTATTTTTTTACAGTACCCACGACAGTAAGAACATTCTTTAACAAATCTTTGCTTAGTTCCAGACGTGTAAAGAAAGGTCGCAAGTTAAATTTGTTATATGTGTGATACGATTCAATTAATTTCATAACAGAATGACTCACTTTTGTTGTTTTAGTGTGCCCTTCTTTTTCAAGAAAAGGAATGCCTTTTAGAGGATATGCTTTGCCGTCCACTATCCAAAAAATTTCATACATGCTGTATAATTGTCAGGTTTGGAGCTCACATAATGTAAAAATGGACAAAGCCCATACGAAACGATACTTTACAGACTGCTAAACGAAATTCACCGAACACTATTTCAACAACGAATTGATAAAATGTCCCGTTAGTACGGTTAACTATGCATAATAATGATAACGTAACAAAACGAGTAAATTAAATTACACTGGAATAATCTAAACAGTAAATGAAACCACATGAGTCCAGTGGACACATCTTTCACATTTATGACACAAAAGAGTATTATTATCAATAAAGAAACGACAATCAATCCCATAATAATTTTGAAACTATGACGAGGAGAATCTGACATCGTGAGAAATATTGTTAATAACAGAAGAAAATATATTACAGTAAAATAATACTATTGAATTACTGAAGGCTGTGAGTTAATTAGATTCACGCTTTCTAGGGTGAATAATCATATGAGTGGTTGTAAGAATGTAATAACGAAGTAAAAAAAATACTATAAAATAAACCACTTGTTAAATGTGGGTCGTTAGCGACCTCTATTGGTGTTGGAAGATCACCGCCATCTCCCGAGAAAAAACATGCACTACACTAACGGGACTAATGACCAAAGCAGTTGATGCGCCCGGAAACACGAAAAAATCAATCAATCAATCAATTAAAAGTGTGTTCCATAACGGGCAGACATTTTGCAGTATGCCAATTTTACTGTATCAAGGACCCACAAAACGTGAATTCTGACTACACATGTTAGAGGAAGTAATTTACTGCTACACGTAGATACAAAATTTATTTAATTTTTCTATACAAGGGCCTCATAATATAAGTTTTTGTACCGACAAATCACCGTTTATTGTCACAGTCCCACATTATTTTCTTTATATTACCCGATTACGTAAGTAGCGAGAAAGTAAAAGGGGGACTGTGCTTATACGTTAGCGTACCATGAACTCTCAGAGCTTTTGATTGCGCGTGGGTGGCGGCGAAGAATGTGTGTCAGAAGAAAGCATGGGTCCTTTGCTCGGAGCATTACATGTGCCCGGTTGGTGACTGAGTCCCAGGCAGGAATATCAGTTTGCTAGATGTGCTGTAGTATTGATCATGTCTTGATTGATTTTTAGGGGCACGTCAACTACTATGGTCATTAGTAGGAAGCGGATTTCTATGATTTTGCATATTTTGTCCATTGCTTCAGGGCAAAACTACGTTAAATTTCTTTACATTTGGTTAGATTTGGATGCTTTGTTGATTAATTTGTGAGGCCATGCTTGTGTATTATAGATCTAGTTTTCGTGCTGGAGCATATTCATGTAATTATAGGCGAATATTTTGCATATTTCGTTAAAATAAAGACTTTATCTCTAAAACATTTTATTTTTTCATAAAATAGATTTATTGATAATAGTTCATGGATTAGAAACAGCTTGTCATAGATTGCGTGCTTTTATTTTCTATAGATGATACAATACTTACGAAAATGTACGATATTCTAGATATAACGTTTTAAACCAGAGTGAAGATATTCAAAAAGACATGCCATGTACTTTACGAAAATGAGTATGTACTTCAATTATTTCTTCCGCGAAATAAGGTATATAATTTTGTGCTTGTACAAAAGTATATCTTTTCATTCCGAACATGCTTCTCTTGAATGTTATCAAGAAAGGTTATAAGAAAATAAATATTGTTAATTTTTACTGCAAATTAAAATACAGGTGCCAGAATATTTAGGTCCTGAATATGTTTAAAAGCAAATTTCAAGATTTTTCATGGCATACAAATCCTCCTCCTTTCTCTGTTAGATGTGTTCCTTCTCTGCTAGATGGTGAAATTCAGTACCAACGGACTTGTGGGTATTCCCTACCAAGGTATCTCCCAGCAGAAGGGCACCGCTCCATTCGGAACAAGCTGGAAGCTCCCGACTGGTCTCTTCAAATATGTGGTAGTGTAGTGCAACAGATAAATAGATAAATAGATAGATAGATAGATAGATAGATAGATAGATAGATAGATAGATAGATAGATAGATAGATAGATAGATAGATAGATAGATATATAGATAGATATATAGATAGATAGATATATAGATATATAGATATATAGATATATAGATAGATAGATAGATAGATATATAGATAGATAGATAGATAGATAGATAGATAGATAGATAGATAGATAGATAGATAGATAGATAGATAGATAGATAGATAGATAGATAGATAGATAGATAGATAGATAGATAGATAGATAGATAGATAGATAGAAACACAAAGTGCTACAAATGTTCAGGATATGGACATATTGCGGCACGCTGCTCTGGCGTCGATAGACAAGGAGCCTGCTGGAGATGTGGAAAAAAAGGGCACAAATCAATAGACTGCCAAAATGAAGCAGAATGCGTGCTATGCAAGGAAAATGAGAAGCAAAATACGCGTCACGTACAGGGGAGTAAGGATTGCGTGTCCTATAAAGAAGAGCTTGAGAAACAGAAAAGAAAATGGAACTGAAAGCTCTACAAATTAACTTAGGAAGAGGAAAACAGGCCCAAGATTTATTAATGCAGACGGTTAACGAGAAAGATATAGATGTAATTCTAATGAGTGAATACTACAAAAAGCCGAATCATATTTCCTGGTACCAGGATACCACACGACGGGCAGCAATAGCAATTTGTAACAATAACCTTCACATCAAGAATTCCTGCGAGACTGCGGCAGGGTATGTCTGGGTGGAGACCGAAGGAATTCGCATATACAGCTGCTACTACTCGCCCAACGACACTGAAGCAATTTTTACAAAATATATAGATGAACTTGAGAAAAGCGTTAGGACCGCCACTGGAGACATCCTTATCACAGGAGACTTCAATGCCAAAGCGGCGGACTGGGGCGAATGTAGATCCGACAAAAGGGGGGATATAGTCATAGAATTCATCGCACATAACGATCTGGTTGTCCTTAATAGAGGTAAAGAATTTACTTTCAGTAGAGTGAACACTGGTTCAATTATAGACCTTTCGCTATCCACATCTAAACTCGCTGCACGGGTGAAGGATTGGAAAGTCTAGGCAGAGTACACCTTGAGTGACCACCAGTATATTGAGTTTCACATAGGAAAAAGTCCGGAAATTAATAAAACTACCCAAAACGGGAGAACGGGAAAGACACCATCTTGGTTATTGAGTAAGCTAGACATATCAAAATTGACAGCCTTTCTGGAAGACCAAAAACTGCTAGATGAATTAAAATGGACGAGAAATGAAGAAAATCTTGAAGCCCAATTAAAAACCCTGAATGAGAAAATAGTAGCTGCATGTGAAGCTTCAATGCCTAAAAGAAATAAAGCTCGAAGGAAAGTCCCTGTGTACTGGTGGACGAGGGAAATAGCAATTGTAAGGAAAACGTGTCTTTGTGCTAGAAGGAAAGCAACCAGATCAAAAGGCGATCCGATACTCCAAGCACATTATAGAAGTGCTAGAAAAGAACTCAGAGTAGCAATAAAAAAACGAAAAGAAGAATGCTGGAGAGATCTAATCCTAGAAGTAGAAAATGACCCATGGGGTCTACCCTATAAAATCGTAGCAAAAAAATTAAAAATCAGACAGAATATTCCCAGATTGGATGATCCGAAATGGGTGAGTAAAACCATCGATGATCTCTTCCCACAACAAGGCCACTGGGCAAGGGATACGTTCGACCCATGTGAAGTGACGGAAGACCAACTGTTCACAAATGTGGAATTGGAGCACGTGGGAAAGCAAATAAAAAATGGAAAAGCCCCAGGTCCTGACGGAATACCCAATGAAGTACTAAAGAAAGTTATTGTAGTATACCCAAAAATCCTCTTAGACGTCTTCAATACGTGTCTGAAGAAGGGAGAGTTTCCTAAAAAATGGAAACGACAAAAATTAACCTTGCTACGTAAGGGGGATAAACCCCTGGATCAGACGTCATCTTACAGGCCCATCTGCCTTTTAGATACAAGAGGCAAACTTCTTGAAGACCTTCTCCTCGAAAGACTTCAGAAACATATCGAAGAAATAAGAGGGCTTTCCGAGAGACAGTATGGATTCCGGAAAGGCCGCTCGACGATCGACGCCATCACCACGGTAGTGAAACTAGCGGAAAAAGGAAAAGTGACTGTGCAGGGCAAAAAGGGCTTCTGTGCCCTTGTCGCAATAGATGTCAGAAATGCTTTTAACTCAGCAAGATGGGAACACATTCTGCAAGCACTCAAGAGAAAAAACACTCCAGATTACCTTCTGAGAATGATTAGCAGTTACCTAAATGAAAGAGCAATTATATATTACTGTAAAGAAAAGACGTTGGAGAAAGAAATGACATGCGGCGTTCCACAAGGCTCGAAAATCGGCCCACTTCTGTGGAACGTTTTATACGATGACTTTCTTGAAATGCATCTACCAGAAGGAACGCTGCTAGTAGGCTTCGCTGATGATGCAATCATAGTCAGTCGGGCAGACACTGCCGAAGAACTGCAGATAGTAGTAAATGATAGCCTGGAGAGGGTCAAGAGATGGCTGGATAGCAGAGAGCTACAGATGGCAACAGAAAAAACAGAAGCCATAATCGTCACAGATAAGAGGAACTACACAAAACCGAGGATCATAGTCGCAGGCACGGAAATCACGTGGAAGACTAGCCTCAAGTACCTGGGAGTAGACATAGACTCGAAACTAAACTTCCGACTGCACGCCAAAAATGTGGCACAAAAAGGGGCAGAGATTGTAAGCAGCCTCTCAAGATTGATGCCCAATATAGGAGGACCGAAACATTTTAAAAGACGACTCCTCTCGAATGTAGTTCACGCAAAAATGCTTTACGCGGCACCGGTGTGGACCGAGAGACTAGGAGTTCAAAAGTGGGGAAAGAAAATGGCCTCCGTTCAGAGAGCAAGCGCAATAAGAGTCACATCTGCTTACAGGACGATATCGCAGAACGCGGTGTTAGTCTTGGCGGGAATCCCTCCAGTTGACCTCTTAGCGCTCGAAAGGGCGGAAGTTTATAATATTTCGAAAACCATCACGGAACAAAAGGAAACAGAGGAAGTAAAAAAGAAAGCCAGAGAGAAGCTCATGAAGAGTTGGCAAAGACGCTGGGACAACGAAAAGACAGGGAGGTGGACTTACGAACTAATCCCTGAACTGATTAAATGGATAGAGAGGCCATACGGACAGCTGAATTATTACCTAACCCAGGTATTGAGTGGGCATGGAGACTTCAACCAATATCTCCACCGCTTCGGTCACCGACAGGATGCGATGTGTAGATACTGCCACTATCCGATAGATGACGTAAAACATACCGTTTTTGACTGCGAAAGATGGCGAATAGAAAGAAAAGCACTGGAAGACCAGCTAGGTGTCCAATTAAAGCCAAACAATTTGTTGACACAAATGTTGGAAACTGAAAAAAAGTGGACACAAATTGAACAATTCATTACCATTATTATGACACAAAAGAAGATAGAAATAACATAAGAAGACCAACATCTGGTGCAAAAGCTGCAGCTAAGACCGCCCTCTGCGAAGCAATGCCAAACGGCGGTACCGCAGGGGGAAGAAGGTCTGAACAAGGGTGGCGGTTTTAGTGGGTAAACCTTTGAGGGAGTCCCACACTACCACAAAGGAATATCGTGGTGCCTATAAAAGGTTTCCGCATTCCCATAAACAAAAAAAAAAAGATAGATAGATAGATAGATAGATAGATAGATAGATAGATAGATAGATAGATAGATAGATAGATAGATAGATAGATAGATAGATAGATAGATAGATAGATAGATAGATGGATAGATAGATAGATAGATGGATAGATAGATAGATAGATGGATAGATAGATAGATAGATAGAGATAGATAGAGATAGATAGATAGATAGATAGATAGATAGATAGATAGATAGATAGATAGATAGATAGATAGATAGATAGATAGATAGATAGATAGATAGATAGATAGATAGATCCTTCCCTACCCTTCAAAATAGTTAGGGACAAGCTGAAGACACGCTACAAGATACCAGGACTGGATGACGCAGAGTGGGTGAAGGAAATTATAAATGGCCTCTTCCCCACACATCCACGATGGGAAGGGAAAATTCCTCACCCAATGGAGCAACCACCACTGTTCACGACGGAGGAAATAACTAATGTTGGTTGCCAGCTGAAAGAGAACAAATCGCCAGGTCTAGACGGAATCCCAAATGAGGTGCTGAAGATGATAATACAGGAATTCCCTGGTTATTTACTCGAAATATATAACGAGAGCCTCATAAACGGAACCTTTTTCTCTGACTGGAAGAGGCAAAAGTTAGTACTGCTCAGAAAGGGTGACAAGCCATTAAATGAGATATCCACATTTAGACCCATATGTCTAATGGATACAATGGGAAAGGTGCTGGAAGGTCTAATACTAGAGAGGCTGAACCAACATATGGCACAGTACAACCTTCTTTCGGAAAGGCAACATGGCTTCCGCAAGGGTAGGTCGACAACCGACGCAGTCCAAGAGGTTGTGGAAATAGCGAGAAAAATGAAGGATGGATTAAATGGCAAAAAAGGGTTTTGTGCCCTAGTCGCAGTCGATATCCGGAACGCATTTAACTCAGCAAGATGGGAAGACATAATTAATGCACTCATGTTGAAGAAAGTGCCACAATATTTGACAAACCTGATTGTGAACTATTTTGAGGGAAGGAGTATAATCTACGAAGGCGGCAGCTTTCAGATTGCTCACGACATGACCTGCGGCGCCCCACAAGGATCGAAGTTAGGACCAGCACTCTGGAACATCTTCTATGATGATCTCTTGCGGTTAAACTTACCTGTCAACACGACGTTGATAGGGTACGCGGACGACGTGATGATGGTGAGCTCGGCGGACACAACGAACGAACTCCAAGTGATTGTCAATGACGGACTAGAACGAGTGAAGAGATGGCTGGACAGTAAATGCCTCAAAATGGCCACCGAAAAGACGGAAGCACTTCTAGTAACCGAGCGACGATCGTTTGAAACCCCAGTAATCACACTGTGTGGCCAAATGATCAAATGGAAGCAATCGATCACCTACCTGGGAGTCGAACTAGACCGAAAGCTCAAGTTTAACCAACACGTGATCAAGAGAGCGGAGAGAGCAGCCGGCACTGTGGCAAGCGTCTCGCGCCTCATGCCAAACGTCAGTGGACCGAAGGAAAGGAAAAGAAGGCTACTGGCGAGCGTCGCACAGTCGCAATTACTCTACGCGGCTCCGGTCTGGGCAGATGCTCTGGCAAATAAGTCCCTGCGACAGAAAATGCTCTCATGTCAAAGAACGTGTGCTCTCCGCATTACATCGGCATATAGGACAGTATCCGAAAGCGCGGTGCTTGTCCTGGCGAGCATCCCCCCAATAGATCTCCTGGCGCGGGAGAGACAGGAGGTATTCAATGAAATGAAAAACTTGGATCTAAATGACGACCAACGACCATCCAAAAAGACTAAGCTAAAGACAGACGCAAGGGAAAGACTAGTACAAAGATGGCAGAGGCAATGGGACGCTGACCCCGTAGGAAGATGGACGCATTGCCTCATTCCAAATATTAAGCCGTGGCTAGAAAGAAAGCACGGCGAAGTAAATTATTTCCTTTCACAGGCTCTTACCGGTCATGGCAACTTCAGCGCATACCTCAAACGCTTTGCCATTGTAGAAAGCGCAAACTGCGCCCATTGCGAGTGCGAAAACGACGATGCAAACCATACTCTTTTCGACTGCGTTGCATGGGAACGAGAAAGACACATACTAAACCAAAGATTAGGAACGGTTGTCCATAAGACAAATATAGTAGATCATATGCTTGAAACAAAGCAAAAATGGCAATTAATAGAAGGTTACATAGTATACATTATGAAACAGAAATTACAGTTTCACACATATGACACGGTGTAAATTACGCAGAGGACCCCCCTCCGTGATGTAATACCTGACGGTAGTCCCGCGGAGGCGAAAGGGGTCGGAAAAAGGGTGGTGTTTTTAGTGTGGTAAGAGTCCCACATGGTACAGAGTACGGGCTCTGTAACATCTTTTGAAGATTTTCACCTTCCCACGTAAAAAAAAAAAAAAAAAGATAAAAAGATAGATAGATAGATAGATAGATAGATAGATAGATAGATAGATAGATAGATAGATAGATAGATAGATAGATAGATAGATAGATAGATAGATAGATAGATAGATAGATAGATAGATAGATAGATAGATAGATTAGTGTAAGTATTTGGTCTTTTTTTTCAATATAATAGTGAAAATATGTCTAAGTCATACTCTCTTTAAAAGTAATACTCCCTTTTAAAGAGTACCAAATTCAATAAAATGTTAAAGTAACACCACAATTGGCTATTTTGTAAAAAAGATTCCGTAAGAAGGTGGTGGCGAAAATTTACACTACAGTAGTAATGAGGTAACTGTTTCATGTTATTTCATAAATGTTTCTGATCCAGAATTGTTAATCTTTTTAGTTATATTTTGTTACAATTCATTACAATTTCTTTCGAGGATTCTAAAGAGTGTGAAATTACCTCCTAATATTATGAGAAGTATATTTAGTTTGAAGGTTCCTATACTTTTCTAAATTCTCGATTAGATGCGAATAATTGAATTAAAAATATTATTATATTTTCATAGCTAACATTCAATAAAGCTATTTAGTAGTCACTAGTTACAATTAATTGTTATACTTAAAAATAGATTTCAGTGTTATAAATATGAGTAAGTTGTGATGCTAAAATCTTTGAAATAAGAAGTTTTGGCAGCGTTTGAACAGGTTTAATTTTATTAAATATCAAAATTCGCAATAAACACTGTTCCTAACATAAAAACTTCTCCAAAACAAATAAAATAGATATTAATGGTGTTATAGCATTTAGTGGTGCTACACAAATCTAAATGTCAAAAATTTATGATTGAAAATAATGAGACAGTTGTTTCTTGAATATTCCATTTGAAGGGGTCGGGAAATACCTCGTTCATACATTTTTAAATTTATTCTACCATTCACTACTACAGAAGATATTAAAAAATATTCAAACACAAATGCTTTGATAGAATAAACAAACACGCTTAAAAGATAACTTTCTGGAGAAAAAAGTATTAATATATTAATAATATGTAATGATTAATATTAATTTCTCCAAAACGTGGTTCTTTCTGGAAATTCTCAAAGGCAGAAAAGTGTTATTACGTTAACATTCTAAAAATCCTTCATGTGACATACTCTCATTTTTGGTGGAGGATTAAAATTTTCCGTAAAATCACTTACGAAGTCTCGATTTTACAATCTACCGGCTATGTAGGTATCTTGGGGTCGTTTTCTGATGTTAGTGACTTCTTCCGGCGTTGAGGTTCTCTTCTGGAGTACTTCTTCGTCTGACATCTGCCCTTCCACCTGTCCGGCAAGGGAGGGCCAACCTGAACCCACCCCCTTAATATAAATGAAAAGGGAATCTGAGAGGATTGCACTATGTAGCAACATCACTCATTTAATTTGTAATTATGTGCGTCAGACGAATTAAGTACAATGTTTTGACTATTTTTTAAAATCTGATTCTGTGAGCAATAAAAATTCATTGCCAACGAAGGTCTTGCTTGGGAAAATATAAATTATAGGTATTCCCCGAAGTGCCACGGGCGATTTGTAGGGTATTTTTGAAGGTATTTTATAACAAAAAATGCAAGCAAGTAAAGCACTATTAAATTTGTGCTATGGAGTCTGTAAGCGCAGATTCAGTCTAAGGCGAAAACCAATATTTGCATTTTGCTTCAAATGTGATGCATTTAAAAATGAATGCGGTTTTGAAATGGTAATCTAGAAAAATACGAGAAAGCAAAATACATTTCGTTAGAATTTGTTCTTTTAAAATCACAGTTTGAAAATACACCGGAATTGTTCCCGTACGACTATGAACAACAAAATTGGTGACGGTATGTGAATCTTGTTTATACCATTTAACGCAGGTCATTTGGTCAATTTTAATATGATTATCGTCTAATTAACAATATTGCAAAGTTCAGTAAGTTATTTCCTTTGTGAAAGTGCAGAGTTTCTCCTGAATGCACAAACATATTTTATTTTACATTTATCAGTTATTTTAAAACATTTCTACAGGTTCCACAGGTTAATCGTTGAAGTGACATTTTTTGAAGAGTCAAGCAAAATGAATTATCTCTGTCAACGGTTACCTGAAATTGCACATTATATTGATTAAGTCGTATCTAGCATTAGCCAGAATATTAAATCAAAATCTGAACACGAAACGTAGCCGATACGAGATGTAGAAATTTTTAAGGCGGAAAGGAAGTAACTTTCTCGTCTCGAAGAGGCAAGAATAGTTAAATATTTATAACATAATTTAATAATTATTCCCGAGGTACCAGAAAGCCGTTCCGTCGCGTTCCAGCAGAAATCAAGCTCTGGTTGGAACAATCCTTGTCCCCTCCTCTTCTTTTACACACGCACCCACACGACACTTTCACACAATTTGGAAGGCCATTATACTTGGATTTCTTTAACGTGGCACCTCAATGTCACGCGCCAAAAGGGAGAGAATAGGTAAACTCCAATGGGGAACCATAAAAGACGAAGATGCAATGACGTTGCAGCTCCCCATTGAAGTCTGTTTTCCATCTCACTCTTTGAGCGTGACCTTGAGATGCCACATTAAAAAAAACAAGTGCAGTCGAGAGCTTGTTTCTTGCCCGGCCCGGCGCGTTGCCGCGTTGGCAGAGGTACCTTGATAAGCAAAACACCGCAAACCGTCTTGTAGGTAACCACCGTGTGCTGTCCAGCGGGGCGGAACACTGCCACCACTAGGATTCACTTCACTCACGGGCAAAGCAGTTGGTGCGACTCAGGACCTGCTTTCTTCCCTCCCTCCCCTCATCTCTAGTGGCGATCTGCGAGTGCTTTGAGCCATCAGAGAAATAAATTGCCAAGAGGCTGCCTTCAGTCGACGGGTTTCATCACTCGCCGACAGAGGAGCTTTGGGACGCATTGTTTGGTAAAATGTAGCTCCGTTGCCAGGTGGCCCGCAGGGAGGGCCTAATAGAGCCCAGGCGAAGGGGAAGAGGAGTATAAAGTCCAATAAAGGGGGAAATAAAATGGTAAGAGTACGTTGTGAAAGTAACGAATTGTTAGGAACGGTTGTATATTGCAGAAACCGAAAGAAGTATTACGAGAAAAATGTTAGTGAAGATACGTGAATACTGAGTACATAATTCATTTTAGAATAACCTGTAAATTTAAAGATTACTCTTTCATTTCGTACACATTTGCTAGTAACGCTGATACTGCGCTATATTTATTTGTTTTAATAAGATAACAAATAACAATAATATATTTAACATGTTGTTATTACACAATCCTTTAGAAAAAATGCATTTTGTGCATTTAAAGAAAACAATCCGTCATTTGAATAGCATGTGTTTAAATTGTTTCGTTCTTTAAAAAAATATTAAAGATGTGATTTGGTTATCAAAAACAAAGCGTGGGCAGTGTTGGCTTTCAGAACATCTTTTTTATAGAGATTACAAATTAGACTCAAGTCCAAAATGGCACCAGATAAATATGTCACTCAAGAGACGTAGACGTCCAACAGCCTTGCTACAAATCCGTCGCAGCTGAAGGAAAGATAAACATTAAAGTTGTTCAGACACACGCCACATGAGAATTGAACGACTCAACACACCAAGAGTCAAAGAGCAAGACAGAAATCTAGTCAGCCAATCAGGTTCAGTGGAGTAGTAACGCAAAGAGATGACTAAATTTTCATTGACGCGAGGGAGAATGTAAGGAGATATTACATTGCGCACTACGATGCAAAGGATTGGATCAGGAAAGTAGGCAATCCAGTACCCCACATGAATCCCGTAGACTGGGCCGGATTAAAATCTCAAGGAGCCCTAAGCTTGATCAAATATTAAGTACCCTAATACTATTAAAAAAGTAATATCAATCGTATGTTAAAAATGAATATAAAATAAATTGTAACATTTACAATTTAAAACGTATGCTAACCTATTTTTATACGAGTCCATTAGAGTCGGAGCCATTTAACTACATTTGAAATTAGGTTGATAATTGCAAGTGGTATTCTATGCCTGTCTTATATAATGGCATGCTGAACACGATTATGAAGCTAATTGAAAATAGAATTACTGGACTTGACCTTTAGGAAGCTTATAAATTTTGAATCTATTTCAAATTTTGTTGGAAATTCTATTGGGGGGCCTATATCCAGCGGGGACCCTAAGCACGTGTTCAGTCGGTTTATGTATTAATCCATTCTTGCTAACACTAATATGAAGGAATGACAGAAGCGTTGAAAGCAATGCGCTGCATTGGTAATTACGACGTCAGCCCAGCAAGTGACATTAGGTATGATTGTGTAGGCTTCCACGGCCGGAATTTGTATCACCTGGGCTATCCGGGACGAGCCGCGTCTCTCTCGTGGTGGCTAACGTTTCGGCCACCATGTTGTGTCCTTCCTCAGAGCGTACTGCAGTACGCTTTATAGTATAGATTTGGTATACTCTAGATAATACTTTAGGTAATACCTTAGGTATGAGTTTATTTATGCCGGGGCTGCTCAGACAGAGCAAATCGGAAGCGCGGAGCCGTGTTGGCTACCGAGAGCAAGTCACCGGAGGTCGTGCGTCTCACGGCTTGCGATAACCTCTGGCACCGTGTCCTGATAACTCCAGTCGCGGAGACATGGAAGTCGATGCAAACCTAAGCGTCCAAACTGACAATTTTCAATGCAGCGTGGAAAGAAAAGTATCTTTTCGCAGATGGCGGCAGCTATGCCAAATATTTGGTTTGCAGAAACATGCTTAATCACACAAAGTTTAATTTGCAACAACATTATACGGTTAATCATACTGCTGAATATGACTAGTACCTACTATAAAGAAGAACGTCAGGAAGTTTGCAGTGCTATGAGAAACAATGCTTTTCAAGAAGTACGTTTTGGATATGCTTTGAGTTCCTATATTAAGAGTAAAAGAACGCAATATTAAAGAGGTTAATTTTATTAATTTTAACTGTCCCTTTCAGAACAAAGTCTTCTCAAAATTAGCTTCAGTATCAAACATTCATGAAATATCGAATTTTGGAGAATCTGTAGATGTATTAAGAACATTGCGTTCGGAATTTGAAATCCGATTTTAATCCGAAATTTAATATATTTGCTACACCTTTGTCTCTAATATGTTGACGAAGATGACCTCTTTTGTTTCTTCTCATAAGAACGTCAACAACACATCAGAATTCCCACAATTATAGGCTTTTTTCCTTGTGATTTTCAATTAGAAATAACTGATTTGCCGTGTGACACTGAATTAAGATAAGAATTTCATAATCTTATAAAATAAACATTTATAAGATTTTATGAGATCGTCACTTAAAAATGTTTTCCGAAACTGCATCGGAATGCTGTTCAAATGTTACGTATGTTCGATCAGCGAATAAATGTAAGCGGTATTTTTTCTTTGTAAATTTGTAAATCTCGAATGAGAAATACCATTACAGCTCACAATGTGAAATGCAAGAACAAAAGTAATTGATTTATATTTAGCTTGATTTTTAATTTTAATCTCATTTACTGTCAGTATTTCCATTATTAGTTTATTTAGTAACAATATTTCGGTAACCTTTAGAATGATTTTTCATCTGCAGCAACATGATAAATTATAATATTGTAGCAATTAAATTGCTTAATATTCTTGAGCACTCTTTGGAAACTAAGAATTTGGCATATCTGGCGCAATCTCCAAAAATATTTTTTTCTTCCCATGCTGCAATGAAAATTATTTTTTTTTACTTTCAAATGACAAAAATATGTGTATTACTAGTAATATTCCAAAAAATGTTACAAAAATGTTTCTGTTTTTCCGTCGCAATATCCTTTCTCAGAGCAGTGAAACATTTTCAGTTCAAGCAGTGGACATGCTTCCAAAAAACAAGACGTGACCGGCTGTGCCGAAAGCAGCCGATCGATAAAATTGACGTAATCTGCTCCACCTGTCACCGGAGCTGCTAGAAAGAGTAGGGAGCGAGCAGCGGCTCTTCCTCGGAGCAGATCGCTGGGCGGCCCTGATTTCTGTGGTATAATCTTACAAACAGCCTGTACACAATCTGACCCGCAACTAAGTAGGCTGATTTTCGGGCTTTCGACCACACTCGTTTACTTGACAGACCCATGATATCGTAAATACTTTTATCTTTACATGAAACATATATAATTGAAATAACTCTCTTGCGCCTTCCATCTGCTTTGTTCTTCAGCTGGGACGAACCTCCCCAAAAAGTCCCGTGCACGTGTGCGTGTGTAGGGAGAACCATCCGCTTCGCCCCCCCACCAAGGTCTAAGGAAAAATCGGGTTTAATGAACCAGTACTGCAGAAAACGGATGGTAATACCGAGGACAAAGGCGATAACGATGATACGAGGACGTTTGAAACATGAGGACAGCGGCGTCTGGGAGATTGTCGGCTTGGAAGATGCCGAGTAGCGTTCAGCAGTCAGAGCGCTTGTGTCTTTGCAGATGTTAGTAGAGGTTGGTGACGCTGGCGAAAAATTGTTGATAGAGGCCTCAGCTGCATTGAGGACTTCAAGGACGGTTGGTGGAAGGCCACGAATATTTGTGCTGGAAGCTATTCGGCCGCCAATGAGGTGGCAGCGGTCTAAAGCGCACAACGGGGGCATGGTGGCGAGAGGATCGGTTGTATCATCGATTGATTGACGTTGAAGAGCACCTCGACAGCTTTTGTCATCGGGTCACCGACGACCACGTGAAATTAATTAAAAACCATGTTACAGATTTATTAAACATAGTTGCGTGTGCAACTGTGAAGACAATACTAATTTAATTTAAAATACAGACCAGAAGGCAACAGAGTATAATAAATAAAACAAGCGAATGACATTAATAAAAACGTGGATTCTGATGTATAAATGCCATATAAAATAAATAGATTATTAGAGTCCTTTTATTTCAAATCACATGATATGATGCCCTTTCCCGTACACACCAAACGAGATTTCAAGCGAGGACTCGTCATTGCTAACCCCCTTCCTTAAGATCAACATCAGTTGCCTTCAAACTTCGTAAGTGTAGGAGAACGTGTTCCACAGAGGGGTCCGTTTAACATGTGACGCAGGTGGTGGGGGCAATTCACCTCCGAGGAAAACATGTGAAAAGTGGCCAATGAACAGTCATCGAAATCTACGCGTGTGTGTGGGTGTGCAGGTCTAAGGTGTGCAGGATGCGGCCAAAGTGTCGGGTGTCGTTGGGAACGCAGAGGGTGTCGTGTCGGTGGGATATGCGATGTGGGGGGCGCTTAGCTGCGAAAGCGGGGGGTGGGGATTAGAGACGGAGCTTCGAGGGCAGCGGTGGCATTACGCCTGCGCAAGGTGACGGGTGTGTTAACGTAAAATCGAAGAGGTTAGCACGAAAAGCGAGAGAATCAGGGTAGCTATGAGGGTGGGAGAGGCGATGAAACGGGAATGTGGGAAGGCTTTGGAGCTGTGAGGGACACTAAGATATCTGCCCGTGAATACACAATGTATTCATCGGTAACTAACAGACTTTGGGCAGTTGGAGGACGTGTTCCTTGGCGATTTGCGTCTTGCATATGTCACAGATGGGAGGGTGGTTGACCTGGAAAAAGGAAAGCAAATGAAATGAGGTGGCAGGTAAAGTAAAGTCATCGGAAAGCAGGTGAAGCATGGGTTAGTTGGTTAGTGATTCCGGGCGCGTCAACAGCTTTGGTCATTAGTCCCGTAAGTGTACTGCATGTTTTTTTCGGAAAATGGCGGTGATCATCCTCCGCCGGATGGAGAGATCCGGCGCCGACCTACCGTCGGCTATCGGGGTTTCCCCCTAACCAGGACTCTCCCACCAGCGGGGCACCGCCCCAGGCGGGACAAGCTCTAAGCTCCCGACCGGTCTCCCGGAATATGTGGTAGTGTAGTGCATATTACTGTAAGTGCGTGTGTGTGTGTATGTACGGGGAGAGGATAGGACAACGAAGAGGAAGGAAAGATCGCGCGTGACCTGTGGCCCGCTTGTTAGGGTACTGCTCCGGCATTTACCTGGTGTTGATCGGAGAAACCACGGAAAAGTACCGATCAGAGCAGCCGGCCGTTAGAATTCTCCTCCAGAGAACGACTGAATTCGCCCTGGCTGAAAAGCTAGTGTCGAAAATCCTGGAACCTAGGACCTCTCGGTCAGAGGCGCTGCAGTGACATCAGTTGATGCATCGGTTGAAGCATGGGAATATCGCAAGACTGCAGCCATGAGTGTCAGGGGAGGAGCGAGAGCGGTGCTACGTTGGGAGCGCAGGGAGCGGTAAGAAGGCGGCGGGGCAGCTCGGCTGGCGAGCGGTAGCGGGGCCCGCGAGAGGGGCGGCGGCGGGTGAGCGGATGAATCCCGCCCGCCATTGTGCTTAAACTGCCCGTTACAACGCACGCCGCGCCGCGTCGCCCACGCGAGTCCATTTTTTGCGCGTGTCCTGACGGGACGAGCCCCCCTCCGCCCGCCCGCCCCGTCGCCCATTGTGCTGGCCATTGTCGGCGACCCGGGCGGCGAGGGCGCGTTTCCATCTTGGAATAAAATAAACATTTGCGCGGCTGCAGCACTCTCGCCCCGACCCCTCACGGCCCTCCGGCCAACTCCTGTCCCACCACCCTCCCTCGCCAGACACTCCTTCTAACCGCCACCCCCGACCCACTCGCCTCGCATCCTGACCACCCACATACTTCCCCCGACCCCCCCCCCCCACTGCCGGTCTCTGCGCCCCTCCTGCTAACCCTAAGTTCCCTCTGTGCTACTCGGGAACACTACCCAGAGGATGCCATCGCTTTCCCGCCCCTCCCAGTGCCGGTCTATGCATCCAGCAAGCCACCTCTACGCCTCCTCTGTGCTACTCGTCCCACCACCCAGAGAATTCCATCGCTTCCCCGACCCTCCCACTGCCGGTCTCTGCGCCCCGCCACCCACCCCTACGCTCCCTCAGTGCTACTCGCCCCACCACTCAAAGGATCCCATCGCTTCCCCGTCCCTCCCAGTGCCGGTCTATGCGTACCGCCACCCATCCCTACGCTCCTTTTGTGCTACTAGCCCCACCACCCAGAGAATTCCATCACTTCCTCTACCCTCCCAGTGCCGGCCTATGCATCCAGCCACCTACCCCTGCGCTCCGTCTGTGCTACTCGCCCCACCACCCAGAGGATCCAACCGCTTCCCCGCCCCTCCCAGTACCGGACAGCTGACTACGCCTCCACCGCCGCAGCCTCTTCCACCACTCCCCCCGCCCCTCCACTTCCGCCCGCCGTGCCGGCCTCCCGCCCACCCCGCCGTCCCCGCCGTGTGTGAGCGTCATTTGCATATTGACCATAAACAAACCGGCGGCGCCGGCGTCGCCGCGCCGCGCCGGGCGAGCGCGAACAAAGCTCGGGCTGCGGGCGCTCACCTGCTGCCTCCGCGACCTCCGGACTCGCTTCGCGACTGCAGCGCCCCAAGTGGTACTCTGCGGACAGCTACACTTCTTGTAGAATTACTGTGAAGGCGGGAGGCAGAAACTTCGTTTCTGGCAGTGCTTCAATTGACTCTGGGCGTTCTAATTGTTATCAGAAAAAATAAATGAAGATCTGTCGCTAAGTTTTTAATTGTATTTGGCTGGCTAGTGAAACTGCAAATTTCTATGGAATAATTGAGTACTTACAACTCAAGTGTTTTCGCTTGTGAGCGTGAAATTTTTGTGCTTTCCGATATTCTTAGCTGGAATAGTGCGTTGATAAACCGAATCGTAAAATGGAATTGCGATGGTCAACTGCGTATTTGAAGTGAACATTTTAAAAGTTTGCTATGCCAGTATATTATTTCTTCGCAAATATTAAATAAATTATGAACAGCCAGTCAGCCACTCGGTTCCATTCAATTATTGACTATGTTAATCTGAAATGAAATCACAAAAACCACAAAGGGAGTAGTTTGCGTTGAATGTATGTGGGTTAAAAGTTCAAACTAAAAACCTGACATGTCCCTGAGGCAATGAAAATAAATTATACAATAAAGAGCACTAATTTAAAATAATAGAACATTCCACTCCGTTTTACCTGATCTATATTAGTTTAATTATGCCGTTCAGAAACAATTTGTAATGTTTTGCCATGATATTTGTTTGCTATTTTCTAAATGGTGCCAAACCAATATTTCAATTATTTTAAAATTAACGAAATGTGAATGATCGGTGATTGACGAATTAATAAGTCTTATCTTCACTTGAATAATGGCTTCACTTGAGTATGACAAGCGAAAAGGGTATAATACCTTCTACGTTCACCTGACTTCGAGTACCTGAGTTCACCTGCGCAAAACGGGAAATCGGTATAAAGGAAATTGAACGTTAATATTGATTAAAAAGATCAATATATCGGATCTAAGTAGTACATTTCAAAGGTACATCTATTAACATTATTTAAAGAATCATAGAAGATGTGCAATCTAATTTTCTATTTTACACGCACTTCTTTATTATCATTTGGGTCGGCTGTTTAAATAAAAAAGTTTAAAATGAACTGTATCCACTGTGCACACTCATTCTTTCAATAACTAAGGACTTGCGTCTTAACCATCCTAATCCATTAATCGATGCAAAGCGTTTCTAAGCTCTGGTCAACCATTGAACTTCACAATATCAACATATTAACATTAATCAGCTTTAGTTTAGTAATATTGCCGTATCAGATATAAGAAACACAATGTTAAGAAATTTTCAACGGCAACATTCAAATTAATCAGCTTGACTTCAGTAATATTACCGTATCAAATATTACGAATGAATTATGTACAATCATTTTGTAATATTCAAAATGTTCTCAGAAAACCATTACATTACAAGAGACATAAACTGTTTCTGAAAATTGCTAGGATTTTCGACACCGGTTAATTCCTCTATAACAACTCAAGAGATAGACGCAATACTTAACCCAGAAGTAACAGCATTTTAGTGCGAGGCGGCACATCGACTCTCGCGAAGTCTGCCACCAGAAACTGTTTCAGCGGAAGAAATTCGCGGAAATGTAATCACAAATTGAAAGGCGAACATTTTTCTCCGATAGACTATGGCATGCTAATTGTAATAATTGTGAATGTCCCTTGTTATGTACAAAATGTGAAGAGAAATAAAAATTATTTATGTTACATAATTTTAAGGATCAGATGAGTCTTCTCGCCTGAAGCACCGCCATCTTGTGCGCACAGAAGGTTCTGGGCATAATGATCTTTCACTCTTTGGTTTTATTTGGCCCAAGAAATGTATGAACTTCCATTGACAACACTGGGTAGTCCAACTGTGTGAAACTTTAAGGGATGTAAACGAATTGATTTCATCAGTCAATATTAGGCTAAATTTAAATACACACCGTGAGTTACTTGTTTACATTGTTTGATTAAATATAAATTATCACGACCATTTGCTTGTTTTTTTTAAAGAACCATAACTCTATGGCGCGAAATTAATATTAATTCCATAATGTAATAGATACCGAACGACTTTTTGCGATTAGAGCCGTGTAGTAATTGAGCAGACATTATTTTGTAGTACAGTTATAATTGTGGTCCAAGTTAACTGAAGAACCACTTTTTCTGTTCTTGCTAAACGTTCGAAACACCTGGTGAACATACTACACTTCTTAACCTTATTGTTCTCCTTAAAATTACTACTCCCTCTTACTACTTCGAACCATAGTAACCAGTATATTGTGATGTTGGCAATTGGGACAAAAAAAACGTGTAAGTTATTTTTACAGTTATTTTATATAATATATGGTAAATGAACTGAACATCGATTAAATCACTTTACTTATTATTAATATTACTAACATTATAAACTATTACACTCACATGCAAGTTGATGCTACAACTTCTAGTTTGAACAAGAAATATGAGCATTTCATTTTATAATCTGGACAGATATGTAGCATGACTCTTACGTACGCAATTTGAACACATTATTGGTGTTTTACTGTCACAATTGGGGGAAAAAATTGGCATCAGCCTGTTTTAGAAGCTTGTTTGGAACCACTAGGGGTTTATGTAGGGAGTTTTGATGCTTGTATCTTAATTACAATAGCAATTGGGAGTTATTACTTGGAATTACTGCTTGAATGGACAGCGTCCTCTAAAGCCTGCAAGATGTTCATCAACAGTTACATTAGTTCCAGGATTATACTAGTGGGTGCTAATTTGGCAGAAATTTCTAATGGGTGCTAATTCTTCATCTGCTTTTCTAGCGCGGATCGGATATATATATATATATATATATATATATATATATATATATATATATATATATAGTGACGGACCGGCGATTCGGTCCTATTCTACAGTAAATTTGTAAAAGGGGACAGATATTCTTTCTTGCGAATGGACTCTGAGTGCACGCACAAACAATGAAAAAATTACTTTTAATGTAAAAACAGAGTGCTTTATTCCCAGAAAAGATAATGGATATTACAAAAACATCGTTCCATTGAATGTATAGAAGGTAAACAAAATAATGGTTTAGCATTAATGACTTTCTTACGATATTGACAAATGTGAACAATTTTCTCATTGACTACGTGAATATTACTAATGAACACTTTCTTTTTGCCTTAACTTTACACGTCGTACTGTAAATGGGAGCTCCCTTTGCGTGCACTGATTCACAATCACCTCGTTCTTTCAATACTTATTCTATTTACAGACAACGTGTACCCTTCCAAAATACCCTTCCTATTCTCCACATCAAATCAGATTATTTATCATTACATGGCAAATCCCCTCATCTAATACCCCCTCTCACAATCGTCTACCCCATTTCCCGACTCACTTGATTCTTTTACCGCCTAATAATAAGTCCCTTCTAGTAACAGTCTTACTGATTTTGCTGCGTATGAAATTCCTTCGAGCTCACCAACTCCGAATGCGCCAGCGCGATGTGACGAGTCGGGGCCGTTTCGCCCGCCACGTGGCCATGGCGCTTGCCCCCGCCGCTTCTACCCGGCCGCCGGTGCAAATCCCACGCCGCAGTCGTGCTTCGCCGGGCACGGCGATGTCCACTCGCCGCCAGATCAGCAGTCGTCCTGATTTCCATTTCTTCCAAATTCGTTTGTTAAGCCCGCCGATGCTGCATCGCTATGTTCGTTTCACTCATGATGCCTTTGCCGTCCACGTGTCTATACACTCATCACTTTCCTCGCCTCACGCCGTTTAATCTTTAATGTACACCACTTAACTCGAGATCAATTAATAGTTCTTACTGTTTCTCATTGTCCTACGTTTCGATTTCTACTCGATGTCATCGGATTCCTCTCAACTATTCTTTATCACCGCCGTCATTAGCTTTCCGCACTACCGCCCGTTACTCTTCCTCTTCGACGCTACCTTCCGACTACTGTCGTTCCCACGATACTCTTCTCAACTGTCGAAGTCTCGCACTTCGCGTTCGTTTCGTCTCGCTTGCCGCGGGACACTCTCTTGCACGGCCGACTCCGCCCGAAACGGCCGTCTCTACCGCGCTGTTTAAACCATGTTGGCACCCGTGTCTATGTTCAGAAACGCGGTGCGTTTCAATATATATATATATATATATATATATATATATATATATATATATATATATATATATATATATTCGAAACGTAACGTACCAGAGATACAATAGAAAGTTTTGAGTAGAATTGTAGCAGAAAAAATGTGCCTACATGTTTCCAAGTTTCACAAGGTTTTGGTGGTTCAGCGTGTAATATAAAAACACCAGTCATTAATAGTATACCAATGAATGCTTCCAGTGTAATTGCATCAAATTCCTTCGAGTTGTTCCCATACACCCTTTGACCCTCAACATTGTTACTTACAACGCAATACCGCACAAAATATTATCCGAAAAATTATCCGAAACAAAATACTTAACTGATTATGTGTTCGTCTTGAGCGCTGGCCATCAGCCGCCTTCGACCTCCAGACCTACGGTACGCTCCACAGCACCGTTAACCAGTGGTGTATACTGTGGGCTACCGAGGCTACCGGCGGTAGCCCGTAAAAATTACGAGAGCAAAAATATATCAAGATAAATTATATTAAAAAATAATTATTGGCCACATTCTTTTTCAGCGAAATACATTTTTCAAGTTTCTGTATAATCTGTTCTGTTGATATGTGTTAAATCGCTCTCTCGTCGGCGCATCAGTCCTCTTAGAGGCGGCAACGCCGAAGAAACCGCTGGGACCCAGCGGCATCCTCACAGCGTGCGTTCCCTGCATGACTCACTCCTCCCTTCTCCTAGTAAGAAAGGGCCAGCCAAGGGCTCCGGTTGCCGATTTCCCGTGCGGTTTCTTGACACGCTCGGAGCTGTTCCGAGGCAGTGGGCAGTAAACGGACATAGTAAATTAGAAATGCAAGACATATACGTTTGGTGGTGACTGTATATAGACATAATAATTATATTAACAGTGGTTTAAGTGAAAAAATTGCAACATTTTAAATATGTGATAGTTTCAAAGTTAGCTATTATCAATTTGGCAAGATATTTTGAAAAAATGTAACACCAAACTTCGGGAAGTTTGTTCGTTGACTTTTAATCGTTCATTCACAATTGTGAAAATTATTGTATTTCTTGAAATTGTGTATTATATAATATTGTATAGTAAAAGTAGTACAAACTAGCAAAACTGCAAATTCGAAGATTGTGTATAGTTATTGAAACAAGCTGTCTAATTTTATGTTTAAATTTAATATTTCCTCTACTCGTTTAATATTAATTCAACGTAACCCGTTCCAAATTTATAAAATAATATGGGCGCCAGGAAAAGAGTACCTTAATTCAGTAATTAAAATTACTCTTCAACTACTATTTCCATTAAATTAATATCCGGCTAACTAGGCCGATGGGTCTTATAAGAAATAATCACTATTGACTGCTAATAGCCGATCATTCGATCTGCCATCTGTACAAAATGGCCGAGGAATCTGAAAAGCAAATATACATTTATAGCTACACATTTGCTGGAATTGGATAAATGAAAATCATCCTTCCTAAGTTTTATTCAATTTTCACTAGTAACAATAAGAAACTTTCGGTCATGGCCTTATATTACAGTACCCGTCTTCGCGCGCTCTATGGACCGATGTCGCCGCGTATTTTCAATCTTCCCCGGTGTCGATGGCTCCAGGTCCAAATACCATCTTCTTTTCTTCCGTTCTGGCACAAGTGTATTCGAGTCACTGATCCTCACCGCCTCTTAAGTTGATAAGACTTGATTTTCCTTTTAAAAGTTCCCAGTTCTTTCTACGCATATACTTAAAATGTTAAAGTTCAGCAAACTATTATCTGCATTTAAATACTCCCAGTCCTGTTGCCGACAAATTCACCTAAGTTCACAATTCTAGCTGGTACAATCGAAATATTTCCAAGTTCGAATTTTTGCACCTTCCATCAATATTCTAAGTCTGACAATCATACACTCCAAAGTAAATGTTCACAATTCACAAACTCCCAACATCAAATTGTCTACAAACGATCCGCACAGCACCACCGCATAAGTCGGAATGTATCCATATTCCCCCCTTTCAGCCCTTCAAAACTCGGTTCGTCTTGCTACTGTTTCTTGTCAGAAAAAATTCCATGCCTAGCCAATCCCTCAATTACTTACAAATTCAACTAGCCGTGCCCCAAACTGTCAGTGCTTTCTTCGGCCAATCCCCAAACAGTTCACTTTATCAACTAGCCGCGACCCGTGGTTCAAAGCAATGCAGTTTGTTGAACTTGACGACAACTCGTCTACCGTTGCTATGCCGCCATATTTACAAATGTCTATCCTTACAATTCACCCTGCTTACAATAAATGTGACGCAATACAAGGTCCCACATATTGGTATGTCACATTATATAGTAAAACATTATTTCTAATGTCAGCAGTAGCCCAGGCCATGAAAGCAGTACACGCCACTGCCGTTAAGAAGCAGTCGATGGTTCCGTTGGCTGGTGCTCGCTGTCCTCCCGGCGTCTCCTCGCAGCGGCCTGGCCTCGGCAGCGCTCCCCGACCGCGCCGCTCTCCTCGGCAGCTGACAAACGCTCCGATGGGAGCACCTCCACGTCTTCTCTCTTCCCGTACACGACCCGTTCAACACTGGCATGTTCGCTCTGGCCCTTATACCTCGGCTAACGATTCTATAGATTCTTCTACAGTTCTGTTGTCTGTTTACACCAACTCGGTTAACTTTCAGTCACTCAAAAAAAATTGATAGTTGGTTCATAGTGATTCCGAGCACGTAAACTACGTAGGTCATTAACTGTAAGGCATGTTTTTTTTTCTCGGGAGCGGTGATGTTCCCACGATGGATGGCGAGCTCCGGCGCTGACCTACTGTCGGCTAGCGGGGTTTTTCTCAACCAGTAATCTCCCACCAGCGGGGCACCGCCCCAGCCGGGACAAGCTCTAAAGCCACGACCGGTCTCCCGGTATAAGTGGCAGTTCGATGCATGTTAATGTGTGTGTGTGTGTGTGTGTGTGTGTGTGTGTGTGTGTGTGTGTGTCTAAGGTGTGATAGGATAAGGAAGAGAAAGGAAAAATCCCGCGCGGTCCGTGGCCCGTTTGTTAGGATACTGCTGCGGTATTCGCCTGATGTTGATCGGAGATACGACAGACAAATAGTGATCAGAGTAGCCAGACGCTAGAATTGTCCTCCAGACAGCGACTGAATTCGATCTAACTGAGAAGCCAGTGTCGAAAATCCTGCCGCTGTCGGGACTTCAAACTTGGGTCTCTGAATCAGAAGCACTGCAGTGACATTGTTGATGCACTGAGCCAACTCTCCGGGTTGAAATAATTTCAGTTCTTCGTACGGATTCTATAATGCTGACTATTCCACTTTAATACTCCACCAACTCAATGCACTCGAGAAAAGCTCTAACTTCTTGTTCTAGTTCGTGAATTTTAATTCCTTTTTACCTAACAGTCCTCTTACGATTCTACTGCCCTTTCAAAAACTAACTGCTTCACCTCAAAGTTTGCGCGCGAACAGCACAATTCATACTACGACTTACGTACTAGAAAACTAGCTCACTGCACGTGTCGTTGCAGAAAAACTCTCATCTCGGAGTCTCGAACAAGAAGAGGCCCCCCCCCCCTCCGTTCTCCTCTCTACTTACGCGACGGCCTTCTCCCTTGTTAGAAGCGCCATGCCATACTCCACCCGGGACCGAATGTCCAGGCCTTCCTACCCCCAAAGGTAGTCGCAACATTGTGGTCAGTGGATAACAGATTGCGCTTTCATTGACAGCAATCGCGCGTTCTCACACTGTCACGCGCATTGCCAAGTCCGAATTTTCATGATGTTAGCACACGTGGTCGGCAGGGACGTTTGGAGATATTGCAGAACGCCACTATATATATATATATATATATATATATATATATATATATATATATATATATATATATATATATATATATAGCGTGTGTTTACTTGTATCATACATAAAACTTCAATTATTGCATATGGAAGTGCTTCTACTCCAGAATTAAAATATTCTTCATCCCAGAGGTTTTCTATGGTTTTTTAGATCAACCCCAGGCGAATTCCGGGGCAATACTCTTTCAAACGGTCCCGCGCGCGATATTTGTTTCCTCTTCTATTTCTTTTCTCCACCCCTACCCACACACACATACTTACAAACACTATACTACCACACATGCCAGGAGTCTGGGCCTGAACTTAGAACTTGTCCCGGCTGGGGCAGCGCCTCGCTAGTGAGAGATATCTGGTTGGGGAAAATTGTCGAATGCTCATATAGGTTGGCGCCGGATCGCACCAACCAGCTGGGAATGATGTCCGCCACTTGCAAAGAAAACGGACTACACTTGGGGGGTCTAATTTCAGCAGTTGACGCTCCTTGAATCACTACTCAACTTTCGAATCAATAAATTCACCTGGATTCCCGCTGAATGTTTCCAGGAGGATGAAATGCGACCGGGAGCGGTAGCTCAGTACATCAACTGATGTGATCGTAGCGCCCCTGACTGGCAGGCCCTGGATTCGAGTTCTGACGGCGACAGGATTTTCGACACGAGCTTTTCAGCTAGGTCGAAATCAGTCGCTGTCTGGAGGTGAATTCTAGCGACAGGCTGCTCTGATCGGTAGTTTTCCGTGGTTTCTCCGATCAACACCAGGCGAATGCCGGAGAAGTACCCTAACAAACGGGCCACGGACCGCGCGCGATCTGTCCTTCCTCTTCCTTGTCCTATCCTCTTCCCTTTCACTAACATGCACTACACTACCACACATTCCGGGAGACCGGTCGGGAGTTTAGAACTTGTCCCGGCTGGGGCGGTGCCCCGCTGGTGGGAGAGTTCTGGTTAGGGGGAAACCCCACTAGCCGACGTTAGGTCTTCGCCGGATCTCGACATCCAGCGGGGGAGATCACCGCCCTATCTCTCTCTCTCTCTCTCTCTCTCTCTCTCTCTCTCTCTATCTCTCTCTCTCTCTCTCTCTCTCTCGCACTCGAGAAAAAACATACATTACACTTACGGAACTAATGACCTAAGCTGTTGACCCCCTGGAATCAGCAACTAACCAACCAACCAACCAACCAACCCTGAACTGCAGATGAAGTGCAGTGCGTGCCGGCGCGGGCGGACAGGGAAGCGGCCAGAGGCAGATCCCAGCTTGTCCGTTCCGCCCCTTCGCTGCTGCCACGGAGTAGTTTCCTAGGTGAAACGCGCAGGTTGGCCTTTATTTTTAGAGTGTGAAGTACTAGAAGAGGGTTTTAATGTAAATTGAAATTTTCCAAGCGACGTGCTGTTTTTATTTGGTGCAGGTAATGTGCTCACGGTAGAATATTCACGCTTTTGAATCTCCATTTGCTGTTTTAGTCTTTCTTCTTTAGTTTTTATTCGTAGCCTCTTTAATTAATTTTATGCTTTTTTGTCCTTTGCGTTTTTTATCGCGTCTTTTCACCTTACGGCATTTCGTTTGTCGTGCGTTTTTGTGGGTGTGCTTTAATTTAAAAGAAGTATGTGTACTAAATTATCAAAGACACCTACACAATCTCTGTGGTATGAAGATTTTAAAGTAATTATACGTTTTTGAATGGTTCGAAATTGAACATTCTGGTTTCTTTTTATTATTATGGTTTTTTCGATTTCTACTTTCTCGCACTTACTAACGTAAGAAGAGAAACTTTTGTACTCGTGCGCTGGACAACGGCAAATTTTCGACAAAAAAACTTGTATTGCCATGCCTTGGTAACGAAAAAGTGGATAGTGTTGCTAAATATAGAAAATAATCCTCTAACACGTGGTGTCGCCAGAATCCATGTTGTGTGCGTCCTTCATACCGAAAAATTGATTGACCGCAAAACGTCTTTCCGTCCATCTGCCTGCCTGCCTACCTGCGTTTCTGTCCGTCTGTGCACAATGCTTGCGCATAAATCGTTCATTCGATTTTCTCGAAAATTGATATTCCCCAATCGTTCTGACTGATATCGCGGCCTCTGGAATTTGAAACCGACATTTTAATTTCCAAAATTTTCCCTCAAACATTTTCAAAATGTTTAAAAAAATAACTTCGAATTTCTTTATTAAATTGTATTGTTGGATAGTGCAAAGAACGTTTAAGAATATATTGGAGGTCTCATTTTCGTTAAAATGACTTTTTTCGGAATTCCCCCCAAAAATTGTAAAACTACAAAATTGAAATCAGAGATTCTTTACTCAGACAGTCTGTTGTACAAAGTTAGCTCTTTAAATATGATCATGTTCAAGTTTTTGGAAAAAAGGAGTAGTTTTTGCGTAATTTCTGCTTGAAATTAATGAAATATATACAGGTTTTAGACCAACTAGTGACCAGGAGAAATATTGAATGAATGAGATGAAAAATATTTAATTTAACTTTAATTATAATTTTCTATTGAAAATGTCAATATTAAATTAATTTTACTTTCTCGCTTTTTAACTTTTAATTCAATTTGTATTCTCAATGTATTGATACATTTCGTTTTAAGCAATGCGCAAAGCCTAATAGAAATTTCGCAACAATTTCATAACTCCTAGACCGAGAGCCAGTACTTCTGTTTGTGATGAATTTCGCAGCAGTGTTTTTAATAAATTACTCCTCCGAATGCCCGGTGAGATATGTTATATATCATTTAATATCAATTGATTGCTTAAAAAATTTACTGCGTATTGAATAAAAGACACTGGTGCATTAACCGTATAACTTTGTCAATAACTTAAAGAAAACTATGCCCCCTAAATGTTTGCAATAATGGCTTGTACTAATTTAAACTTCTTTTATTCAAACATTAGGCCCGTAAGGGCTACATTGTTTCTTATCATCTTGAAGAAAAGAGATTTACTTTCATTTAAAGTATTTTTGGGGTGTACTTCACCGTGATGGATCTAACATACTATCTTAAATTTTATAGTCCTGCGCTTCGTTTGAGGCGGGGTCAATATATAAAAGGCGGTAATAAATTAACTTAACATTAGAAAGACCGACGCCATTTGACGTATACAACATATTCAAATAATGTTATCTTCATTAAAACAAACAGTAGGTCATTGTGATTCCTTGAAATGACTTGCATTTATTATGTGAAGTGAGTTAAGGTTGACACATGCATTTATAATGTAAAATGTTTGTGAAAATTTCGAAAATACCTCGATATTACGAGGTCAGACAACTCAAGAGTCAGCAGCTAGAATTTTCGTAATTATTTTGATGTCAATTGCATATATTCTAATTACGGTATTAATATTATTAGCCAAGCGAATGTACACAGTTTTGACAACGCTGCTCTGGCAACCGTGCGTTTATCGCTTTTTGGTTGAATTGGACTTTCGAAATAATAGCTGGGGTGTTAGTGCCACAGAAAACGCAATATTGCATTATTACTTCGCTTTTTCTAATAACGTGAGAAAGCATGTGCTGTTGTAAAGTACTAGTTTTTTGAAAATTCTTCTTTGTTGTGACACCAACCATTGATGAGAATTGGAGTATAATGTACCAGTAGACGTCTTGGTTAAGGTAAACACCACTTTCTCAGAATTACATATATTTACAATTTATAGGTAAATACTGTGTATTCACATGTGCCTTATTCTTCTCGAATTTCGAATTCGAAGAAGCGACACACCGAAGGGCTTTCTTAACATTTTCTGATATATTTCGTGCTTCCTCTACGAAGTTATATTGAACGACTAAAAAACGCTCAGATGACTTCCCCAGCGGTAGCAAATCAGTTCCAGCACAAAGGGAAACGCGTGATTCGGGCGTAGAGAAGACGCACGAGTCACTAGATTCCGCGGGATTTCACAAAGAAGCGCCCAGGTGCGGCGTTGCCGGGTCGGGTCGGCATCTGCTCGAAACAGAACCTCGGAAATTCGTCAAATCTTTTCCTTTTCGGGGATCTCCGACCTCCCCTGCTCCACCAATCATCCGCGCCGTCTACGCCCCCGCCCCCGCCCCCGCCCCCACGCCCGCCCCCGACTCACGGATTCCGCGCGCGAACCGGGACCGGAAAATCGCACCTCGGAGGCGAACAGAAAGGGAGCTGTCTCAAAATGTCTGACGCAGATTCGCTAAAACGGCGGCGGCGGCGGCGGGAGTGGCAGCAAAAATTGCGAAAGCTGTGAAGGAGGCGGCAAAGGAGGTGGTGGAGTGGCGAAGAAGGTGGAGGCGACGGCGGTGGTGGCCAAGGCAGCAGGGGAGACGCATTCCGGAGATGGCGCGGGGTGTAACGGAGTAACGAAGGGGAGGAAGACTGTGGAGTTGAGGGCGGCGCCAAGAAGGGGGGGCGGTGGCTGAGCCGATGGAGACGACGCAGTGGAAGGCTCCGGTGGTGGCGGCGGAGATGGAGGTGAAGGTGGCGCTGAAAGCTGTTGGAGTTGAGGGCGGCGCCAAGAAGGGGGGCGGTGGCTGAGCCGATGGAGACGACGCAATGGAAGGCTCCGGTGGTGGCGGCGGAGATGGAAGTGAAGGTGGCGGTGGTAGCTGGGTAATCCCCCCAACGCGTTGTGCACGTTGTATCCCAGGAGGTGGCGGTGTTCCTCCCCGATACAGTTCCAACCACTGCGGGCGAAAGTTGTGTTGCAGAGATTCCGTCTTCAGAAGCACCCCCCAGCGCCGCCCTTCCGTCGTCTGGAGAAGCTCTGTCTTGCACATGCGTGGTCGTGTGTGCTAAAGGAGGAGGTGAGAACAAGCGAGCAAAGGTGAGCAAGAATAGATAGTGACCTGTGGCCCGTCTGCTAGGATACTGCTCCGGGATCAATCACAGAAAAGCACTGATTGAGAGCCTCTAGAATCTTTCACTATCTTGCTAATGTAGGAAATTCCGCCCCCCCATTGGAAGTGAACCATGGGGCCAGCGACCGGAGTCACTGCAATGGCAAGAGTGGAGCCCAGAGGCAAAGAGAGAACCGGAGGAGGCGGAGGCGGAGGCGGCGGCGGAGGCGGCGGTGGAGGCGGCGGCGGAGGCGGCGGCGGAGGCGGCGGCGGAGGCGGCGGCGGAGGCGGCGGCGGAGGAGGCGGCGGTGGAGGAGGCGGCGGCGGAGGAGGTGGCGGCGGAGGAGGTGGCGGCGGAGGAGGCGGCGGCGGAGGAGGCGGCGGCGGAGGAGGCGGCGGCGGAGGAGGCGGCGGCGGAGGAGGCAGCGGCGGAGGCGGCGGCGGCGGCGGAGGCGGAGGCGGCGGCGGAGGCGGCGGCGGCGGCGGAGGTGGCGGCGGAGGCGGTGGAGACGGTGGCGGCGGAGGAGGCGGCGGAAGAGGCAAAGGAGCATCGGGCGCTCCAACGGCAGAAATGCTGGTGGCGACGCCGGCGGAGGGGATGGTCCGGAGACGGGGCGGGGCGTGGCGGGGCGGTGGAGGGTGGGGGAGAGGCAGCCACAGAAGCGAGGAGGAAAATTGGGAAATTTCCATGCGCCCGGCGCGGCGCGGCGCGGCGGGGCGCGTGGGGAGATTTGAGGCGCGCGTTGCGGCGGCCGCGGGGGCCGCGCTGGCAGGCGCGCGCCGGAAGCGCCGCCTCTTGATGAAGCCACCGCTTGCTCTGCCCGGGGGCGATGCGCGAGGTATCGAAGCCACTTGCCTGGCCCTTGCGGTGCCTGCGAAGGGCTTCTTTCGGCGTCGGAGGAAGGAGGAAGGGCCACATCAGGCGGGGCGTCGGTAAGCATTCTGCTCCACCCGTCACGGCGCACCGCGTTGCTTGCGGGTCCCGCGCAATACCAAAGGGGGAGGGGAGGACCTCCGGCGCGCGCTGCTTAAATTTCATGCAGTTGAAGTATTGCACGATTTTGCCAAAACATTAATTTGAATGATTAGTTATTATTTTTACTAATTTACACAAAACATACACTACTTTCAGTTTTTAAATTGAAGAAACAGAATACCTTTTCGCAATAAAATTTTTATTTAACACTGAAAATAAAATGTATTATTTTTCTTTTCTCAAATACGTACGTATATACGGAGTAATAAGCGTACTATAGAGCTGTGTATAGAGTTATGTAATACTCTGAAACATTGATATCGCGATATCAACGGAAATACACATTTTGGGGTACACCGATACCGAAAAAGTGATTTTTTAAAATCTCCGTCCGCCTGTCTCCCTGTCAATCCGACTCTCTGCCTGTCGTCTGTGAACAACACTCGCGTCGAAATTATGCGGTGGATTTTTTCCAAACTGAATAAAGCTCCGTCGATCTGGCCTCACTCGAAGTTCTTCAATTTTGAAAAAAATGTCGTTAATTTTGGGAGTAATTTACATAAAGCTCCTAGAATATTAAAATTTTCTGAAACATTTGCTCCAAATTTTTTCTTTAAATTTCTTGCAAGAATACAGACAGATACACTTATAATGGTGACATACGTCGGATTTTCATTTTTAACTATGAAGTTTCAAAATTTGCAATAATTTTAATTTTTTTAGTCTTCCTTCAACTACAAAATTAAAGATAAAGATTTTTCATTCAAGAATTTTTTACTCCATAATAAGTTCTTTCTTTAAGGTCATATAAATTTTTTTTTTAATTTTTGTAGTGTTTGCGCAATATTGCGCACGCAATATGTCCACTTTTAAAATATTACAGAAACAAGAATTTCTGAAAAACGGTTCCAACTTTTCTTCCAACTTTTTTACTGATAGTGCCAGAATGTTCTTTACGAGGCGACATAAACGCCATTCTGTTCAATTATTTTATTTCACAAATTACACAATTGCAATTTTTTGACTTGTCTCTATTTACATTAGCAGCGAATGTTCATATTATTGCATGTGCTTTAAATGTCATGTAATAAATTTGATCTAATACTGTAAATTTTCAGTAAAAATGTGCTCAAAATTTCGCATTTTCAGAAATGATGAAACGCTGATTTCTCAAAAATAACAGCAGCAACAACCACAACTACAACAACAAACAGCAACGAATTTTCTTCTTCAAATTTTTGTACGTAACTGCACTGTTTAAGATGACAAAATGCTATTTTTGGTTGGTTTTTAAAAAAGTACCCAAATATATTTTTAAATATCTCTTACGCCTTTTGATACGTAAATTTCCAGCAATTTGTATACATTATTGTTTTTGTGAGTAGAGAAGCTTCACATCCTTCCAATGAAGATTTTCGTCAACTCAAAAGACTTCTGTGAAAATGAGCTTCAAAGTTCGCATTTACAGAAACGCTTAAACGATATTTTCTTAAAAACGGCTCCAAATATTGAAAACAAAAATTTCCATTTTGAACGAGATTTTACTCTTTTATAAAATTACAAAGTTATATCTTCATAATGTCACAGTACGTTGCAAACACTTAAACGCTACAAATATTTCCAGACTTTATCGTAAATTATTAGATTTTCAGAAAATGTTTCGAATTTTGTTTTACCTATAATCAAAAGAGATGTGTTAATTCAAATTCTAACGAACTTGTAAAAAGTTGGATCATATTTTGAACATAAACATAATTCAACAATATCGCTGGTTTTTAGCCTTCTAACCCCCCCCCCCCGCCATTGGTTGTTCAAGGGTTAAGACCATCAATGTCGGTGAATCATCATCTCCCGATGAAAAACATGCACTACACTAACGGGACTAATGTGCAAAGCAGTTGACGCGCCCGGAAACACGAAAAAATCAATCAATCAATCAATCAATCGGTGAATCATGTAACTCTAAACAACGCGAAAAGCTGTAGAGAGATGAGCTCTCGGCAAAACTTGCTTTTCTCGTTCTCGCAGGTCGCTCTTAGGAGTTCCTTGCATTTAACGAGAGTAGCAAATGGCATCTGAAGGGAATCCCACATTGAGTGGGAAAATCCCATATGAGCGGTCAATATTCATCTGACATGCACAGCGTTTTGCACTCCTGTCGTTGCCGGGCTTTAATGCTAAACCGAGGGCTTGCCTGATCTGCCCAAAGTGCCTATTGTTGGAAGGATGACTGGGAAATGCTCCAGAGAATGCGGACATTTAGGTATCGAAGAGAACACTCGAGACTATGATCGCGGCACAACAAACGGCTGGACTGAAAAAACGCTATCACACCCTTTTAGGCTTGTAGAAGGTTACAATGGAAAGAGATTTACGATTTCTAATGAATAGCCTAGAAATTAATCAAATTTCATACTGTTGAAATGAACCAATTGATTGACGATCTATTACTGTTTCAAAGTGCATTGAACATTAAACTAACGGCGCTAAAACTACACATTCTTTTTCACACTATGTGGAAAGAATTCGTAATTTTATAATACATGTTTAACATGCCAAAGAGTTTCGAATCCTCAGAAGAAAATATACTAAAATGGCATGCAAGCTCGGTTACTTAGCTTTTGCAAACAAGCACTTCACATGTCAGTCATTCAGAGTAACTCAGTTGTCTTACGATCGTTCACGATGCATCAGAAAGAATGCTTCAGGCATTTTTGAACAGATGTTTTGTTGAAAAACGGATTTAAATATATAATTTCGAAGAACGTAAGCCATTTCAAAAATCTCTATCTTGAATCTCGAAGGAAGACGATCAAAAAAGGGTTGACTTTTTCAATTTTTGAAAGTTCAGACACGCCAGTGAAGTTCGGTCTTGCGTCTATTTTTATAATTTGAGATCTATTAGTTTTATTTACTTTTTCTTTGAATAGACGAAAGGACACTTTAATAATCACACCAACCTCAGTTTCATTAAATTTTCATAATGTTCGATCACTGTGCGAGATGTAAAGTAAATAATGCGAGATGTAGCTAGTTTACAGTTCGTAAACTTGAATTTCCTTTTCTATTTTTTTCTGCTACGAATAGCCTTATAGGGTCTTGTTGAAAAAGGTTACCAAATAATTTTATTAAAGTGATCGGTTTGAGTTCATTTTAAAGTATCCTTTACTCTCCAAAGAAAAAGTTGAATCAAAACATTTCGAGCATTTTTAAAAACTTTGAAAATGTTTTTGAAGCTTTTAGTACACCACAAAATCAAGATGTCCTTTTCAAACTCGTAGGGATAAGGATTCCTTCAGTTAAATCGAGAACATTAATTTGGAGAAAATCGCCCGTACAGTTTAGGCGTTAGTGTCGATCACAGACGGGCAGACAGAAGTTTTGGCATCAACCAGTTTCTCGGTATCGACGACCCACAAAACGTTTTGCCTACATAATGTGCTACAGGAAGTAATTTACCACGCACGTTACTAAGAACAATTAACTTTTTTCGTCAAACGAACGAATACGACTTTTCTGTCGAAAAATTGCCGATTTCCGCCATACCATTAGACTACTTTCTCGTTATTATGTAAGTATATGGTAGGTGAAGAATATGAAGATCCTTTAACTATTTAGTTTGTGAGGAATGGAAAAGTCAGATGCTGTTCTAAGTTTGAAAATTATTGATACATTGAAACCTTATTTTTGAAATAAAGGAATGTTGGCGAAACTTTCTCTAAAATGTACTCAACCAAAACTCGTATAACTGAGCATTTTCCGTAATGTTCATGAAATTTTAAAAAACATTACTAAAATTTGTGAAACGTAGTGTCTCTTTTGTACATTAATGTAAATGAATTGGTTGAATTATCAAAACACGTTATATTATTAAAGTTCGTAAAGTATAAATAATGGATGTATAATATCTAATGTATACTTAGAAGCATTATTTATTTTCAAATAAATAAATTTCTTTCATTCTGTTTATTATTATTATTATTCTTAAAATGTTATTTAAATTTAAATAAGACAATTCACAAAATCTTGTGTTTTCGTGAGTTTTTTCTACCTATCACATAAAATACTTTTTTCTAACTACTTTCTCTTCTCTCTACTGAGGCCAAATGGCATCATGCATTTGCATCGCGAAAGACAATTCTAAAAATCTTGTTGCTTGGTGAGTTTTTCCTACCAATCACATGAAATACAAAACAAATCTTATTTCTAACTACTTTCAGTCTTCTCCACTGAGGCGAAATGGCGTCATGCTCTTTTTGCATCGCAAACCTGCACCCCTCCTTTCGCCTCGTGCCCATCCAGGTAGCGAGTATAATCCCAGCGCCCGCCTCTCCCGGCCCGACCCCTCGTCCCGCGCGGGCCAAGCCTTCCTGTTGGGGCGCGTGTGTTGATCGCACGAGTAAACAAATGGCGTAATTATCCGCGTGGGCGCTAAAGACGTCGTTAAAAGTGGCGCGGCGGCGGGCGACGCCGCTTATCGGCGCCCACCGCCTAATTACGGTTTTCGCGAGGCGCTATCAGCGCCACTCACGCGACTGTGGCGTGAGGTGGCGTAATGCGTCAGCGGGGCGAGCCCAGCGACCACGATGACGGAGCGCGTTTCTTTTCGCCCCGGCCGCCGCACTGGCCCCAGCGCGGGGAAGATCGACAAAGAGTTTGAGACCGGGAGCGGTGGCTCAGTGCGCCAACTGAAGTCATGCAGCACCTCTGACCGGGAGGTCCTAGGTTACACTCCCCACGGCGGCAGGATTTTCGATACTAGCTTTTCAGCTAGGCCGGATTCAGTCGCTATTTGGAGGAGGATTCTAGAGGCCGGGGGCTCTGATCGGTAGTTTTCCGTGGTTTCTCCCCTCAACACCAGGCGAATGCCGGAGTAGAACCCTACCAAACACCTCTCTTCCGCTGGCACTACCAAAATCGGTTACCACAAAACCACATATACCACCATTTAGAACTATTTAATTGCTAATTAATTACGCAAAAATTAATTTTTTTGCTCTCCAAACTTTTGCGTAATGAATGGTGAGCTAGCGGAAGATTCCGCTGGATCTACCACATTTAATTACCACAAAACCAAATATACCATCTTGTAGAGCGATTTAATTGCTAATTAATTACGCAAAAATTATTTCAATTGCTCTTCAAACTTCCGAGTAAATAATTATAAACTAGCACTTCCGGTTTCCGCTGGCACTACCACAAACGGTTACCACAAAACCACATACGCCATCTTGTAGAGCGATTTAATTGCTAATTAATTACGCAAAAATTAATTTTTTTGCTCTTCAAATTTTTGCGTAATGAATGGTGAGCTAGCGGAAGATTCCGCTGGATCTACCACATTTAATTACCACAAAACCAAATATACCATCTTGTAGAGCGATTTAATTGCTAATTAATTACGCAAAAATTAATTTTTTTGCTCTTCAAACATTCGAGTAATTAATTGTAAATTGCCGGGCACACGCGGCCCGGCCGGCCGGCCGGCCGGCCGGCCGGCCGAACGGTTGGCGTCGTGACGTCACGGTTGAGGGGTATCCAGGCCGCAGCCGTCGCGCCGGCGCCGCTGCCCGCCCGGCTGACTGGCATATTTAAATGAAATACACGAACAGGTCGTGAACTGACTTCGGTATTGAAAATTATGCCAGTACTTTGTTATGTTCATAACAACAGAGAAATGGGCCGATAATTTTGAATTTCATTTTTGTTGTCTTTTTTGAAGAGCGGCTTAATTTTAGCTGTTTTGAAAATATCTGGAAACGTTCCAGTGCATAAAGATGCATTAAATATGTGAGTTAACGGGTGTATAATGGCATACGCGCAAGTCTTTAACAAAGAATCCGGGAATTCATCTAAACCGGACGAATATTTATTTTTAAGTTTACCGATTATTTTGAGAATTTCATAGGAAGAAGTTTCGGAAACGAACATTGTGTCTAAAATTTTGGGTGCACTATCTGTTTTTGAATTTTGTGGCTGAAGACCCTTAGTGAGATCGGCAACAATTCTCCAAAAGTATTGGTTAAAGAGACTAGCCATTGTTGCCGGATCGTTCACATTTATATCGTTATATTTTAAAACAACATTCTCTACGGGTTTTTTTAGTTGATTTGGTAGTATTTTTTATTATATTCCACATTGCTTTAGTTTTATTATTTGAGTTTAAAATATCCTGATCGTTTTTCATGATTTTAGCCTGCCTTATGACTTTTCGTTTGTATTTTTTAAAGTAGATAAGGAAATCTTGAGATACGTCATGACGTTTAGAAATGAAAGAAAGAATTCGCTTGTTTTTACAAGATGTGCTAATCCCTTGTGTTATCCAAGAATTGCTTTTCCGTGAAATATTTAATTTTCGTTTTTGAAGAGGAAAGCAAGGGTTAAAATGAAATGAAAGAGTTGAAAAAAAAGAATTATATTTGTTGTTTGTATCAACAGTATTATAAACCGCTTCCCATGACTCCTGCATCAAGTAATCAATGACTAATTTAATTTTACTTTTAGTAAACAATCTAGCCATACTTGTATTATTTACTGTGTCAGTGATGGCATTTCTTATAATGGTAAGAATTTGTGGATCGTGGTCACTGTATCCTAAATCTTTTGTTTCAACTTCATATCGAGTAGTAGTTTTGTTAATTATAATTTGATCAATTGCCTTCATCGAATGTTGTGTGATCCGTGTAGGTACATTAATTGTAATGTCTAAATTGAAGGACTTAATTAAATTGAGAAACTTTTCTTTCTCGCAAGAATCGACCAGAAAATCAATGTTAAAATCTCCGCATAACAATGGATTCAAAAGAGCGATTGCTGACTTTGTTAAGTGTTATCTCCAGGTTTTCTGAGAACAAAATATAATCTGCAGTTCTCTTTGTTGGAGGTCTGTAAATGCAAAGTATTATCACTTTTAGTGAAGTAAGATGTACAACAGAAATTTCGAAAATATTTTCAATGGAATACACATTTAATTCCGCCAAGAATCTGAAGAAAAAGCTTATTCATCCGCCATCTCAAGAAAAAGAGCTTAAACATTTTCAGTAATACTTTAAACATAAGAGTTCATTTTCAACTTCATTTTCTGTGCATGTCTTCTAGAATTCAGTGGGAAATACAATTATTCAAATTATCGTTTCTATGTTGTCGCGGCAGGAAGTATTATTCCGAAGGACAACATGGATAAGAGCCAAAATGTATTGCTTATTTATCCTTGAAAATAGATTTTATTACATGGGAGTGTTTTTTTTCCTCCTTCTCCTGTTTTCAAAATTTAAGTAGTATATGACTTAGTGTAGGGATCACAGAATTTTGAAAATGCGCACACAATTCACTTTTCCCCATAGCACGTCATACGCAGTTTTAACTGTTTTTTTATGTTAAATAAATAAAAAGAGTTTGTGTGAAAATTACGGGGAATTGGCAATGGTAAATAAGTTACGCTGTTAATGTTTTAATTTATGTGAAGAATAGATCCACTCTCAGGCCCAGTCTGCAGGATGTGAATGTCCCGCGAGGGGAAGGGGGGGGGGCAAGAGGCGATGAACTATTGAATTTGTTTGTTAAGCTGGCTTTACACTTGCAAGAAAATGGCGAGCAATATTATTTCACAAGAAAAGTTGCCAATGTAAACATTGCGGCAATAAATATTTCTGATGTTGGCAATATTTCTTGCTAGATATTCCGGTCGTAATGTAAACACCCGTGTTTCCATCCTCGGAAAGATATTGTCGGCTGTTGCTGGGTCTAGAATTGGATTGAAGTCTGAGCAAGATATTGCTGGAAGAAGCCAATGATGGCCACGGTCAGATGCGCTGGAAGTACGGTTAAGGTAGTACATAGACGTATTATTTTGAATTGTTATATCATTTTTTTCGTAAAATGGGTGTGTGAAAAAGTTTAATAAAATAAATGAAGTAATAAATATTACAAATCCTTTATGGTTGATTATCGAATGGTTCAAATTTTGATTTAGCTACAGATGCTCCCTAATTATTAATTTTGTTATGTTAAAAATTATCAAGATTCCTAATCTAAGATTTTAAGATTAATGTATAATACATCAACATTATATAAAGGACATTTTAAAACTTTTTACTGAATTAATAATTGCGCTTTTTATAAATAGAAAATTACTTAGAACCCACGTGAATCGTAGTCCACGAAAAAATATTGAGGCTCCTGAACCGAATTTGCACAAGCCCCTTTCCCTTTCGTCTTAAAATACAGTCACATGTCTTCACAAAACGTCGTTTCTTTGTCTCTTCATTGAGCACAATAACTGCGACCACGACTCGCATCTTCTCCCTTCTACTAACCATGTCGGAGTGAGATATAACCTCACTTAAGTTGACGCGCCATTTTCCTCGTGGCATCATCAAGTACGGCAAGGTAAAGTTCTAATGTAAAACGATCGGCAATATCTTGTCGGAAAGATCTTCCTCCCAACTTTCTGGCAACATATTGCCCCGTCTTGTTCTTGCTAGTGTAAAGATGACCGCAAGAAACAGCAACAAATTGCTGAAAGATGTTGCGGAAACCTATTGCTAGTGTAAAGCCAGCATTAGATGACCTTGAGATTTCGACGGTCTGTGTTCCCACCTCGTTTCAATCTCCACACTACCCCTTCTCTTTCCCCTTGAAGCTGCCACCCGACTCTCGCTTGACGTCACAAACTTACAGTATTATTTAGTGTATTTAGTATTATTAGTTAAGTGTTTTGTAAAAATATTTGTTAGAGTGTATAATACATTACTTTTTTATAGGGGTATTTTACTTTTCTCTCTTGAGCAGAGCATGTGCATGTGCTTCTTTACAGATAACCAGTTTGTGTGAAATGAGGCAGTCACTAGTATTTATTAATTTCATTAGATTTCTCTTAATGTACATTGTTATATTTAATGTATTATAATATTGGTATTTTCATGTAGAATTATAACGAATATGTAATATTACAACTGATATTATTGACATAGACAAAATAAATACAATAAATAATAAAATATTTTATTGAACTTCTGTGTAGTTTGTGTTCAGAATTATTTAAACACACAATACAAAACAAAAAATACGTCAAACATATTTAATACTTATTTAATATTTGTCTTTCATTTTTATGTATATTTTTTGGTTTTAATATTTTTACTTTACACATCTCAATATTTTACTAGCTGCACAGCAGTGAAGTTTTTAATTCTTCTAGGTCTTTGAAAAAATTGGTTTATTTCTTAAGGCTTTATTACATTGCCAACGATTCAACAATGCCTAATTGACCTAATCGGGGCTCACACCAGACCTGTATATTGTGGATTACGTACTTCAAATCAAGTTAGTTAAAACTACACTGATTTCAAAACACAAATACTTCGACTACACTGTCATTACATGTATTTAAGAAATAGGAAGACTATTTGGAAAAGGGGCTGGCAGATAGTTTGTAATTGAATGTTTTAAACATGGTGGAAATTTCCACCATGGTTTTAAAGGAGTTTGAATATAGATATTTCTTGTCAACAATGTCATGAGGTACAAACACGTGATGAGTTGAGACCGAAACAACATGTAGTATGTAGTACGAAACATCAGAATATGTACATAAATACAAGTACATGTAGTATGAAACATCAGAATATGTACATAAATATGTAATAAAAACAGGAAGAATCAGGGACCGAATACCGAAATAATAGCGGTAAAGGTATTTATACCGGTATAGAAATACCTTTACCTCTATACCTTATTCAAATTATTCTTATACCTTTATTCAAAATACCTTTAAAAATACCGGTATAAGACATCAAATACCGGTATTTTTAGAGGTATTTTACCTTTATCCGACGTCTATACCGGTAAAATACCTCTATTTAAAGGTATTATACCGGTATTCTCTCATCAAAATACCGGTATTTTCCTATGAAAATACCGGTATTTCAGTAGAATCATACAGGTATTTGGGGGAAATTCATTGTGATTTTTTTCCGCTGAGATGGATCAGAGGAAACAACTGTTTACACGGCAGAGTTTCTGACCGGGAGGTCCTAGGGTTCGAGTCCCGAGGGTGGCGGATTTTCGACACATATTCTAGCTAGGTCGAGTTCTGCCGTTGACTGGGAAGTCGAGTTCTGTCGTCAGACGGATGGACCACCAAACGGTTTTCGCAGACATCAACACGAGCTCGTTCGCTGACCTTGGACCTCACGTCCGGGCGCAGAGCTTGGCGACACGTCATAGATAAAAAATGGAGAAACGTGTCTTCTTATCCATAAATGAGTCCTCCCACGCATACCAAACTTCCTTTTTGCACGACTGTGTTTATCACTAAATACGATTATTTGCTTAAACTTGATCGTATCACTAACATTCCCGAAAATAATTATTTTCAGTTTGCCCAGTTTCCTTATTCTGCACCATAATTAATAATATATATATATATATATATATATATATATATATATATATATTAATTATATATAATTATTAATTGTAACTAAAACAATATTGACATTGAATGCTAATAGACATTAACTATTCTTATTTAAATTAAATGTTAATTTTAATTAAAAAGTAAAAATGTTAATATTGATAAACTCTTTTTTATTAATTAATAATATTAGTATATATTTCTTATTATTAAGGAAGAAACATTCTTCTCGAAGTGTGCTCCTCCAGATGCATTTTACAATGTAAGCTACCCGCGTAGAAGGGAACCCTTGCCCACATGCGATGTTAATAGCTAATAATAATAGTAATAATAAAAATAATAATAGTAATGTAATATAATAATAATAATATAATAATAATAATAACATAATAATTTACTTTTATTACAAATTTTCTCAATATTTGCAGTTAATAACATTTTATTTTAGCCCTATTTATTAATGTATAATTAAGATTTAATTGTGAAATGAAGTAAAATGAAATCATTTTTTAACAATAACAAAACTGGGCCTGAAAGCCTGAACGTTCGTGATTATCTCAAGGTGTCAACGCTTCCTCAGTTCGCCGAAGGAGGAGTCGGGGAGGGAACAAACGGTCCTACGCCTACGATCGGCGCATACGTTGACAGCCTCTCCATGTGCGAAATACAAAGACAGGCTTAGGTCATCCTTCAGGCCAGATGGGAGATAGCTCGATGTAGGACACTACGAAAAGGTTCTCTTCAATGGAATCAATAATTATTATTTCATATTTCAACTTTTCCGAAGTTTAAATTAAGGGAGGTTTTCAATACATACAACGTATGCAAAACGTAAACGCCCGAAAACAAAACATTTACAATAATAAGAATAGAATTTAATACAGTTGTTTTATATATATATATATATATATATATATATATATATATATATATATACACAAAATAATAATTTAAACAATGAATAACAATTATGAAATGATATTTGATTAATAAACATTTTGTGAGATATTATTAACTAAAGTAACCTATTTTTTCAACATGTATGGATGGTAAGCTATATTTCTTCATTGAAAATACCGGTATAATACCGGTATAACCTTTATGGACGTCCATACCGGTATAGACGTCCTATAGAGGTATTTTACCGGTATAAAAGAATAAAGGTATTTGAAAAAGGTATGGAAAAATACCGGTATTATACCGGTATTTTTTACCGGTATTCAATACCTTTTCGGTCCCTGGGAAGAATATGTAACAAACAGGGAAGAATATGTAATATCGAATATAATATGTTACATTAAAATACTCGAATTATAAACACATTTTTCCTATACAAAGTTTAAAAGCATTTCAAACGTTTTAAAATTCATTTGGAAAGCACAAGTGATGCACAAGTGAGCCAAATAGCAATGGAACAAATGTTCTAAAGATAATGTTTATCCTTCCATAATTATTAAATATCTACACATATCCAAAGAGTCGTCAATCGCATTACTGATTTATGATTAGCAGATGCTACAAAAAATGCCCATAATTCAAACCTCGATTTACAAATAACTTTGCCACTGTGAAAGAACAGTAAGTCACGTGTACAAATAGTTCTGCTATAACCCTGTAAGGGTTACATAGTCACATAGGCAATGTTTTGCGATATAGCCCGACACAATTGAAACAATACAATGTCAACAAAATGAATTTCTAACTCGATACCACAGAACGTACTACGATAGAATCAAGTATTTTCCAACATATCGTAGATTAGGACACGCATACAGCGAACATTAGCAAAGTACTTGGAAGACCTTTATGAACATAACAAAGTACTGGCATAATTTTCAATATCGAAGTCAGTTCACGGCCAGTTCGTGTATTTCATTTAAATATGCCAGTCAGCCGGGCGGGCAGCGGCGCCGGCGCGACGGCTGCGGCCTGGATACCCCTCAACCGTGACGTCACGACGCCAACCGTTCGGCCGGCCGGCCGGCCGGCCGGCGGGCCGCGTGTGCCCGGCAATTTACAATTAATTACTCGAATGTTTGAAGAGCAAAAAAATTAATTTTTGCGTAATTAATTAGCAATTAAATCGCTCTACAAGATGGTATATTTGGTTTTGTGGTAATTAAATGTGGTAGATCCAGCGGAATCTTCCGCTAGCTCACCATTCATTACGCAAAAATTTGAAGAGCAAAAAAATTAATTTTTGCGTAATTAATTAGCAATTAAATCGCTCTACAAGATGGCGTATGTGGTTTTGTGGTAACCGTTTGTGGTAGTGCCAGCGGAAACCGGAAGTGCTAGTTTATAATTATTTACTCGGAAGTTTGAAGAGCAATTGAAATAATTTTTGCGTAATTAATTAGCAATTAAATCGCTCTACAAGTTGGCGTATTTGGTTTTGTGGTAATTAAATGTGGTAGATCCAGCGGAATCTTCCGCTAGCTCACCATTCATAACGCAAAAGTTTGGAGAGCAAAAAAATTAATTTTTGCGTAATTAATTAGCAATTAAATAGTTCTAAATGGTGGTATATGTGGTTTTGTGGTAACCGATTTTGGTAGTGCCAGCGGAAGAGAGGTCTACCAAACGGGCCACGGACCGCGCGCGATCTGTCCTTCCTCTTCCTTGTTCTATCCTCTCACCTTACGCACACACTTACACTAACATGCAATACACTACCACATATTCCGGGAGACCGGTCGGGGGCTTAGAGCTTGTCTCGGCTGGGGCGGTGCCCCGTTGGTGGGAGAGTCCTGGTTAGGGGGAAACCCCACTAGCCGACCGTAGGTCGGCGCCGGATCTCGCCATACAGCGGGGCTTTATTCCCCCCACACATACACACACATTAGGGAGGAGGGATTAAACTAGACCAGGGATTTCATTGATGAGCCATCAAATCGATAAACGTCGTCGTAAAAAATTATCCGACTTTACGTTCTTCCAAACCAAGGGTACGAAGGAATCTTTCAAATTCAAAAATTCTATGACCTATCTCAGAATGAATGTTACGAAAGTCTGGAGCATACACACAGGTCGAACATTTTTACTTTTTACCTCTCGGGAGATCACCGCCATCTCCCGAGAAAAAACATGCTCTACACTAACGGGACTAATGACCAAAGCAGTTGACGCGTCCAGAAACACGAAAAAATCAATCAATCAACAAAAGAGTTTTAGAAGCGAAAACTGTTAACTTACAATCTGTCTTAGAGAAGTAAAGAGGGTTGACCCATGTTGCAGATTTAAAATGTCTTCTAACTTAAATTATGAGTATGTTTCTAGTTCGACATAGGATAAAAAGTTTTCAGATATTTGTGGTATTATGAGCTGGCGTGGCAAATAACCTTTTGATGCTCAGCGATTTCGGGAACCCGTGGAACATTAACGCGTTTGACCAACCAAGGGCAAATGTTTCATGTGTAACTTCCTTATATGAAATTTCTCTTTATATGTTCATTGAGAAAAAGTATATATGTTCGACCTGTGTGTATGCTCCAGACTTTCGTAACATTCATTCTGAGATAGTTCATAGAATTTTTGAATTTGAAAGATTCCTTCGTACCCTTGGAGGCGAATTACCTTTGGAGGGGAAATAAAATTGTTTTGTCCATGTTGGATATGGCTTAATGCATGAGTGAGGACGCGACAAAGAAAATGGTGTTCATTTATATTCATAATGTGTTTCATTGCTAGTTCCATATGAGTAACACGTTGTCTGGTAGTTAATAAATGTGCGATGGGAAATTCTTCCTATAGCTCTCTTCAGCGGAGGAACTGAAATCGAGTGACGTTAAATCTAAACGAGACCTATATATGAAAAATGTTGAGGATTCCCACAATTCGCATTTATCATTCTCCTGGAGGAGATTGCAAGCGGCCGACTGCTCTGAACGATAGTGGTTTTCTTTTGTGGTTTCTCCGATCTGTACCAAGCGAATGCCAGAGCAGCACCCTAACAAACGGGTCGGGACATCGTGAGTTTTCCTTTATTCCTCCTTGTCTATCTTTTACCCCTTCACACACATTTGCAGGCTTTACATTACCACACATGTATGGAGTTCAGTCAGGAACGTAGATCTTGTCTCGTCTGGAGCAGTTTCCTACTGATGGACGTACCTGGAGTAGAACACCACGCGAACCGACAAATGAAGTGTAGGACGATGCCGGATCTCTCCGTCCAAAGCAAGAGGAATACCGCCAATTTCTGACATAACACATGCACTACATAAACGGACTAATTACCACAGACATGAACGTGCCCGGTAACATCTTTCAATCAGCCAATCAATCCATCAATCAAACCGAGTGCATTCGGGGCACATTTGGCCCACTGTGCTGCGCCGCCGCCCAGTAGATGGCGCACCTGGCGCGAGGGGCGGAGATTATCCCTGGGCGGTCGACGGGGCGCTGGAAATAATCTCGACCGATATTTCGCCTCTGGAAGTCATGCTATCTGTTGTTTTAAACGGCTGCACTTTTGGCGCTAAGTAATGTTTAGTACCGATGCTGGAAGAGAAAGCTTAAATGGAGCCGGTTTCTACAATAGTATATCGAGCATACGCTTCATTTAAACTACAATTACTCGCACGAGGTTGCCGAGTCACGAAGCTCTGTTCTTTTCTTGATTTCTCGACCATATTAGCGATTCAAGGATTGAACTTACCAACACTCTCGTGTGTCTTAGCGCACTCTGAGGTAGTGCCGGTTGCCTAATAAGTAAGTTCTAGAAAATGACTTAGTAAAACGATGCATAAAGTCTAAATTTATCGAATCTAGCCTTTACACGGTAAAATTCTGTTTTATAAAAAAGTTAAAATAGAACATGTCTTACTTTCATATATTAATTTAACTTTCATAAATGAAATTAATAAATTAAACAGCCAGTAATCACTTGTCAATGCTGACGAGATCATCACAACTGGCAAAATAACTGCGAACCTCAAACGACAAAAAACTGTCTCATGATATTCACGACCGGACATTAGTTTAGATAAAGTAGGTTTTCTCGTAAGTGTGTTCACTAAACAACCATCTAAATGCCGAAAGTTACAGGCTGTAAATGGTCAGAGGAGGCTCACATCCAAATGAGAATCAAAAGTACCCTGAATCATCACCTACTTTGTTGTTTTCTAATCGCAATGTAAGACGAGAATCTGAAAGAGCGTTAGATGGTGTAATGGGTTCTCTCTCCTCCTTACTTCTTTTATCTATTCTCTTTGCCCTGCTCTAGCCCTTCTTACAAACAAACCAATAAACATTAGCCTCGCGTTGGGTTGCCACATATGATAACTTTCCCCCTTTTTCTACTCACAATTGCCCTGCCCCTCTGCTAGCTTACCTGGTCCTTTCACTCACCTGGGCGTGGTCTGCGGTGCGTCTGTACAGACGCGAGCAAGGTACTGCGCTCACGCGCGTGGATCAGTCTAATACTACGTAAATGATGGTGAAAAACACATTGATTTTCCGAATCATGACCCCCCCCAAAATGGCCATGAAGTTTATTCAATTGCCTTCGTTATCAAGTTCTTTTCAATTTCCACTATTTAGTGCCGCAACGGCAATGGTACCTCTGACGGCACACATCAATACAACCCAGCATCAAAAACAACAACAAAATAAACACTTCTCCTCCCTCAATAAACAATACATAGATATATAAATACTCTTTCGTTCACACAAACTATTTACAAACAAAAAAAAAAAACAAACAAATACCATTCACGCATATACATAAACCCCAGAATGCATTCTGTCGAGATTTTCCGTCTTAAAATCTACCAATTACACGGCTTGGTCTTCGACAGAGCTTTCTTCCATCAAAACTAAACAAACAAATGTCAAAATGCTTTGGCTCACGTATACTGTTGCCTCCGCGATGAATCTGCGTGTCTGGAGGTGATCACTCACGCCCAACAGCGCCTTCCGTTGTCGCCATCATATCCGGGACACTCACACACGCACCACAGTTGACTCATGCTGTCGGAGTTCACGCTGCCATCTTATTTTTTTATAAACCCTCCAAATTGTTAAATTTCACCGAGTTCCGAATTAAATTTCGCGCCTCTTATTATTCATGCAACGTCGCGCTCCCCACCGTTGCAAAACTTCTCGTACCGCCGCTCGCTCTCGCAAGTCCAGCGGGCGTTGCCGAATTTCGGAATAGTTCCAAAAATTTCCCTTTTCTTTTTACGAAATTCTCCTTCCACGACTGTTACACACCGTACTTAAAATATTTCCGGTTACTATATCGGATGATGCTCGTAACTTCCGCACTTTACAAAAATTTTTTTAAGAATCGCCTACGCGAACACACATCCTACTCTCACCGAGTCCAGACACATTCTGACGAATCTTGTTCAATCTAGCATTGTTATCCTTGCTTCAGCACTTTTCCCGATCGCTCGATAACTGACGATCGCGTCACCTTGGTTCTCTTAAAATATTTAATTTCTAACGCTTTCCGAAACACATTATTCTCGTTTTGGTTTTGATAAAATTCTCCCGGCAATTTCCTAAAATTTGATGTTCTCCTCTTGTTTTCTTTTTGTCAAAATCCTTTTATTTTCCCTGTTTTCCGTTTTTGACTGTGAAATGGAACGCACTGCATTTGTTCGCTAATCGCTTCGTCTTGCTTGAATTAATTTACCTGTGTTATTAAAATTTCGATACTTCCCGTCAAGATATTTAAATGGGGTAAATTTTATCTGATGCAACTAATTTTCTTGTTTTACCTCCCGAAAGTCTGAATTCGATATGTTATCGCGTTTTCTTGCAGTATACGAAAAACCTCTTCTTTATATGCGTTTCATCGCTCCAACAATGGACTCCATTAATATTTTTCCTTAATACAAACATGCAAAATATGAAAATTTCAATAACTTTTTATTGCCTGACGCGATTTCACTGGGATAACTTTCAAAATGTTTCTAAATCACGGCCGGATCTAATGTTTATAGTCCAAACTCGCACAAGTCTCGGGTTCGCTTTATTCTCTTCTTTACTCGGTTTTATTTTTTTTTTACTATGGCGTTTTTTGCTGTAAATGTTTTGAACCGTTTATCATGCAAATGCATACCATTGGGGATCGTGTAAATCATTACAATGGAGAACCAAACAAATGAACGAAAAGTGTGACCGAGTTCAACATACTTTTTTATGTTACGTTTAGCAAAACGTTTATAGAACTATTCACAAAGTTCGTTTATAAAAATGTCAACCGTGCCAACAGAATACGTAGCGACAATTCTGCATCAAGCGCACTTTCAGTACCAGTGCATGGGGCCATCACGTGCGAGGGCGAACTTCAATTTTTAACTCATTTGATCCTGAGGGAAACGCTACGTGGTTAACTCCTGTGTCCAGAGCAATATAGCTGTTATTAAGAACGTTGTAAAACAAAAACTATCGTCCACATCAGTTGAAATTTATTAACATTATGCAATATTGTCTTTTCTCTTTAAGTCCGTATGCATTGCTTGTTCATTTAATTATAAGATGGTAGTGAGAATGGAATTCAAAGAAACACATCTCAATTTTATATATTTGTAAAATGTAACAATGTTACAAAATGTGGAGAGAATCGCAGTGAAGTTCATGTGTCAACAATACTGATGCGCTACAATTACATTTTGTTGACGTTCAGATATAGTTTCATTTGCATATCGATTTATTTCTGCCTTGTTATGAGACATTCTGTGTCTGTGCGCTTTTCTATGTTAATGCAATATTCGCAAAGAGTGCATTGCTAAAATTATTAATTTATTTCAGTGGTATACGAGAATATTTTGTTGTTTCTGAGTAGTGTGCATATTACTTAATGGAAAACAATTTTGTATGATGTTGCTACTGCATCTCACTAGCTTTAAAATAATAATATAAAATTTTGAGGACCAGTACTCGGTTTCCTTCCTTTCAGCAAGTAGGTACGGGGCAAGGGGCGATGACATTCGCCTGCTGGCTGGCGAGATCGGCGTCGACATAAGTAGGTTTGCGGATATTTCCCCAACCAGGTATCTCCCATCGCCACAGACGGGACTAGCTCTAAGCTCCCGTTTGATCTCTCTACACGTGTGATAGTGCAGTGCATGTAAGTGTAAGAGTGTGAGTAAAGGATGAGGACAGGACAAGGAAGAGGAAGGAAAGAGCGCGCGCGGTCCGTGGTCCGTTTGTTGGGGTACTGCTCCAGCAATCACCTGGTGTTGATCAGAGAAACCACTGAAAACTCCCGATAGGAGCAGCTGGCCACTAGAATTTCTTTAGGGTCGAAAATTCTGTCATCATGGGCCCCATGACACGGTAAGAAGCAATGGCTCTCGCCGAGCCTCAGACAGCGCGGGGCCAGGGCGCGCCACGCCACGCGGGCCCCGCCTGAGCATTTCTTTCTTAGCCAATCGATAATCCAATTAAAAATATACTGTACAGGATTTTGGTTGAAAATATTTTGCCTATGCGACAACATCGCATTTTGATTCAATTTTAGATGCAGTTTGTAGCCTTCTATGATCTTAATCATTAGGCGAATTCTTTGTTGAATGAGTTTCGCTTGAAGTCTTCACAAATAATATATTCTGCATGTGTTCTTATCTGAGGGATTATTTCCCTATTTCCTAATATACTGGTTGAGTTTAGTGGCATCAAACTTTACTAAGAAATAAATTTCGATAATAAAATGTAATTGCATTTTACTCAAGGCCAACGCATAATCTCAATAAACGTGTTCATAGTTATTGCGCCATTATGAAGTACTTCAAAAAATAAAAAAAACAGATCATTGGTTGATCTTATTTTGAATGTACTTCATGGAATTCTAAAGTTCCAACTCATTGTAAATTGAACATAATAGGTCTCTTAATTCCATTCACAATTTCATAGCAAATATTAATGATTGATTGACTATTTTGTGTGTCTCGGTTCATTAATGTGCTATGGCCAGTAGCCTCAAAGAGTAGTGCATGTTATAGCATGGGAGGTAGTGGTGTTCCATTGCAGCCACAACTAAACACATGGCGCCAACCTTCGCATGGCTGGCAGAGGTTTCCTCCTTCGAGGTACCTCTGCTAGCGGACCGCCGACCCAGCCAGAAAAGACTCTGGACCCCTTTACATGTGGTAATATAGTGCATGTATGTGTAACTGTAATTGTGTAAGGAGAGAGACTACAGGACAATGACGGCGAACAGTCCGCGGATCGTTCGTTAGGGTCCTGCTCCTGTATTAGCCAGGTATTGACGCGGGAAACCTCGAAAAACTACCGATCCGAGCAACCGCCTCCTGACGTATTCTCCCTTGAGAATTGTTCGGTTCGCATGTGCTATCGATTTCCTATTTACGCATGATAATGCGTTAGCTGAGGGCCCAGGCAAGCAGAAGCGCAGTCAGCGGGTCGCGCAGCCGGCGCGCGCGGGCCTCGCGCATGCTGCGCACGTCGCGGGCGTCCTTCGCAGCCGTTGGCCGCAGCTGCGCCGCGCAGCACCTGGCGCGCCGATACGACTCCGCCGCAGCGAAAATTGGCGGCGCTGGCTGCAGCGGGCGGCGCGTGCAGCCCATCTGCGAGCACGCCCCCAACGGCCCACGCGCAGTCCCCATTACGCGCAACGGAGCGAGTTTTAGTGTTTCCGCGCGCGTGCTTCTTTCGCCGTTAGTCCGCTGAGTGTAGTGCCAGTTATAACCCGGGAGGAGACGGAGTCGTTCATCGCGGAGTCGTTCATCGCGGAGTCGTTCATCGCGGAGTCGTTCATCGCGGAGTCGTTCATCGCGGAGTCGTTCATCGCGGAGTCGTTCATCGCGGAGTCGTTCATCGCGGAGTCGTTCATCGCGGAGTCGTTCATCGCGGAGTCGTTCATGGCGGAGTCGTTCATCGCTCGCGGAGTCGTTCATCGCTCGCGGAGTCGTTCATCGCTCGCGGAGGCGTTCATCGCTCGCGGAGTCGTTCATCGCTCGCGGAGGCGTTCATCGCTCGCGGAGGCGTTCATCGCTCGCGGAGGCGTTCATCGCTCGCGGAGGCGTTCATCGCTCGCGGAGGCGTTCATCGCTCGCGGAGGCGTTCATCGCTCGCGGAGGCGTTAATCGCTCGCGGAGGCGTTAATCGCTCGCGGAGGCGTTAATCGCTCGCGGAGGCGTTAATCGCTCGCGGAGGCGTTAATCGCTCGCGGAGGCGTTAATCGCTCGCGGAGGCGTTAATCGCTCGCGGCGGCGTTAATCGCTCGCGGAGGCGTTAATCGCTCGCGGAGGCGTTAATCGCTCGCGGAGGCGTTAATCGCTCGCGGAGGCGTTAATCGCTCGCGGAGGCGTTAATCGCTCGCGGAGGCGTTAATCGCTCGCGGAGGCGTTCATCGCTCGCGGAGGCGTTCATCGCTCGCGGAGGCGTTCATCGCTCGCGGAGGCGTTCATCGCTCGCGGAGGCGTTCATCGCTCGCGGAGGCGTTCATCGCTCGCGGAGGCGTTCATCGCTCGCGGAGGCGTTCATCGCTCGCGGAGGCGTTCATCGCTCGCGGAGGCGTTAATCGCTCGCGGAGGCGTTAATCGCTCGCGGAGGCGTTAATCGCTCGCGGAGGCGTTAATCGCTCGCGGAGGCGTTAATCGCTCGCGGAGGCGTTAATCGCTCGCGGAGGCGTTAATCGCTCGCGGAGGCGTTAATCGCTCGCGGAGGCGTTCATCGCTCGTGGAGGCGTTCATCGCTCTACAAGCCGGCTTGTGGGGTTTGCCCGCGCCGGCTTGTGGGGTTGGCATCACCCCCAGCGGGGTACCGCCCCTTGCGGGACAAGCTCTAAGCTCCCGCCATGAGGGGTAGCGTAGCTCATGGAAGTGTGATTGTGACTAGTGACCAAAGATGAAGAGCGAATGAATGCATGCATTCGCGTGACGCCCATTTTTTAACGTTCTGTACCTAAGGTACTATTTGACTGTGTTTTTTTATCGAAGAAACTAGGTGCTATCGATCAGAGTAGCCGGTGTCTAAAATTCTCTTTTAGTGGTTGAATTCTCTGTAGTTTATACGATATTTAGCACTAGAACTCAACCTCTCAATTAAAGCTAGAACCTTATTTTCTTAAAAACAGCTCCACATTTTTTCTTCGAACTTTTTGTGCGGGTAATCTCATTTCGATGCTCTTTCAAACACTTTTCTCTTGCTTTTTCAAAAACTACACCAAGGGGTCTTTTATATCGCGAAACAACTTAGTTCCAATTTCTGAATTCTATGAATGTAAGTTTAGAACTTCGGGAACATTTGTAAACCTATTAAATTATTATTTTGAAAAAGCCAAGGCTGATAATTTGTAGTTAGTTGCCATCAATTTAAGTATTCATTTTAATCAACAAAACTTCCAGGAATCCTAATTCTGTGTAGAAATGCACAACCATCTACGTCAGGTAATGAGAAATATGTTGTATGTCGAAACCCATAACTAAATTGTACAGTAAAATCAAGATAATAACGTTTTATCATTGAAATAATTTATGAGTATAGCAGGGAAAACCAAATAAATAATATTATTGATAAAAGCAGAGAGATTAACCCTTTCATAATAAAGGGTAATAGGAAGAACTTCTCTAATTACAGAGGGATAAGATCTTTTTAATTCTGGATACAAAATGTATGCCATAATTATAAATCAAAGGCTAGCACCTTTTTCAGAGGTGCTCTTACTAGAGAAGCAAAGTGGGTTTAGGAACGGCAGGTCTTGTATTGAACGCATATTTACAGTCTCACAGATAATAGAAAAGCATAGAGAGTATAATGTTCCCACGTTCTTAGCATTTGTAGATTAAAAAAAGGCAATCGACGCCGTTAATCGAACAAAATTATGGGCGGTGTTGCTAAGAAGAGGAATTCCACAACATCTAGTAATAGCCATTCGTGTGAATACTACTATGAGAGTAAATACAGGAGATGGACCAAGTAATGAATACAGAATAATAAATCAGGGCAAGGGTGTCTCATGTCACCAATTTTTTTTAATTTATATTTTGATGACGTGATTAAGCGATGGGAAAGCCAATTGAAAACTAATTATATGGAAAAAAGTTGCCTTGAATACATTACTATTTGGAGATGGCCAAGTTATCCCAGCAGATTCGGAAGAAAATCTACAAAGAGCCTTCTTAAGTCTTTTTAATATCACTAAATATTTTAATTTAAAATTATCATCATTCAAAACCAAAGTCATAGGTTTTAAAGGAGTCTTTCCGCTTCGAGCAAAGATTGAAATAAATAACGTAATTGAACAAGTCTCAAATTTTAATTATCTGGGATACAATATAGCCTATGATCATCCTAAAGACCTAGAACAAAAACTCTCTAAATTCCTGCAGCTAAGTAAGATAAGACACTGTTCTTAAATTCTATAGAACTATGGTAGGTCCAGCTCTCTTGAGTGGTTCAGAGGCATGGACAATAAAAACTCAACACAGATAAAAGATTGAAGCAGCAGAAATGAGGTTGCTGAGACAACTAGGTGGATAATCTTTGAGGGATCACAAGAAAAATGAAGACATGGGTCAGAATTTCAAGTTATAGGCAAGATATAGGGCAAATATTAGATTTACATAGATCCCAATGGTACGACCGCCTTCAGAGAATGGATAGTTCGCGCACCCCCTTCGAAGTTTTGGATACAGACCGCAAAGCAGAAGAAATGTAGGACGTCCACGACTGCGATGGAATGATCAAATGAAACTCCTGGAGACGGAACAGGCCTAAAGCCCTAAGCCATGCTGTATATGATGATGATGATGATGATGATGAGTAAAATCTTGTCCAAAATAGCCATTTGCATTGAAAAATTTGACGCCTTTTTTAAGAAAATGGCGTTTAAGCGTTAATGTTAATGCGAAATGAGAACCTCTTTTTAAATTGGAATCTCTTTAGTTTTCGAAAAACTTCAATTCAAGAACTTTGAAGCACTTTTAGTCACAAATGCAATAATATATACTAATCTATGGAAATGAGCAAAAATAAACGGTGTGAGAAATATTTCAAAGAAATTAAATGTATGTAATTTTTTTTAAAAAACAGAAGGATACCTCAAAATGAACGTTACGTTATATTAAATAGTGCAATAAGCAACATCCGTTGAAAGAGTTAAAAGAAAAAATTTGAAGCCATTTTTGAAAAAAATCGTATTTAACGTTTTCTCAGAATCGCAAAATTTGAGATCATTTTGACAGAAAACAGGGGAATTTTCGAGGAATTGTTTATGACATTATTTAATACTCCGTGTACTTGTTAAATTATTATTGCGAAAAAATCGCCACTAACGTAAATATTAACAATGTAAGAAACAAGTGAATAAAAATGTTCGTTTTTTTGTAATTTTTTATAGAACAAACGAATTGTAAGCTTGAAACAATATGGCGTTTGTGTGATCTTAGAGAGTACATTTGACTCTATTCTTATCAAAAATTTAAAGATAAATGTAGGAGCCGATCTTGAGAAAATGTTTTTGTTTTATCTTCAATTCTGTAGTTGTAAGAAGACGCCGAACAAATGTAAATTTTGCAATTTTCGAAAATTCAGAGTTAACCGCGAAAATCGGACCTCTTCCACCTTTATAAGTGTATTTTACTCTATTCTTGCAAGAAATTGTTAAAAAAATTGGAGCAAGTTTTGAGAATATATCGAAAATGTCCAAAGGGCTTCATGTAAAGTACCCACAAAAATTAATGACTTTCCCAAAATTGCAGAGCTTCTTCTCAGTCCAGATTGACTGAGGTTTATTCTGTGTGGAAAAAATCGTACGAATAGTTTAGGCGCTAGTGTTGTTCACATACACCAGATAAACGGACAGACCGACGGAGAGACGTTTTGAAAAAAAAACCGTTTTCGGTATCAGGGGACCCCAAAACTAGTATTTCGGAATTTTGAGTTCATTTTAACAGAAACAGTTGAGTTTCCAAAAGTCTTTATTTGGAATTATTTAAAGCTGTGCTCAGGTACTCATAAATCTAATAATGTGAATAAATCACCTCTAATGTCAATATTATCGATGTGAGAGACAAGAAAAAAAAGACATTTTTGTAAATTATGAAAAAGCAAACGAATATCGCTATGTCACGTTACGTCATCGGATAGGGTTAGTTGGGCACAATAAATATAGTAATACAGTGTGTATTATTTATCATAAAAAATTCAACTCTGTCTTTAAATTCGTGAAACTTCCGTAATTTCATGAAAAAAGTGCATATTTTTTAAAATGGAAATGTCAGGCAGTTGTGCCTTGTAAAAGCGTATTTATGCTTCCAAAACTAATTACTACAAAATAGTTATCCAAATAAACTTAAGCACTTTACTAAATTTAATTGATCTAATTTTATAATTAACTCCATAGTGCTTATTTGAAAAAATGACGTACGAGGGATCATCACCTTCTTAAGAACTTCCGTCATTAGTAGACTGAAATAAACAGTGTAAATTTTCACAGATTTCGTACTTGTCTGCAGCATCGTTATAAACTTGCCTACCTGGATCAAATATGATTCGCACCGACGGTGATTGTCGTTTCATCAGCTCTTCTGCCGTCCGCAACCTGGCCGGTTACGCCTCTCGATAGATTTCCTGCCACGTGATTTCCGACTATTGTTATTGCAAACGCGAAATTTATGAGGCCACAGAGTTAGTATAGCGCAGATAATTTCATCGGAAACGCGCCAGATATATCGAGTAAAATATAAACCTGTCGCGCGCAGATGTCGCGTTCTCTTCAGGGCAGCCGCCGCTAATAAACATGAGCACAATGCGCGCGCGGGCGCCGAAAGTGGAGGCTCGCGGCCGCGCCATCGGCCCATCTGCCTCCGCGAGGTGGCGCTCGACGCCTGCTGCGCGCGGGGCGGGGCGGGGCGGGGCGGTGTTTTGGCTGTGCTCTGGCTGTGCTCTGGCTGTGCTCTGGCTGTGCTCTGGCTGTGCTCTGGCTGTGCTCTGGCTGTGCTCTGGCTGTGCTCTGGCTGTGCTCTGGCTGTGCTCTGGCGAAAGCGAAGGGGGCACGGACGATTGCATGGCTGGTGGGATTGGGGAGAAAGAGAGGATGGAAGGAAATTGATTGATAGATTGATTTTTTCGTGTTTCCGAGCGCGTCAACTGATTTTCATTAGTCCCGTTAGTGTAGTGCATGTTTTTCCATCTGGAGATGGTGGTGATCTTTCGCTAGACGGCGAGATCCGGTGCCGACCTACCGTCGGCTAGTGGGGTTTCCCCCTAACCAGGATTCTCCAACCAGCGGGGCACCGCCCCAGCCGCGCCTACCTCTAACCTCCCGTCCGGTCTCCCGGAATATGTAGTAGTGTAGTGCATGTTAGTGTATGTGTATGTGTGTAAGGGGAGAGGATAGGACAAGAAGAGGAAGGAAACATCGCGCACGTTTGGTAGGGTTCTGCTCCGGCATTCGCTTGGTGTTGATAGGAGAAACCACGGAAAACTACCGATCAGAGCATCCGGCCGCTAGAATTCTCCTCCAGACAGCGACTGCATTCGACATAGCTGAAAAGTTAGTGTCGAAAATCATGCCGCCGTCAGGAGTCGAACCTAGGGCCTCTCGGTGAGAGGCGCTACAGTGACAGATGATGCACTGAACTTCCGCTCCCGGTATGGAAGGAATTGGCTTAGTAAAAGCTTAGGCTTAGTAGAAGACATAGACATTGATTAATAACGCGTGTTGTTTAGAGGTTTTCAATTCGACAGTTTTTACGTTCATTAGCCCCATAAGTGTAGTCAATGTATTTCGGGAGGTGGCGGTATTTCTCACACGCTGGATGTTGAAATTCAACACCAACGTATTGTTGAATTGTGGGATATTTCCCTTGTCAGGTTTCTCCGCCAACGGGGGAACGCTCCAGATGGGACAAGATCTAAACTCCTGACTCCTCTTCCAGAATCTGTGGCAGTGTAATGCATGAAAGTATGTGTGTGTATTCGTATTAAAGGAGAGAGGGGCAATCAATGAAGGAAGGAAAGATCGCGCGCGGCCCGTAGTCCGTTTGTTAAGGTAGTGCTCTGGTATTCGCCTGAAACATATCGGAGAAATCACGGAAATAGGGGGAGAAAGGAATATAGAAGGGAGATTGGATAAAAATGTGAGAGGAAAGGCTAAATGAGAGAGTAAGTTGAATGTCTTATATGACGTAGTAAAAGAAAAGTAATGATCGTTCGAGCCATTTTATGGAAAGAGACTATTTTAGTTGGCAAACACAAAGGAAGAAGGCAAAGCCATTGGAAGAAGGAGGAGCAAAAGGAAGAATAAGGAACAGACAATGATATGGAGATGATTAAATCGTGAGATGGAGGAAAGATGGAATGGGCTGGAAAATTGACTTAACGAGACAGGCAGCACTCGAGAGAGGGAACAGGAAAGCGATGTAGCGCTGCGAGGCTGTCACTAACAGTGAAGCGGAGTAGGATCGCTGGCTTGTCCCGCTCCACAACGCACAGATGTTCGCAGCGTCGCTTATTGCGAGTGGCCCAACTAAACTCTCACAATCCATTCACGGCAACTAATTCTCATTAGCCCACCTTCGGATCACAGCCTTCGCTTGTCATGCGTCACTGACCCCAAGCGCCAACTTCTCTTCCCATTTCGTATTACACCTCCCACGTCTGGCGCTTCGACTGCCCCCCCCCCCCCCACAGACACACACACACACAGGCGCGCGCGTCGCCGCTTCGCATCGCGACCTCCGCCTGCGCCTCTGGGACGGGCAGGCGCACGCGCTTCCTAAACATCATGTTACCAGCTTCAGAAGGGGATTGATTGATTGATAGATAGATTTTTTCGTGTTTACGGGCGCGTCAACTACGTTGGTCATTCGTCCCGTAAGTGTAGTGCATGTTTTCTCTCTCGGGCGATGGCGGTGATCTTCCCCCGATGCATGGCAAGATCCGGCGCCGACCTACCGTCGGCTAGTGTTTTCCCCCTAACCAGGACTATCCCAACAGCGGGGCACCGCCCCAGCCAGGACAAGCTCTAAGCTCCCGACCGGTCTCCTGGAATTTGTGGTAGTGTAGTGCATGTTAGTGTGTGTGTGTGTGTGTGTGTGTGTGTGTGTGTGTGTGTAAAGGCAGATGATAGGACAAGGAAGAGGAAGGACAGATCGCGCGCGGCCCGTGGCCCGTTTGGTAAGGTACTGCTCCAGCATTTGCCTGGTGTTAATCGGAGAAACCACGGAAAACTACCGATCAGAGCAGCCGGCCTCTAGAATTCTCCTCCAGACAGGGGCTGAATTCGACGTAGCTGAAAAGCTAGTGTCGAAAATCCTACCGCTGTCAGGGCTCGAACCTAGGACCACCCGGTTAGAGGCGCTGCAGTGTCTTCAGAAGGGGAACCCTTGGCGTATTTCGTAATTGGCGGATTTCATTCCTGGCCAATGCACATGGAGTTTGTGATTGAGAAAGCGGGTTCTCGCCAAGTTCACTCGTTTTCTTAACGTTTTCCCGTCTTTGATAATTTCTGTAAACTTCTCTTTACACTACTTCTGAGCCACAATGACAGCTGTTGAAGGACCCTTAAAGCTAATATTTTAATTAAATATGTAAATAAATACAAAATCCCCCATTCAATTCCCTCAGCTGGCGGTGTACTTTTTAAGGGCTGAAAATTATTAATGTGTCATGTCACTCCTGTGATATGTAAAAGAACTTGGCAGAATTAAAAATTAAATCCCTCCGAGAACATCCCTGCGAGCAAATATTTCGGACACCATGAACTGAAACAACTGGTGTGCGATAACAGAAAGAGTCACATCCCTCCCCAGGCCTCGAGGACGCCCGCGGCAGGACAGCTGGAAAGAATCTCTAGAGCTGCGGAAATGATGGCAACAAAGGAAGCGTGGGTCAGAGTACAAGTGCAGAATCTCGGTCATATGGCCGTATTTCTGCAAACGAACCGAACTGAAAAGTTAATAAGTAAAAACCTTCTCAGTTGACTTCGTCTCAATCGCCGGCGTCATACTTGCCTCTCTAAATGCCTTATTTATTCAGATTGATTTCTCTTTTCCCAACATATTTTGTGTAAACAGAATAAAATTACATTTCATGTTCGTATTGGGAGAGTGCATATTAACGTTGTGAGAGACATTTAAAAAAAGTTAAATTGTGTAATTTTAGAAAACACAAAAGAATGCAGCAAAATAAACATGACTTCATAATACACAGTGTAATTCGCACTATCCGTTGGAAAAGTTTGAAGAACCAATTTTGAGCAATTTTTGAGAAAAATGCATTTGAATGTTTCTCAAAATACCAAAGTTTAAGCTCATTTTCATAAAAAACTTTAGGTTTCCAGAAAATTTGTATGACATTATTTAAAGCATGTGTAGTAATAAATACCATAGTGTAAGCTTTTTGTCGAAAACGTAAATATTAACAACGTGAGAGACGAGCTAAAAAGTTACATTTTTGTAATTTTTGAAAAAAACAAAATAATTGAGAAATATGGCGTTTATATCATCGTATAAGCCTCATTTCTCACTATGCCTATCACAAATTTCGTGATAAAATTTGGAGCCGTTTTTGAGAAAACCTGTTTTTTGTTATTTTATAACATTGCAAATATTGCACGCAAAAGTGCAGTAAAACGACTAAAATTCTCAATAAATATACCTGACGTTTATGAAAGAATTATTTAAGGAAACCAACTTTCCTTTCAAGGAAAAATGTCTTCAATTTTGTAGTTGAAGGAAGGCGCCAAAAAATCCAAACTTACGCAACTCTCAAAAATTCAGAGTTAACAGTAAAAATGTTTTCATGTAACCAACCCCCAAATTTTAAATAATGTTTCTCAAAATCTTAAAGGTTCAACTAGAGCCAAATGGACAGGGGATTCTTTATTTTGGAAAACATCCTACGCATTGTTTAGGCGATAGTCGTGTTCACGGACGGACGGACGGACGAACAGACGGACAGATGGACAGACATTTTGGAAAGAATCACTTTTTCGGTATCAGGCGACCCCGAAAACGAGTATTTCCGTTGAACTCTCGAAAACAATTTTCCGCAGCATTACATAATTTTCTCTATACTACATATGTTACTCCGTATATACGTATTTATACGAGAAAGTAACTAGTGGTGCTACAGAGTGGCACAGAATTTCTCGTGCCAAATTTTTCTAATTTCTTTCGTGGGTATTAACTTTAAGGTATAAATAGTGCATTAACAGAGCAAAATGACGTATATGTCATCGTCATTAAATTGGGACCTCTGCTACCTTTATAAGGGTATTTTATTAAATTTTTACAATAAATTTAAAGTAAAATTTTGGAGCTGTTTTTGAGAAAATTTAGAAAATGTCTAAGGGCCTTAATATTGAGACGAACCGGTAAACCCGGCTTGTTCGCAGTAAATTTATTTGCAAGGGACAGGTGTTCTTTTTCGTGAATGGGCTCGGGGTTATTAATCAGACACCATCGTTCCGTGAACAAAATAAACATGAATTATTTATTATTCTAAACAAATCACTATTGATTACAAATATCTGTGATTGTCTTTATCCTTTTCTTTACCTCACCCAGAATCACTGTTAGTTTTTTCGATCTTACATCGATCGAGAAAATATTTACCGTTTAATACTCCCCCCTCGAGCGTCGGCGGCTTCGGGGACTCTCGGGTTGTCTCGTACTCCTTCGCTGTGCTGCCTATGCCCGCTCCCCTGGGGGCCAACCGATGCGATGCGCTGCGTTTCCGAAGCACTTTCTCCAGCGTAATCTTCCCACGGTGCTTCTGCGCCTCCCCGCTGAATTCCTTTCCAGTTCACCCAGATTTACTCGATGTCACCTTCCGCGAGCTGACAAACGCCACTAATTATTCAAGGTACAGTTGACTAGCACGTGTCCCATCATTTCACCAGGCTACTAGTCTCGTGGCGTACTCCTCTGCACACAAGTTCTTTCGATCAGTACTACCCCGGATAATAGCTGTTACTCTGGCACTACGTCCGAGCCACTAATGATGGTTATATCTAGCACAACTCGTCCGTCAATCACTTTTGGCAGCGCTCATTCGTTCGCGACACTATTCTACCTTGTTCGAACGCGGAGCAGCCCCAGGTACTTCCTTCCTTACAGGCGTCCGGCCGTACACTGAAGCCTCGCGGCGTCTTTTCTCACGCCTTCGGCCAACCGACAACACTTCGCCGCCCGTAGCTGTTTCTTGTGGCTAGCGGGCGCCCTCTGGCAACCGTTTTGCCACGTACTCTTACTTGTTGTATCGCCGTTTCTTTAGGCAGAAACGCGGTGCGTTTCAATATAAAGTACCCTCAAGTTTTAGAGAATGTTTTTCAAAATTTCCAAGCTTCAAATATAGACTGAAGGACAGAGATTTCTTCAATTTGAAAAAGATCGTACGTATCGCTTTGGCGCTAGTAGTGTTTACAGGCGGACGGACGGACGGACGGACACGTACGGACGGACGTACGGACGGACGGACGGACGGACGGACGGACGGACGGACGGACGGACGGACGGACGGACGGACGGACGGACGGATAAACACGTACGAACGTTAAAAAAAAGCCTTTTTGGTATGAGGGGACCCCAAATGGGTATTTCCGTTGAAATGTCCAAATCGGTTTTCCGCAGCATTATTTACATTTGATACAAACAGGACTTCTCTTACTACGTCTTTTGTTAAAATATACATACTACTTGAAACTAATTTTGTATAGGAAATATTATTTTTTCTTACACAACGATTGTAGCTATGATCACCAGTCACAACTGAATCGTAGGTCATTTTAGCATATTGAGCAGTGTTCTTACTTCCCATTACATCTCTATATTCTTTTGGAATAAGAAAGATAAGATTAAGGCTAATTATTTCCAAAAAAGAATTGGAGGGCATCTTATTACAAAACGAGTGTATAAGCCAATGGAATATTTTGATGGGATGTTGCGATAAGAAGAACCTTTTATCCAATACGCAAATATTCCTTAGTAGCATAATTTTTGTTTAAGTTTGACTATTCTCCATGTGACAGTTGGCAGATTTTAATGGTAAATAATAGAAGACCATAAAATGTTAAAACACGTAATTGGTATTAATACAAAATTGAAATCAGTTTGGTAATGTTTGATTTTCTATAATAATTGAGAAGAATATATTCAGGTCTGATCTGAACTTAACGGACTTAACTTAATCAATTCAAAATGACTTCCTTAAGATGCGAGTAAATAGTTTCTTTCTAGCTTTATAGCTTGAAAATCTATATTCTTAATCCATATGTACAAAATCAATGTTGGTATGTAACAGAGCAGTTAACTCCGACACCGTGAGACCAATCTCCATGAAAGTTGGCACATCTACGTGTTTTTCTCCCAGAAGGTTCATGTGCTCTTAATTTTGTTGTAACTCCACTTGATAGTGCTGTAGAACTACACTATTCATTCCAAATGCAACCCGCAACACTCTGCAATTTTTTAATCTATAACGTTAAATAACTCCTAAACGAAGCGTTCTAGGGCATTAAAGACTAAAAATTGAAGCCAAAGGCCTCATAAAAGTTTCTTATTAAGTAATCGTCAACACGAGATGATCTTGAACATTCTATTACATTTTTCTGGTGCGGTACATATTACCTCACATGCTCTTAGTAGTGCAGAATCTGCAACTAAATGTGATTGAGAGGACCAGAGAGAGGCAGAGACAGACAGAGAGACGCACACAGAAACAGCCAGACAGACTGAACCAGGGACTGAGAGAGACGGTTGAAGAGAGAGAGAAAGAGACTGAGAGGGAGAAAGAGACTGAGAGGGAGAAAGAGACTGAGAGGGAGAAAGAGACTGAGAGGGAGAAAGAGACTGAGAGGGAGAAAGAGACGAGAGGGAGAAAGAGACCGAGAGGGAGAAAGAGACCGAGAGGGAGAAAGAGACCGAGAGGGAGAAAGAGACCGAGAGGGAGAAAGAGACCGAGAGGGAGAAAGAGGCCGAGAGGGAGAAAGAGACCGAGAGGGAGAAAGAGACCGAGAGGGAGAAAGAGACCGAGAGGGAGAAAGAGACCGAGAGGGAGAAAGAGACCGAGAGGGAGAAAGAGACCGAGAGGGAGAAAGAGAACGAGAGGGAGAAAGAGACCGAGAGGGAGAAAGAGACCGAGAGGGAGAAAGAGACGGAGAGAGGAGGAGAAAGAGGGAGATAGAGGGCAGAACAACGTCTGCCAGGTTCCACTAGTTCGAAGTAAAAGCATACAATGGAAAACTATATAGCTTTTGGTTATGTGTAAGGTGTGTATAGTTACGTTAGTTATTCAGAAAGACTAGAAAAATGCAAAATCAATTAAACACTTAGGATTTCGACTGAAAATGAAAATATTTGCTTACGCTCATATTCACTTGTTCGTATCTGAAGTTATGATTATTCTCACACTCCGTGTGCTATTGCTTACATCGGACGTCATGCGACGAGGAACGTAGAAACTAGAATATTATCAAGTGCCGTAGAACATCCAATGATTGCTGCTCCACACGCTCTCCAGCAGCATTTCGTTGCGCCGTGCACAGGCTTTCTGTGGGGCTCTCCGTCTGCACTTGTCGGCGCGAGATGCGTGTGCGTGGGGCACTTCATTATCCGCGGGGCAAGGAATGGGCGGTGCGGGGCGGGGAGGGGAGGGGAGGGGCGGGGCGGGGCGGGGCGGGGAGGGGAGGGGCGGGGCGGGGCGGGGCGGGGCCTCAGGTGCTGCCGCCATGGAGCGCGCGAGGGCGTAGGAGGAGCGCAAGGGAGAGGGAGCGGAACGTTTCAGAAGTTTCCTCCTTGATGGGGACTGCTCAAGGTGCTTCAACCAACACTGTAGAACCGTAGATGCTCAAGACCTATTCGCAATCATGTTACCTGATGTTAATTGATTTATGTAGTATTCCCGACCGCGACCAGAGTCGTGGGCATTTATCCCGTAAGTGTAGTGTATTTTAACTACCAGATGGTGTTGACATTCCTCCCTCGTAAGAACCTGAAATCCGGCGCAAAACCTGCACGTCGGTTTTCCCTTTCTGGAGTTTCAGCCAGCGTCGCAACGCCTCTACCGCAACAAACTTATGTTCGACTTATCTCCCTCCTGGGGTACAGTGCATATAAGTGTGTGTGTGTGTGCGTGCGCGTGCGCGCTTATGTGTGCGAAAAAAGAGTCAGGGATAAGGATGCAAATATCGCGTTCAGTCTTTGCCCCTTTGCCGGCATTCACCTAGTATTGATTGAAGAAATCACGGAAAAGTATTTAATGATGGTGATAATAATAATAATAATAATAATAATAATAATAATAATAATAATAATAATAATAATAATAATAATAATAATAATAATAATATTAGAAGAAGAAGAAGAAGAAGAAGAAGAAATGAGAATACTGATGATCAAAGCTCACGGCTAGGATTTTCCCCCAAACTGTGATTGCATTTGACATAGTTATGTCGCTAATGCCTAAATCTCCGCCATTGTCGTGACCCAAAACCCTAGGACCTCCAGGTCGTCGACACTATAGAAACAATTATACTGAACTCACTTATCTCAGCAGATATCTGAGCTACGTACGTTGCTTCGCAATGGGACAGTCCCACGCGTCAGGTGTCGACGCACATAAAAATTTTATTTCGTTGAACATTGTCATCCTCCGAAGTTTGAGGGCCAGGAAAGGTGCACGAGGGCTATACCGGCCACGCTTGTGGCGCGCAGGGACCGCCCCTCACTGGTCGCCCCATTGTGTCGGAGGGACGCATCGGGGTGCGCCGTGAGTCAACGGAATTTACGTACGCCACGTCGACGGGCGTTGCCACCCACCCAGCCCCGGGATTCCGAGAACTCCCAACGTCAGCGAAATTCGAACGAAGACGCGAACTTGCAACGGTCGTAGGTGACTCCGCGATTGAGCACAACGCACCGTGTGATTTCGAAAGGGCCAATCGCCGAAAACCGAGCAGGGGAGGACCACGTGACCTCGCTACCCGAGGGAGGCACGTGCTGGTCCCAGGAACGTTGTTCTGACTTTGGCAAAGGACGAGTACGGACAGGCTTCTAACTTTGGCAGTGGACGAGAAGAGACTGTCAGAGCGCATGAACTTGGGCCCGAACTCGCCGCGGGCGAAGGCGCAATCACCGCTACTTTGGACCGCGTTGCTGGCGATCGGCCGAGCCGCCGCTAGCGTCCGAGGCCTCTGGACACCGCCACCACGCTGCCGCCGCCGGACCTCGTCGGGCGCCTTAGAGGATGGCCCACCGCACGCGCCACCGCCGAGCCACGTCGGGCCCACACTGGCCTGCCTAACTGTAAATGCCTGGACAATGACCCACAGGGGAGTGTATTAAAAAAGTTACTATTAAGTTAGATTAAGGAAATTCGTTGTAATCATAGGCTCCACCTCACGTTTAAAATTGTCAATTATAGTTTAATTGTTATGAATCAATGATTTTCAATGACGTAATGCATGCAACATCCATGATCATGCATGATCCAGTCCCAACTACAGACTGAGCAGCCGGGCAATGCTGAACGAGTTAGTGGACCAGGAAACAGGTGAGTCGGCGTCACCCTGGAATGCAGCCCGGACAGTATGGTTTGTTATAGTACGTTTAAAAAAACACGAAGTATTAGCAAGAAGTATAGCCACATCCCAGTGGCATATAGGCGTTGTAAAATTCGGTCGGCCGTCCTTCAGTAAGTGGGAATATCAAGGAAAAGCATGTAAAGGCAAGGGGAGTCAGAAAGTGGCTTATCGATGCAGCGCTACACGTGACTCTGTTGCAGGAGGCATGAGGGGAGCAGGTTGCAACGCCTGGGATGAAGTGAGGGTGTCGGAAACGAGCGAGAAGCAGGGGAACGTTCCAGATGTTGGGGCTTTCAAGTGGCTTAAGCGATTCGAAGCAGCTTGTTCAACAATAGCTGGAAGAGTACTTCTGAGCTCAGGAATGAAACTCAATCATGGTACATGATGTATGTGTTAAGGAAATAGCTTAATAAATTCATACGCGCACTACGTGTTCGCATGACAAGGCAGGGGGTTGCTGAAACGATAGAACAAGTGGATTCCTAATTAGGTGCATAGGGAAGTGGAGGATAATATGAGTGCTTCGGCAAGTTATGATGCGTTGGGCTGTAGAAACACAGCAAGGTAATTGTGATTGACAGTCGCCATTCAAAGACTGTGGCCGCGACCCTACACAGTGCGTTTAACCGTCATCGCAATATACCATCAAGCGAAATGCGATGCGTCAGTAACAGCATCGTTGCGTTCCAACGGGAGCGGATTTTTGACTCTTCTTAATTAGTTATGTCGAATTCTGGAGGAGAATTCCAGCGGCCGCTGTCTAGAGGAGAATTCTAGAAGCCGGTCTATCTGAATGAGTTATATTAGTTAAATATTATGAATGTCCGTGAATCCTAATGATCCGTTAAATATTAGATGAATGGGGGTGTAGTATTTTATAAACGGCCCACGGGCCGCGCGTGATCCTTATTTTCTCATCCTTATCTCCTCCTATAATCTTACACACACACACACACACACACACACACATTTATGTGCAGCACGTGAGACCAGTCGGTAGCTTAGATCTTGTCCGGGTTGGAGTGTTCCGGAGGAGAAAAATCGATGTGAGGGTTGGCGAGGGATATCATGCACCAGCAGGGTAGGACAGCTACCTTCCTCAGGGATATACGATATTCTGCACTTCCTGGACTATCAGTCAAGTAGCTGACCCGTGCAGCTGCAATGTTGGTATCAGCTCCCTGGAGCTGACGCCTCTCGCGAGCGCCGTGCGCACCCGCTGGGCGCATGAGGTCTAGGGACGGTGCCACCACCTGCACGTTTCATGCGCCTCTGAGCCACAAACCCCCTCGCCACGCCACCACCATTTACACTCCCATTTAAATAGGTGCCACTTCAATGTCACAAGCTGGACGGGGAGGGGGACACTTGTCAAATCGGGAGCTTCGTTACGATTTAAGTTTTGATATTGATGGTTGGTTGGTTAGTTGGTGATTCCGGGCGCGTCAACTGCTTTGGTCATTAGTCCCGATAGTGTAGAGCGTGTTTTTTCCTCGGGAGATAGCGGTGATTTTCCTCCGCTGGATGGCGACATCCGGCGCCGACCTACCGGCTAGTGGGATTTCCCCCTACCCAGGACTCTCCCACCAGCGAGGCACAGCCTGAGCCGGGACAAGTTGTAAGCTCCCGACCAGTCTCGCGGAATATGTGGTAGTGTAGTGCATGCTAATGTGTGTGTGCAAGGGGGAAGGATAAGACAAGGAAGAGGAAGAAAAGATCGCGCGCTGTCTGTGTGGCCTGATTCGGTAGGGTACTGCTCCGGCATTCGCCTGGTGTTGATCGGAGAAACCACGGAAAGCTACCGATGAGAGCAGCCGGCCACTAGCCTTCTCCTCCAGACAGCGACTGAATTGGACCTAGCTAAAAAGCTAGTGTCAAGAATCCTGCCACCGTGGGGAGTGTAAACTAAGACCTCCCGGTCAGAGGCGCTGCAGTGACATCAGTTGATGCACTTAGCTATCGCTCCCGGTTTTTGATATTGGGGGTACTGATTAGATGACAATGTCCCATCTCCTTCCAGCTCGTCGCCTTCAAGTGCCCCTCTTTAAATAGGAATGTACGGGTTGCGGTTGCGGCGTGGTAGAGTGTAAAGGGGGGGACTGTTTTCTCTCTCGTCTTTTGTGTTGGGCAGAAGAGTTTGATCCTTAAAAATGAAGTGCTAATATATGCTATGTTTTATCACAACTTCACTTACAACATATTCGCCCTGTTTTTACTCTTACATCGAACGTTTTGAATCTTAATTGTCATTCCCTTTTACGCTTAATATCGGATTAGTATTATAATCTTCTCTCCGTTTACAACACTATTGAATAAAAGATGGTGCCATTTTATTTGCAACTCGAGTCGTATCGCATCTTCGTCGAATCAAATCTTCGGAGAATATTTACGAAAAGAAGATTCATTAATTATGATGGTAGATATTATCAATAGAACCATGTGATTTTAGGAACAGATAGTGATGACTACGAGGTTACAAAAGTTAAAATTCTGTAGCGCCTAATCCGCTCAGACGATTTTCTCCAAAATTGATGTTCCCTTATTAATCTGAACAGACCCGGACTGGACGCTTTGGGAGTTTCTAACGGATATTTAGATTGTGAATGTTTTTTTTTTATATGAATCGGGTATTTACCTTTACCTATGCCTCTGACCTTTTCGACGCATATGGCGGATGTGAGGCGCAGTGGTATGAGTGCCGGCAGGGTAACTCTGAGAATCTAAGTTCGGGTCTCGGAGCGTAAAAGAAATTGGCTGTTTGAAAACTCTTTTGCTGGTTTATGTAGTAGTATAATATTGCGGAGCATTTAGAAACAATGCGAGAATATATGTGCTTTGGTAGCGCCACAAGTTATAAATAATATTTTCATCATAAATGTTATATTGATATTAATTTATATTGTAAATTACTGCCTCCCAGTTATAATCAATTGCATTTAATTATATCTTATATTTTCTTTTACATCAACCATTTTGTTTTTATAACTATTATTATTATTATTATTATTATTATTATTATTATTATTATTATTATTCACACCGTATATTTACATTTTTCAATATAAAATTATTTCTGCAATTTCGCATTAAAATTGAACGAAGGCAAGCAAAACAATAATTATTTTCAAAATTTCCACACTTCTACCATTCAGAAAACGATAACGCGTAAAAAAGAACACAATCATTGTAGATGAAATCAACCATGATTTGTCAATGATGAGATGTCAATGTTCCGAATGAACTTAGGAAGGAAATTTTTAAAACATGTATTAGCAGCTGTCGGAACGTGGGTAATTTTAAATAAATGAAATACAGTAAACTGTCAGTAACACGTATTCCAAGGGACCGAAATAATTGGAATTTTGTCATACGAGTATTATAAGCTTCCTTATTACCGTAATCTCTTGCCGGGAAGTTTTGTTAGTGTTACGGCAAAATTTGTGTTAAGCGAGTTCGTATTAAGGAGGGTTTACTGTACTACGTAGAGGCACATTGCTTAAAACAATTTCTCTTAAACCAACTAGTTTCTTTTACCTTACCTCACCTCACAATTTAGAGACTTATCATGTTAATGTTGTTCGGAAAAACGAATCCTGACCTGCATAAGGAAATAACCGACTTTGCGTCACTTTATTAAATGACTACATTTGCTCCTTGTTTCATATACTTCAAATACAAATATTTTGTGAAACGATACATCCAATTTATAGGTTGTTTAACAAGTTTGAGTTCTCCCTTTGCTCGCGATTGCTAATAATATTTAAAAAATTAATAATGTCCTCCATTTTCGTAAGTTGTTTGGTCAATCAAATGCTGTATTTTCGTTGTAAATAATAAAATTAATTTGTAATTTTGTACGGACATGGCAAACATTTGTTGTGAAAGCAATATTGAAAATTTATAATGCTAATATGCATACAATAAAGTACACATTTTGAGTTATTGAATATGCACGCTACAAAGTATACAAAGATTTTGTTTAGATGTCGTTTAGCTGGTATATTATGAAAGAAAGTTTCTTTAGACGATATAAAGTGCGTAAACAGTATTTTCAATTTATAAAATGTTATTTTATCGTGTTTTTAATTTTTTGCCCTTACTTCGTAAAAAGAGAAAGTACTGCCGAATTTTCCATAGAAAAACCCTTAATTGCCGTGTCCTGGTAAAGAAAAAGTGCATAAATATTTTTCCCTCTTATAGTAGTAAATTATTCCTTCTAACACTTTGTTTAGTCAAAATCCAAGTTAAGCCTCAAAATATTTAACAAAAATTTCTAAAAAAATGGCTCGAAACTTTTAGATTAAGCTGTGTCCTCAGATAGCGTAAAACGAAGCTTTGGTGTTATAGGTGTAGTTGCTATTTGCGTTTAAATGCCTGATGTTTCGAAATACAATATTAAAATTTGATATTTTTTTCTTAATGAAATATTTTAAAACATTTCAATTTTTCAAAAATGTGAGCCGTTCTTTTTTTCTCAAAAAGACTCAAAATATTTTCTTACAATTTTCTCCCCGTATGTACCACATTAGCCACAAAGAACCTCAAAAAATGGTTATTGTCACATAACTGTATTTTTCAAAATTTCAAAAATTTAATATTTCATTCTTACAAAATTGAGATTAGTGATATTTGCTTCAAACAAAATCTGTTCAAAAGGATCAGGTCAAAAACGATTATCAATAATTATTTTTCTAAACGAGTAATTTTCTCCTAAATTCTGCTTCAAATTAATGCAATTAATAAAAAAAAATTCTGAAAAACTGATCCAAATTGTTTCTTTAACCATTTCCCACAGATAAAATGAGGGACGCTTAAAATAATGCCTCAGGTCTCATTTTCGTTGAACTCTTGAATTTTCGAAAATTGCTTGTTGGAAATGAAAGAGACAATTACATTTTTTTAGCGTCCGCCCAAGTGATTAAGGTAGAACGACAGCATGTGTTCTCTGTGACTTTTGTAAAATTATGTGACTATCTGTCTCGCATAGAGTGAACGACTGCTCTAAGTTTCAGAATGAAAGAGAACACCTACCAGAGCAGCAACAATTCGAAGCAACCCTCCATTCCAAGTCCTACCAACATAATATTGTGAGGTTTTGCCTGAGTAGTAATATACTTAATGAAATATAAGTGAATTCTTTTACATTTTATCATACTAACCGAGATTGGGTGCCACGTTATGAATTTTTAAAATAATCTTACTGCTATTGTGATCCCTGAGCTGTATATATAACCAATATCTAATTAAAACAAATATCTAATATGTGAAATATTGTAGAGTCGCTACGAACCTTCCGTTAAGGCATCTATAATAAATAAAACAGCAGATGTTGAGTTATTGCACGGTTCCTAGCGCCGAAAAATAATTGTTTAGTTTTGGAAACACTTTTGTATGTTCATTTGTATTATAATATTTCAAAACGCTTCGGAATAATGAGGGTGTTGTTGTGACACCGTTAGTTTCAAAAGTGTGCATTCTTCGTAATTTCAGAAAGTGTAAATTTTTAAATAACCAACTTTTTTAATAGATAATTTAACTAAAATCGCAGGCTGAAACGGCCCAAACTTTGCCTAGCATTTGTCTGTAACTTGAAGAATGCTCATTTGGAATATTTTCGTGTATTTGTAGTCTCGTGTAATGAATTAGATGGAAAAATATAATGTTGAAGTAGAAACGTTCTCATTATATTATTTTATTTCAACTGATGATCATTACAATGTAACGGCACCCCATCTCTGAGAACGAGACGTGTGGAACTCGCGGCGTGCCATGCTTAATTTCGAATTGAGGAAGGCTGGGGAAGGCGGGGGGCGCAGCTGCGAGAGGCCGCGGAGTCGCTTTTTGGGAAACTGGAAACAAGTGCTTGGGCGCTCGCAGGACGAGGCTCGCGCGTCAAGCCACACAGGCCGGCGATGCAACGCGGCAACCTGGCGTTCCGCAGAGGCAGTGCTGATAGATTGATTGATTCTTTCGTGTTTCTGGGCGCGTCAACTGCTTTGGTCATTAGTCCCGTAAGTGTCGTGCATGTTTTTCTTGGGAGAATGCGGTGATCTTCCCCCGCTGGATGGCGAGATCCGGGGCCGACCTACCGTCGGCTAGTGGGGTTTCCCCCTATCCAGGACTCTCCCACCAACGGGGCACCGCCCCAGCCGGGACAAGCTCTAAGCTCCCGACCGGTCGCCCGGAATATGCGATAGTGTAGTGCATGTTAGTGTAAGTGTGTGTGTAAGACGAGAGGGTAGGACAAGGAGGAGGAAGGACAGATCGCGCGCGGTCCGTGACCCGTTTGGTAGGGTCCTGCTCTGGCATTCGCCTGGTGTTGATCGGAGAAACCACGGAAAACTACCGATCAGAGCAGCCGGCCGCTAGAATTCTCCTCCAGACAGCGACTGAATTCGACCTAGCTGCAAAGATAGTGTCGAAAATACTGCCACCGTCAGGATTTTTTATATTTTTTTAATTTTACACCTGTAATTCATTCCTCTTTTTAGTGTAACTTTTCTCCTTTTAGTACATTATATTACAAAATGTAGGTACAATGTTATTGCACAATTTTTTGTTATTAGAGCAACACGTTGTGATAAGCCAAGAACCCTGGGTTTAGTTGAATGATAATCGGCATTCATTGTTAGATATAATGACATTGTATGCAAACTCGAAGACAAAAACACACATTGTAAGGACAACCGATCAACAGAACGTAATATTGCAAACTTTGTGTCATAGCGCTGTGCTGATGGACATGACCCCGAACACATTATATGCCAAAGGTGTACAAAGAGCATTGAAAGTCGTGATCTTGTGGAAGGACGCAAGGAATTACTCTCTAGAAAAATATTGAAGTGAACACACGAAAGCAGTTGGAGGGGTGTGAACGGATTTTTAGCATAGATTCGGATTTATTTAAATGATAGTGAGGCGTGAATGTATCATTAGTTTGAGGTTGGAGAGCTTGGTATTGTTTAAATTGTAGTGTTAAATTGTAATTGGAAATTTTATTAATGTAGTAATTGAAATTTCTAATTAAAAGAGACTTCGGGTATCTCCGTAGATGGAAGGATGTTTTAATAAGTAACTGAATATAGTCAATCGCGAGTTGGCGTTTCGTACGGAACACAGGGAAAGTCGCGACCGCGTATTAATTTTGTGGGAAATATTAAGTCCTATTAATAGCAAATCGTTGAGGACATTCTGGAACATTTTTAATTTAGGCAAGGACGCGAGAATTGGTATACCAAGGATTCCATGGACAGCATTCTGCTAGTCAGCCGAGAAGCCGAGTCAAGATATTAGTGTTCTACATTAGAAAAGTAACTCTCATGAGATCAATAGAATTGTAATGTATAGGTTATAAGAATAAATGTTACATTTTTTATTGTTGAAAAAGTCTGATAATTTATATTAGTTGCCATCAATCTAATAATTGGTTTCAATCAATTGCACTCACAGGAATCGTGATTCTGTATAGAATTACACGTCCACATGCAACAGGTAAGAAGTAATATGTGGTATATCGAACCCATGGTTAAGTTGAGAGTAAATTTAATAAATTAGTGTTACCATTGAAAGAATTGGTGAGCAAAGCAAGGCAATTGTAGATATAACAATATTAACAATAGCAGTGGAAACAATTTCATTCATAGTATTAGATGTTTGTTGTCATATAATCCAGAGTTGACAATAGTAAATATATTAGTAGAAAATAAATAATTTCACAACATACATACATCATTATAAAGGCACAATAAATCATCATTTTTGAGTGCACATATTACTAGAGTTTATTTTCCTGAGGCTGAATTTCTTTCATGTACAATCTCCCACCAATTGATAATCTTGAAAATTCGGCTGTTTCAATCATGCACAGGTCTGCATTCTTGGGGAATTATAATCGATCGTGGTGTGTAAAAATGTGTTTATTTGGGTAACAACATTGTTAACTTGCGATAGTCTCTGTTCCTTAACAGGGATATGGGAAGGGAAAAACAGATTTACTATTTAACTTCAGAGCCATTTCAATAGGGTTCGCTGCGCTTTCTTATACAGATCAATAATGTGCGCAAATTTGCCATCTTGTGAGCCAGAGAAAGTTGGAAATTTCAATTCTTGGCTTTTATTGTTAAGCCAACAATTTCTAATTCAGTTGAACACATGCACAATATTGTCAAGAAGATTTTATGTCCAGGTTTAACTCCAAAACCTTTTTTCTTCTCGTAGGTTTTACCGAGCAAGTCAAACACTTTCCTTCTTTTCACGGTTGTTGCCTACAACAATAGCTATACCTATAAAGCCACAGTTTTTAACAATGACATTACACTGTATGTCATCTCGCATAATTGTTCACATGGAATGTTCTCCACTGCATTCAGAGACACAACGTCTTTCAGTGAACAAAAAAAGAAGGAATTAAAATTCCTGGGATGTATTGCATTGCTTTCACAATTTTCAGCAACTCAAATTAGTTTTCCATCTTTAAATTCTATTTTTGGATCAATGTAAATTTCATCAACCTGACGTAGAACAAACTTCATTTCATTCCAACGTTCCTTCTCATTGAGATTCTGGGCTACTGATGTAAAAATATGTCTCTTAGAACATTTATTTTGATATGGATTGTCTGCTGAAAAATTTGCTGCAAATACTTGGCATGAAGTAACAGCATTTTGTTTTGTAGTAGCGTATCATAACTGCTTCGAGAGGTTGATAAATTACAAATGCGTAGAACAACATACTACTGGAATATATCTTTCGGGCATTACAGAAAATTTTAACTGTTCCCATATAACCAAAAATGTCTATGATTCTCTTCTTCTTTACATAGTGTAAGTCTCTCTCAACATCAGTAAAATTCTATCAAGATTTTCTCTATATCAATGTTGGCTCATTTTTCACTTTCATACAAAATGATACACATTTTTACGCTTTATTTTTATTCCATATTATCTGTCACGCTGAATTTTATGAATTTCGCTTCTAATTGAAATGAAACAAGTTCATTCAATTATTGACGGTATTCAGTGCATTGTTTATGAGACAGGGGGAGAATTTGTTTTCAAATGATTTTAGGTTTGTTAATCCAAAACCTACATTTGATGAGTTCTTTGTGTAAGGATTGCCGTTCTGGAAGGAAGTCCTTTAGTGTCTCGCCAGAGCCAATCTACCGCAGCTGACCAGCCAGCTGTTTGCGAGGGTTCTTGTGAATACGAAGATGTGTAGAAGAGCTTTCAATTTTGCAATATATACCAGGGTAATGAAGTTTTCGGAATTAAATAATTTTATTTGTATAATATGTGTTCAAACAGTAGTGCTTGTGCAACTCTGGAATTCAGAGTCATAACTACGTGCGTGCGAGGTGAATATACCTGGCAGGGACACAGAGTATAAAAGTATGTAAGTAATATTTCAATAGAGATTTTTATTAACCCGGGAGTGCTTGCAAAAGATTTGTGAGATCCAAACCATGGCAATTTTATGTTCCTGAATTATTGCTATGCTTTAGTCGTCTGATTTCTCTAGTATTCCTCCATTGTACTTTTCTGAAATCGCCTGGCCTTTTATTTTTATCCTTCGCTGAATTATTTCCCGTGAGTATTGTGAGCTCCTGAACTGAACAGTACATATCATGACATTATTTTCCGATAATTCTATGACATGTGCCTATTCTGAAAACGTAATCGTTTGCCTTGTCTACAATCGACTGTCACAATTTCTCACGAAAGAGAAAGAAGATGTGCACGAGACGTCTGTAGAGAAATGAAAAAAAAAAAAAAACCTTGCAAAATGGAAAAAAGAGAAAGATTTTCTAAAGGTTCTTGTGACAATGTAATATATAACTTTATTTATAACATGCCAAAATAATTTGTGGAAATTGTATTTAATATTATTTAATAGGATAATAAGATGTTTAATGATTTTCGCATGTACTTTGTTATCTTTTCCCTTTTTCACCATACGTATTCAGCCAAGAACTCTGCAGTGTGAGATTAATTAATAATTGCATTGGGAGACATGTAAAAACTGAGTAAAATATGTATTTCAGTAAATGGACCTTCAGATCATATATATATAGTAACACACCCACCTACCTACTTTACCTACTTTACCACACGTGGTGGGTCGTGATAGCATGAATGCTCGTGAAGCGAGCTTACAATTCTCAGGAAGCAGGATCTTTCGGGTATGAGAAAGGTCTGAACCCTTAGCACAATGAATCAAATAAAATAATAATAATATGAACATATATTCAATGAGAAAATTTACAGTGACGCAATTTCACAATAGGTTATTGCACTTTAAGTAGCTGTCACTGAAAAAAATGAAACAAGACAAAAAAAAACATATAGGCGTCACCTCGACTGCCTGAACACACTTTCATCAACTACAATTAGGATTTAATTACTCCTTTCTGAGTTTTCCCCTTACTAAATTATTTACTCTTTTGGCCTCTAGTTTTCCGTGACGGCTTCTTTTCAAATGAATTTGATACTTGTTTCAAAGGAACCCCTTCACAGGTGCTAGCCTTGGGCTTCGCACTCACTATAATACTGAACACAAAAAATATACGTGGCATTCACGTTACTTAATTCAAACCCTTTTACATGTCACAAAAGCAATTACTTGAAACATAATACAACAAAGTGATCTTTCTGGATAATATTAACTGTACAACATATAAAATTTCTGAATCATTTACGTAAAATTGTACAAGGTAGACTTCTTTAAATGAATCTACTGACACGTGCAGTAAATGGCCTGGAAACTGCCCCTCACACAGTTCGAAATACTTCTCCCTCCTATTTTAGACGTTTCACCCACTTTTAACACTGCCTTTACCTCACCAGCTCTGCGTCGCTCGCCTGTAGGGGATTTTCTGCCGCTCGCCCCGCGTTGCCGCCTCGTCTCGCGTGCTGTGTTGCGACGAAAGCAGTCCCTTCCGCTCGAACGCCGCCAAGCCACCAATTTCCACACCTTTCTCTCGTTCCGAAACCGTACTATCCTCGCTCTAGACCAAGTCCTTCTCGCCTACGCTTCTTTCTTCCTGGGGTCGTCCGTCTTCCACCGCTTCGTACACGTTCGTTCGCGCTTCCAGCCTCGAAATTATTAATGTTGCAAGAGTTATGCTCACATGCTCGGCCGACCTACCACACTTTAGGCATGTGTGATCTCAGCGTGCAATGTGAGATGCTGGATTAAATTACTGTCCTTCTGCGCGAATTTTACAACTTTTGAAGTTATTCCGATGTCAAAACAGTTACTTGGCTTGCTCTCCGAATTATTGTGACCGCGACGAATGATTTTGCACCCAATCTCCTAATTACTTCACTTTTCTAAGATACGCTTTTCCGAGCTAGCTTTTAACTATCAAGTTAAAGTAAACTCCTATACTATCTATTTGTACTCGCCGTTACAGTTGTAGCAAAAGAGCTTCTTCTGGTCGCCGCCGCAGTCGTCGTAAAAGAGAGTTTCTTCTGGTCGCCGCCGCAGTTGCCGTAAAAGAGAGTTCCTCCGAGGCGCGCCGCGATACTTATGATACTCGCGCCTGGGGAAATTTTTGGAGGGGTGCATATTCTCCTCCTTTCGTGACCTCACGGAAAAACATTACTCACTAGTTCGGGCGTCGAGTTTGAAAAGCTGCGGGCAGATGGCGCGTTTACCGGCCATCGCTCCGCCGCGTACCCTAGTCCTCTCTGTTAGTGAGCCTCTTTACATAGCTGATGGTGGCGTTATGGGGTTGTCTAACCCCGTGACGTCACAATATATATATATATATATATATATATATATATATATATATATATATATATATATATATATAAGTCTATCTTGACGAGCGTGAAAAGAAGAATCCAATGATATACATATTCCCAGTGAAAAAATTTGCAACAATTTTTGAGAAAATGGCTTTTGAGCGTTTCTGAAAATGCAGAATTATGAGCTCATTTTAACAGAAAACTGTTCAGTTTTCGAGAAATTTATCTAACATTATTTATAGCACATGTAGTCATAAATACAATAATGTAAACAAATCGCCGCCAAAGTAAATATTAACCAGCCAAAACAAGTATATTTGTGTAACTTTGAAAATAAAACGAATTGAGTAATATGGCGTTTACGTCGCCGTACAGAGTGCTAATACTATCCCTAGCAAAAATTTAAAAGTGTAAATCTGAAACATTTTTTTTGATCAATTCTTGTTTTTGTATTTTTTTAAATTGCAAATATTGCACGCATTATTGCAAAAGCCACTAAAAGTTTCATAAAATGTCGCAGTTTTTAATGAACTAATTATGAACAACAAATTTCATTGGAAGGAAAAATCTCAATTGTTCAATTATCAAATCTTCAATTTTGTAGTTGTAGGAAGACGCGAAAAAAATTCCAACTTTTGCAATTTCCGGAAATTCAGAGTTAAGTGAGAATATTATGTAACTTTATTACTGAATGGAGAGGTTTATCTGAGCAATTTGCAGGAGACGATTGACGAAGGAAAGAAACGGCATTGTTTTTGACGTGGTGGGAAGACATAACAAGATGCCACACAGATGGTAGACTTGGAAGTGACCGCATGGTTGACGGAGGCGGGAGACCATATCTTTATTTGCTGGTCAAAAATCTTTTTGTTTTAATGAGTGTCGAGTAACATGAAAGCATTAATGTTAATATGCTTGCACAAGAAAATGGATATGGAAATGAGTTCCAATTGAAAAGGATGATACTTTCTGGATGTGATAGCGATTTCTGCAGATCGGCGGTGCGCGAGCGGCTAATATCGCTGCAGGGGTAAGTGAACATTTCAATTATTTCGACGCGTAAATATGAGGCTAAAAAAGTTCTTTTCGTAGTACAAATTGCTAAGTATTAATTTTCGAAAACAAGTGGCCATAAAAAAAAAGAATGCGCGAATGTGTAAATGATTTTTCTGTAGCCATGTATTTATGTGTGAACAAGTTTTGAAGTAGTATTTTTCCAAAAAAAGGGTAAATATACTATTTTGTATTTGGTTTTGTCATTATTTTGTACAACGATTTTAGGCGGAACAAAAGCGATTTTAGGCGAAGCAATAGAATCTCAATAAAAAGTAACAATTTTATGGAGGAATAAAATGGAATTACGTTAGTTATTGCGTTGCCAATGTTGAATTTTGAAATATTGTCGTTTTCATTTCAGTTGTAACTAAGAGATGAAAATAGCTACCAATATTAAGACACACATCCTGTTCTCAAACACTAATGATAGCATTCCGATTCCCATATGGGATAGCTTTGCGAACTCACACAAAAATAAAATTAACTGAAAAACGGTGGTTTAGTTAGGGCAAAGAGAAATTCATGTATTCGAAGGCGTAGAAATTATTATTGTATTTATTTAGGTAGTAATAGTAAGGAACCTTTTCTGTTGGCAGTAAATATTATTATTGATTTATTAATAAAACAGAACCGTTTCAGTTGGTATTCCCACTGCGGAGTGAAGTGGGCTAAATATTATTATTTATTAATATAAACGAATATTCAAACCGTTTAATTCGGTAGCCCCAGCATATATAAACCGTAAAGTGGGATGAATGTAGAACAATAATTTGAAAATGTTGCATGGAGCACTCGTATGAATGACAATATGAGTTCTACGTTATTATTTTTTGCAAAGAATATCTCCTATTTATCTATATATCTCCTATTTTCAAAATTGAAAATCGAAAACACGATCATAAAAAAAATAATTTGGAGAGAATAATGTTCTGGTACATACACTCGACACTTCAAGTCCACTAAAATGCGCTCTATGTGGCCTATTTCCGGGGTTTTGGTTTTTCAGTTATTACTTGACGTGCAGGAAAGCAGAGGTTGTCCCCAACATTTGTCCCATTTCCATGTTTTACCATTCTTTGCCATGCATGTATTCATTTTCATCTTCATGTACTGCTATCACTTTACCTCCGTAGTGTGGAGCACTGTACACGATGACAAAGAGCGGTCCAATGGATAATTTTCCCCCTCCAGACTGCACAGAGGGCTAGTCACACGTATATTGGTCTTCCTTTTAGGCAACACACGTGCGTGAGAACGAGTTTGCTCAGTCAGAGAATGAAGTTAATGGTGATTACTCATTGTTGGACTGCTGAGAATGTGGTGATTGTATAACACTTCGTCTTCTGAATCAGAAATGATAATCATTGTCATTCGTGTCTTGATACGTTATTGAAATGCCACTCTTTGTATGCATCTCTAATTGTTATTCTCTAATAAAAATTCTAAATTTGAAAAACGTATTGTTCTAAAGTAAACCCAGTAATAAAGTAAACATTATATATATAATGAAAAGAATTTTAACAATACCGGCTCTTTTGCATCATCTTACCAACATGTTCATGGTAAAGCAGATTATTTACTAAACATGTTTTGTTTACTTAACTTAAAAATGAAGAAATTCTACTTTTGTTGTACATCGACATCTAATTTGGAAATACACTCAATTTTTCCTTCGTCTCGTCATGCAATTTAGCAGAGATGGGCCATGAGGCGCGTCCGCAGAACAAAGCGCGGCGACCGGCCGTTGTTTCGAGCTTCCAGCAGCATATTGAGGCCGTCACAGCGACCGCCCCGCGCCTGTGGCGTTTCCGCCATATTTCAACCGCGCCGGAGGCGCAATCACGCGGCGAGCATTGGAATCAGTTCCCTCTCCCCTCCCTCCCTCCCCCGCCCGGCGTCCCCCTGCGGGACGCGTGTTTCCGATTTTATATGCATAGAAATGTAAATATTTAATAAAGGAAAATAATTATCATTATGATTATTTGCGCGCCCTGATACAATTACGCGCGTGTATTATGCATCAGGAAGTGCGGCGCGCTGCCACCAGGGCGCTCCCCGCGCGGGCCGCTTGTTTCCTGCGGGAACGTTCTGCGTTGCTCTGTCGACTGTCTGCCTGCAGGGCCACCAGTGGCATGGGAAGGAAAATGGAATGCAGGTGAATCGTAGGTAATGACCGACATGTGCTTTGCCCGAGTCGTATGTGTGTCTGTAAGTCACAGTAACGCAAAAATCGCTGAAGGAAGAGTACTTTTGAAGAGTTTTGTTAATTGCATTTGGTGATCGTTTTTTGCTCGATAATTGCAAAAATTGGTTACTGTATCCAGACTGAGGCAGAATAACCTAACATAATGTTATTTGCATAATATTTCCCCCAAAATAATTATATCATAGCCGTGGGCCATGCAGATTTATCCTGTCAGTAAAATTAAAAGAATATGTTGCAACGTTTCTCAATTGTATTATATTTTCCTAATTACTAAAATGTCATGGACTTACTAGAATTTTAAAACAGTATTTTTGATCGATTAAATATGCAGAAAAATATTTTTAATCGCACATATTTGTTGAGGTAAGGCTTTACATTTTTCATATTTATTATTGATAGTCAACTCTAATTATATTCCTCCAGAATTAAAGACTTTAAACGAATAATTCTAAATGAATTGCTGTTCGTGTAGTAGGTAATTCATTACAAAGATTAATTTTTTTTACAAGATTATAAATGATTAGGCTGTAGTAATTTAAACCATTAGAAATATTACACTATTATTTTCTAATTTCCCGGAACACAGTATTTCCCAAGAGCCTTTTCATCGAAATAAAACAGCATAAAAATCGAAAAGATGTGACGAGGTGTAAACAATTTTGTTCGTATCATTCTGCGCACTTTTTAACTAGTGGTACAACCGCAGTGGAATGAGCTGTAGTTGCACCTCTAATTTAAAGTTGCTATCATGCTGTGATTATTTCAGAGAGGTCGTTTTGACATGACAAATGTATTTGAGGAAAGTACAAAATAATTTAAGGATACAATGACATGTTTATTACATATACATGTTTATTACATATATATATATATATATATATATATATATATATATATATATATATATATATATATATGTATATATATATATATATATTAAATATTTTTGTCAATTTATGTAAGCTTTAGGATATTCTCAGCCAATGTAAAATTAATTTTGGTGCATTACATTGGTCAACAGTCAAATTGTTTGTAAATGAAATAAATTAGTTATAGGTAAATGAGTGCTACCAAATACGATAATTACGTTACAATTGCAACAATGGTCTAATTTTTAATATAAGTGCGCAGAATCATGTAGACTCTCCTTGCAGTATTTTCTCTTGTGCGTTGTGGAGGACTTTGCCTGTCATCGGGAAACTTTCTAGTGAGTTCTTGGGACGCAACTTAATCATTTTTATTAATTTCAGATAATTCGAGTAGTGAAGTTGTCGTATTGCATATTCATACGCCATTGGCACGATAGCCGAGTTTCGATTTTGAGTAACACCTCTAGGGTGAGGTGATCCGGGAAGTTTCACAGTGTTTTCGAGATAGTTTATCAGTTTAAATTTAATTCACTGATGTAACACAACGAGATAAGTGTCCCTCAGTCAGGTGAACCACATTCTTTTTGGATTTTATTTCGTCCTTACTGGTTTTAAACTTAAAATGTAATAATTTAAAAGATTGAAAATAATTTTATAAAAGTTTTATTCTTAGAGTGAATACAATGTTTTCTTGTAAGTTTTAGTTGTGGTATCCCCCCAATCAGAAGACGAAACGGAGTTACGCTCCGCCGCGCCGCTAGTGGAGGGGCACAGCCCCTCCCCTCCCCCTTCACCGGGCGGTGGGGTATAAAGGCATGGTCGGGAGCAGGGCGCTCCCGTTCAGTTACCGCTTCGCGTAGCTACCACCGCCGCACTCGCTACACGCCCTACCGCGGCGTAACCTGCTGCGCACTATAAGAGGACTCCAGACTGCTGCCGCCGACACCAGCTACCGTCACCAGTCGTGACGTATCCGCCGGGCGATCAGCACAGACCTCGGGGGCTACTGCCGCCCTCGCTACACGCCGGGTCAAGGCGCCATCTGTGGCGCGCTACAAAGTGACTGCAGACTACCGCCGGCACTTGCTACCGTCACTAGCCGTGACGTATCAGCCAGGCGATCAACGCCGACCTTGGTGGCCACTGCCGCCCCTCGCTACACTCCCGACCGCGGCGTAACCCGCCGCGCGCTACTAGGAGGCTCGAGGTGACTGCGACCAGCTATCACGTTACGACGCTTATCGCCACTGCGGGCGATAAGGCTCGGCGAGGCAAGAAGGCCGTTAAGAATTATTGTACAGTATTTGTTACGTTGTTCTGTGTATTGGTTATTGGTGAAAGTAAATGGTTATTAAACATTGACTGTTTAACTTACCTTGCATCCTGCAAATACAACATTGGCGACGAGGATATAAGAACAAGACGCGTGAAGAACAATGGAGCAAATAACGCAAGTGATCGCGATGTTGCAAACACAACATCAAGAACAGATGAGAATGTTAATGAAACAATTGGAGATGCAGAAACAACAAGTCCAGCAGATTCCGGTATTTCCACCATATAGTAAAGATCAGGAGGACTGGACAGTTTATATAGAACGTTTTGAGCAGCACTTGGAAGCACATCTAGTGACAAATGAAGCACAGCAGCGTGCACATTTTTGGCGTGTGTGGGGGAAGAAACCTTCATTACGATAAAGAAAATATGCTCTGAAGATCCAAAGAAATTAACATTCAGTCAACTGAAACTAAAACTGGCCGATCATTTTGAAGAGAGAATGCATGTAGTGACCTCAAGATATAAGTTTTTTCAAACGAAACTAAAACCAGGTCAATCACATGCGGAATGGGTGGTAGAGCTGAAAGGTTTAGCGAAATCATGCAAATTTAAGTGCGATAAAAGTAACTGTGGAGAGTCATATGCAAATAATATGATTAGAGATATGGTTATATTACATACCCCGATAAATCAAGTGCGTATAGATGCAATACGAAAGAAGAACCAACACTGGAAGAAGTGATGAAGATTGCTACAACACACGAAATGTCTGAAAATCTAGTAAAGCAGATGAAGACAACAGAAGAAGTGAGCAAAGTTACAAAGGAGAAAGAACGAGCAGAAGAAAAAGTAAAATCATGCCCAGGTTGTGAAAGTAACCATAAACGAAGTCAGTGTTGGTTTAAAGAGGCAAAATGTAGATTCTGCAAAAAGATCGGACACATACAAAGTGTTTGTTTAAAGAAGAAACAAATGGCGGGCAGAAAACAGGAAAACCCTAGAGAAAACCCAAAGAGTGTGAAACGTAGCACCAAGCAGTCAGAAGAAATGGAGGTAGACCAAATACAGACGGTGAATATGATTTTGAATTCATCACAACGAAGAAAGATAAGAGTGCAATTGGAAATGTTAGGAAAAAATATGGAGTTCCAGATCGATACAGGGGCTACAGCAAATCTAATAAATCTAACAACATATCAAAAGTTAGGTGCACCGAGATGTTCCAGCGGTAAAGCAAAGTTAAAATCATATCAAGGAATAAACATCCCAGTAAAAGGTGAAGTAGAAGTGACTGCAAGATATAAAGGAATACAACGGAAGTTACGTTTTATCATAGTGAACCGATATGATGTACAGAATATATTGGGAATGGAAGGCATAGACTCTCTTGGTTTCACGGTAGAAGATAATGTCATGTCAGTCGACAACACAAGTAAATGTGCAGAAATGAAGAAAATATGTGAAGAGTTTTCCGAAGTGTTTTCAGAAGGCCTAGGTCATTGCACAACATATAAAGCTCACATAACGATGAAAGAAAATTGTCAACCAAAATTTTGTAAAGCAAGACCGGTGCCATTGAATTTGCAAGAGCAAGTAAAACAAGAATTGCAACGATGGGTACAAGAAGGAGTGCTCAAACCAGTTAATAATGCAGAGTGGGCCACTCCAGTGGTAATTATAAAAAAGCCAAATGGTAAACTAAGGTTGTGTGGAGATTTTAAAGTTACATTAAATCCACAAATGTTAATAGACCACTATCCTATGCCAAAACCGGAAGAAATATTTGCGAAACTACAAGGTGAATGTTTCACGAAAATAGATTTATCGGAAGCTTATCTGCAGTTAGAGTTGGATGAAGAATCGAAGAAAATGATGGTAATTAATACAAATGATGGTTTGTATCAGTTTCAAAGGCTTCCGTATGGCATCGCCAGCTCGCCCGCGATATTTCAAAGGTTTCTGCAACAAATTACGGAGAAAGTACCAAATTGCGCTAACTTCTTGGATGATATTATTGTTACAGGCAAAACGGAAGAAAAACATAAGCAGAATTTGCGGATGCTGTTACAATTGTTAAAAGACAATGGACTCAAATGTAATTGGGAGAAATGTGAATTGTTTAAGACTTCTATAAACTATTTAGGCCACGTAGTGGACAAGCATGGAATTCGACCAACAAAGGAAAATATTGAAGCAATTACAAGAATGCCAGCACCTCAAGATGTGAAACAACTCAGCTCATTCTTAGGTAAGGTTGCTTATTATTCCAAATTCATTAAGAATAGAGCAATGATCTCGGCACCACTAAACCAGTTACAGAGGAAGAATGTGAAGTTTATTTGGTCGACAAAGTGTGAAAATGCATTTCAGCATCTGAAACAAGAACTGATTAAAGCAACAAGATTGACGCACTACGCGCCAGGTCAACCGCTACTTCTCGCGACTGACGCGTCAGAAAATGGTATTGGCGCTGTGATATCAACGACTACACCAGAAGGCATTGAAGTACCAATTGCATTTGCATCGAAAACATTAAACGACGCACAGAGAAATTATGGACAAATTCAAAAAGAGGCATTAGCAATAATCTATGGGGTGAAGAAATTTCATCAATATCTGTATGGCGCGAAATTTACGCTCATTACAGATCATAAACCACTTACGTCATTGTTCAATCCAAGAAAAGGTATTTCAGAGAGAACGGAGAAGAAACTGAAACGATGGGCAATTTTCCTCTCTGATTATGATTTTGAGATTGTTTATAGGTCAACTTCACAGCACGGCAACGCAGACGCGCTGTCGAGGCTGCCGGCGGGGCCAGACGAGTCATTCGACAAATCGGAAGAAGCCTGCGCGTACATAGACTTTGAGGATGGCGACGCCCTGTTACGATTGCCGCTGGACGCAAAAAGGGTAGCGCAGGTAACACGGGAAGACCGCCTGTTAAAACAAGTAAGTGGTTATTTGAGTAAAGGTTGGCCAACAAGGAAACTAAATCATAGTTCAGCAGACTTAAATCAATTTTTGTTAAAGAAAAACGAGTTATCAATGCAAGATGGGGTGTTAATATATAATTGTGAAGATAACGTAAGAGCTGTAATTCCAAAGAAGCTGCAAGCAGAAGTGTTAAAGTTATTGCATGTTGGACATTGGGGCATTACCAGGACAAAAACGGTTGCTAGAAGATATGTGTATTGGCCGGGGATGTCGAAAGATATAGAAAATTTGATACGTAATTGTAATATATGCAGACAGAACCAGGCAAGTCCGCCGAAGCACTTTTCGAGCTGGCCGAAAGCTGAAAAACCATGGGAGCGAGTACATATTGATTATGCGGGGCCGTTCTATGGGTCAATGTGGTTAGTAGTGACAGATGCCTTTTCACAGTATCCATATGTGTGTGAGACGCGTACCGCAACAACAGAAGCAACAATTCAAATGTTAACGAAAGTGTTCGTAATAGAAGGCTTACCGCAATTGTTGATATCGGATAATGGCGCACAATTCACATCACATTTATTTGAGAAATTTTGTATAGAAAATGGCATTCAACACCTTAGGACAGCTCCATTCCACCCACAGTCAAACGGGGGAGCAGAGAGATTTGTACGCACATTCAAAAGTACCATGATTAAGGCAATGGCAGAAGGAGTTGGTAAAGATAAAGCACTACAACAACTATTAGTAACGTACAGAGCAACTCCAGTAGGTAACGAAGAGAAAAGTCCAGCGGAACGACTGCATGGGAGGCAGCCGAGGACATTATTGGCACTATTAGTACCCGTCAAACGCCCGAAGCAAGTAGTGAATACAACATTCAAAGTCAAAGATAAAGTCTATATTCGGTCGTTTAAATCCTATCCAAAGTGGATTCCAGCAGTGATCCACGAGACTATAGGGCATAGAATGTATCTGGTACAGTCAGAAAGCGGTATCATGAGAAGACACGAGAACCAGATTACAAAAAGGTGGAACATGCATAGAATAGACGACAACCAACAGAAGAGTAATGTTCATTGTAATTTTCAGCCGGCTATAATGCGGATGGCGGAACCAGCCATCACACACGAGCCAGCGGCTCGGCCGGCAACACCATCGGACGACACATCCCGAGGAGGGGTGCGACCAGAGGCGGAGTCATTCGCCGAACCCAGCAGCCGAGACGCGTCACCAGGTCCAGCCCTGCTGCGGAGGTCACGTCGTCATCGTGGGCACCCATATGCCCACAATAAAACGGGGAGGAATGTGGTATCCCCCCAATCAGAAGACGAAACGGAGTTACGCTCCGCCGCGCCGCTAGTGGAGGGGCACAGCCCCTCCCCTCCCCCTTCACCGGGCGGTGGGGTATAAAGGCATGGTCGGGAGCAGGGCGCTCCCGTTCAGTTACCGCTTCGCGTAGCTACCACCGCCGCACTCGCTACACGCCCTACCGCGGCGTAACCTGCTGCGCACTATAAGAGGACTCCAGACTGCTGCCGCCGACACCAGCTACCGTCACCAGTCGTGACGTATCCGCCGGGCGATCAGCACAGACCTCGGGGGCTACTGCCGCCCTCGCTACACGCCGGGTCAAGGCGCCATCTGTGGCGCGCTACAAAGTGACTGCAGACTACCGCCGGCACTTGCTACCGTCACTAGCCGTGACGTATCAGCCAGGCGATCAACGCCGACCTCGGTGGCCACTGCCGCCCCTCGCTACACTCCCGACCGCGGCGTAACCCGCCGCGCGCTACTAGGAGGCTCGAGGTGACTGCGGCCAGCTATCACGTTACGACGCTTATCGCCACTGCGGGCGATAAGGCTCGGCGAGGCAAGAAGGCCGTTAAGAATTATTGTACAGTATTTGTTACGTTGTTCTGTGTATTGGTTATTGGTGAAAGTAAATGGTTATTAAACATTGACTGTTTAACTTACCTTGCATCCTGCAAATACAACATTAGTAATCATGTAACCAACCAAGTTACGAAACGTCGTGATAATTGTTAATAAATGATTGTCTTCAAAAAATAGTGTATACGTTTTATTGATACAAATATAACTGACAATCAGGAAGATTTCTTCTACTTATTCTTTTACATATCTAATTAGGAGTTACTGAAATCATTCTAAATATTTTGGTTAATAATAACCCTACGTTTGGATATTTACTCACAAAATTTCCAATGCTCAGTGTGGCTAAAATAAGGTATTTTCATACGAAACCGGGACAAATGAACAACTTCTGAGGAGCAATTTGCTGAGAACTGCAAGTATTAGTAAGAAGAAAATTTCGTTAAAATAGTTCAGAGAAGTTTGTTGCATTTTTCTAAGAACGTATCATGCAACAAGGAAATATGAAGAAGAACCCAACTAGAAGATTTTTTAAAATGTGGTAATGTCTTTTCAAGAAGTGTGTTGAAACATGTCTTTAAATTTCTGCGTCATTGATCGAATTTGAACATTATTGGAAAATTGTGATGCAGTTTCCTATGAGTACTATTAATGTATGAGAGCTATTTTCATAAAATATACGAGAATTTCAGTTTTTGAAAAAATGATATAAGGGAATCTGTAATATATACAAGCTAGCTGACTGTTGCTCGACAACTAAAAAAAGCACCTGTGGTAATTATAACATTTGTTTCTCAGAGTTATTGGTGTTGAGTTCAATGTTTTCAGAAACCTAATATCTCGATAAGAATACGTTATAACAATTTAAAACGATAAATCTGTTCAGTTTAAAAATCCTCTCTTCTCCTCAAGACCAAAGTTCCGCTATCGCAGTTGTGTCTTCTAAATGTTTGTCTCTGTTCATTCGTCACGGCTATAAGAGTATCTGCTAAATTCAGAGAAGTTGCAGGGCTAGGCAGAAGATTCCCTCCCTTGCGCTCAACTTGTGCAGTTTGTTATTCATGTAGCTGCGAGGGGGCGTTCCTGAATGTTTTGTTTAAGCGCAATATTGTCTTCTGACAAGCTCCTTGTTTGCGTAGCACGTGCTATGTTTGCGTGGCATAATGTTTTCATGAAACTTGCGGAAACTTGTGGAAGAATATTCCGAGCCAAAGTAGTAGTAAATATAAATGTAGTGTTACGCTCGCCTTGCTGCAGAAAACCCATTCTGACGGTTGTTCGGCCCAGTTTCACAGCAACTCTCGCTTAAATCTCTTTTGTATCGTTTCCGCTGGTAGGAGATCCGAAATTAAGATTTTTGTGCTGTACAGGGGCTGTTTTTGTATGTCTCGAGTTGCAACTGTCTAGAAACAGATAACATATGTTCTTCAAATATGTCCACAGACAGTAAGAAGCATCCCACTTTAGTAATTAGTATTTGTGATATGTGCACAATCCTAGTAAAAAAAAGTATTTTTCATGTTATTTGATATTTTTTCATGTTTTATGTAAGCCATGTCTGAGAGATTTTGTAAAATCTTAAAAAGTCAAGAAATACAATTTTCTTTTGGTAGTCATTCTTATGAAAACAGACATAATCTTACATTATCACCACTTGTCATGTTACTCCAAGTCAGTGCAAAGCCCCTAGTTGAATCAGTTCTCACTGGCAGAGTCTATCAGGGCATAAACTGACGTCAGCACAGTCATGTAGGGTTGGGTCCATGACCCGAAAGCCGCAGGACTTTCGACACTAGCTTTTTAGCTAGGTCGAATTCAGTCGCTGTCTGCAAAATTCCAGCGGCCGGCTGCTCTGATCGGTGGTTTTACGTGGTTTCTCTCAACACCAGGCGAATGCCGGAACAGTACCCTATCAAACGGGTCACAGACCGCGCACGATCTTTCCTTCCTCTTCCTAGTCCTATCTTCTCCTCTTACTCACACACACACACACACACACACACACACACATTTACTGTAACATGCACCACACTACCACATATTCCGGGAGACTGGTCGGGAGCATAGAGCTTGTCCCGGCTGGGGCTGTGCCCCGCTAGTGGGAGAGTCCTGGTTAGCGGGAAATCCCCCTACCCTACACTTACGGTACTAATGACCAAAGCACTAATGACTAATGACGCGCCCGGAAACACGAACAAATCAATCAATCGTTCCTCTTCCTTGGCCCATCCTCTCCCCTTACACACACACTTACTCTAACATGCATTACACTACATTACTGAGACCAGTCGGTCGGGAGTTTAGAGCTTGTCTCGCCTAGGACGGTGCCCCGCTGGTGGGAGATACCTGGACGGGGAAAACCTCCGCAAGCTGTCGTAGCTCGGTGGCGGATTTCGCCAGCCAGCGGGGAAGATCACTGCTACATTCTGCGATGAAAACATGCATTAAACTTACGGAACTAATGATCTTAGCAGTTGACGCGCCCGGCATCACTAGTCAATTATTCAATCAATGAAATTCAACCTGTTCTCTAACTTTAGTAAGCAAAAATTATTTAACATTAACGCAAATATGTCATTAAACGTAAATAACATTTTAATGCGTGTTTTTTCTATAAGCAAAGACAGTGTCCTGCTATACAAAATAATATATCTATTGTACTAATATGTCTAAAAATTGGAAGAAAACTATACATCCTCCGTAACAGTCCTATGCGATTTGATCAGATACCTGACTACTCAGAATATATTCAACTAGTGGTGCTGAAACAGCACGTACACTCTCCTCCTCCATACTTTCATGCAAAATTACGCGAAAAGTACTCAAATTTTCGAAAAAGTGAAAATGATCTTTCAAAATCGATTTTTAAGGAACATTTCATTAAATGAAAGAATCTCAATATTCACAATTGAGATGCTAGGTACAATAAGAACGTAATTGGATTATGTTCTTTGGGGATATCTGAAGACAAAGTTTGAAAATTTAATAACTCTGTACTTTTCTGGGTGTTATTATCAAATATTATTTACATTTGTTTGTAATGATTCAATACATTAATGAAGTGAAATTTGTGTAAATATTTAGGATAGTTATAAGTTATAGTTACTTAAAATTATACATTATACACTGTTTTTGCGTTGAATGAAGGTACATTGTTGAAATACAAGTTTGAATTAACTTTGAGGTAAAGTTTGATGGAAGGTGAAGTGGGATTTGGAGGGAATCGAATTTTAAATGTAATTAATCATGTTCTAAAAATAACTATTTGCTTTATTCGCAATCGCAATCACAATCGGATTCAATTTCAAAAGATATTGCCTCATGCGATAAGATCTTTTCATACCATTGAACATTTGGGAGTTTCAGGAAACGCATGAGCGACAGAGCAGATCCACTCTTTCTTGTGCTTTTGCACCTGGTGGTTGCACATCGTGTAAGCCAATATCCTTGTAACCTGGTACTAAAACATTTTTCATTATTAATCGTGAATGCCACGTAATTAGAAGAATAGGTTTGGAAACCATTCACAATACCATCTTTATAATACATTTTTACAAATTTATGAGCTGTAAATTTGTGCCCTTTTGTAACTTGGAGTTCCAAGAATAATGGTCTAAACGTATGTTATGGAATGTTATAAGACCTATTTTAGGGGAAAAATTGAGGCAGTACTCTAACGTTATCATGTCAAAAACCAATTCCAAAAATTTATTTATGTTTTTCTATATGAATTTAGTGTCAAATTCGTTGAAAAAAACGTAAATTCCAACTATATTTCCCCGTCTCTATTTTCTTTCAGTCTCATACACTCAATAAAAGCTGAGAAAAAATAACACATGCAAAACTCGTTTTTCGTGGTATCTCTGCCACAGATAGCTCTAGGAGGCTGATTTTTTTGTAAATCTACGTCATTTTGTATTCTCTTTCATATGAGAATCACGATTATCGATTTGGTTTGGGAGCACTTTTCACCCCTTTATTCGGCTATATCGTTTCCTGTATAGCAGGGATCCCGAGGATTTTCAAAAAGGGATTCATGCAATAACAACGTAATTCGAATTACGTTGTTATTGTATGTAGCTCCTCAATTGCAGTTGTAGGAAGACACCGGGAGCGGTAGCACAGTGCATCAGCTGATGTCACTGCAGCGCCTTTGACCGGGAGGTCCTAGGTTCGAGTCTCGACGGCGGCAGGATTTTCGACACTAGCTTTTCAGGTCGAATTCAGTCGCTGTCTGGAGGAGAATTCTAGCGGCCGGCTGCTCTGATCGGTAGTTTTCCGTGGTTTCTCCGATCAACATCAGGCGAATGCCGGAGCAGTACCCTAACAAACCTGCCAAGGACCGCGCGCGATCTGTCCTTCCTCTTCCTTGTCCTATCCTCTCCCCTCACACACACACTTGCACTAACATGCACTACACTACCACATATTCCGGGAGACCGGTCGTGAGCTTAGAGCTTGTCCCGACTGGGGCGATGCCCCGCTAGTGGGAGAGTCCTAGTTAGGGGGAAACTCCACTAGCCGACGGTAGGTCGGCGCCGGATCTCGCCATCCGTCCAGGGAAGATTACCGCCATCTCCCGTGAAATGAACATGCACTACACATACGGGACTAATGATCAAAGTAGTTGACGCGCCCGGAAACACGAAAAAATCAATCAATGTAGGAAGACGCCGACGAAGTTTTGAATTTTTGCAATTTTTGAATAATCAGGATTTTCAACGAATTTGAGACCTGCAATATTCTCGTTAACGGCCATCAGGAATAAAAAACGATGGTGCAATTTTATTAAATATTTTGAAAATGTCTCAGGGACTTCATGTAAAGTACTGCCAAAACTAAAATATCGGTTTCAAAATCAGGGGGCCGCGACATCAGCCAAGTCGATGGGGAATATCAATTTTGGAAAACATCGGCTGAACGGTTTATCCGTTAGCGTTGTTCACAGAAGGACTGGCGGACGGGCAGACGTTTCGCCGGCATTCGTTTTCTCGGTATGAAGGACCCATAAAGCATAGATTCTGGCTATACCATTTGTTAGAGGATTTTTTCTAAATTTAGCAACTGGATTTATCCACCTTTTTCTAAGGGGTCCTGTAATAGGAGTTTTCTGGCAAAATTCGCCGGTTTTTCGCACAGCATCACATAACTTTCTCTTCGTAGCGAGAAAGTAAAAATATGTATTGAAACAAATTGTCTAATTTAATTTGTAAATTTAATATCTCCTCTGCCATTCTAATATTATTAAATATTAATTCAACGTAACCCGTTCCAAATTTAAATAAGAATATGGGCGCCAGGAAAAGATTACGTTAATTCTATTATTAAAATTAATCTTCAACTGCTATTTCCAATAAATTAATATCCGGCTAACTGGGTCGATGGGTCTTATTAGAAATAATCGCTATTGCCTACTAATAGCCGATTATTCAATCTGCTATCTGTACAGAGTGGCCGAGGAATCTGAAAATCAAATATAAATTTCTAGCTACTCATTTGCTGGAATTGGCTAAATGAAAATCATCTTTTCTATTCACAGAAACTTGTAAGTTTATTCAATGTCCATGAAATTTTAACTTGGTAACAATACGAAACGTACTTTCGGTCATGGCCAGTTTCTAACCTTATACTGCAGTACCCGTCTTCGCGCGCTCTTGGCCGATGTCGCCGCGTAGAACCATTTTTCATTTTTTTCCAGTGTCGATGGCTCCAGGTCCAAATACGATCTTCTTTTCTTCCGTTCTGGCACAAGTGAACTCAAGTCACTGATCCTCATCGCCTCATAAGTTGATAAGTCTTAATTAATTTGCCTTTTAAAAGTTCCCAGTTCTTTCTACGCGTATGCTTAAAATATTAAAGTTCAGTAAACTATTATATGCTTCAAATACTCCCAATCCTGTTGCCGACAAATTCATCTAAGTTCACAGTTTAAATTCTAGCTGCTGCTCTCGAAATATTTCCAAGTTCCAATTTCCGCACATTACATCAATATTCCGACAACCATACGCTCCAAAGTAGACGTTCACAATTTCCAAACTCCCAACATCAATTATCTACACACGATCTGCACAGCACCATGACATAACTCGGAATGAATCCAGATTCTTTCCTTTCAGCCCTTCAAAACTCTGTCTACATTTTCTACTGTTTCTTTTCAGAAAAAATTCGACCCACTTCCATCGAAATATATTGTCATTCCATGCCTAGCCAATCCCTAAATTACTTACAAATTCAACTAGCCGCGCACCGTGGTTCAAAGCAATGAAGTTTGTTGACCTTGACAACTCGTCTATCCTTACAATTCCCCCTGTTTACAATAAATGTCATACAATACAATGTCCCACATATTGATATGTCACAGTATACTACTAATTTCGAATGCGCGCATGCATTTTAAAAAAATGTGCAACCTCAGCCTTTTGTGACGTGTGTACGGATTAGCTAGGTACCCAGAAGCTCAAACAATTCAATAACATCTATATTACTAATTTCCAATGCGCGTAGAGATTGATGGAAAACTATGGAGCCACCACTTTTCGATAGATTACTAGATTTTATACCTAGAATCTGTTTAAAGGCAATGAAGCATGTTAGAGGTCAAATGAAAATGCAAAAAATTTAGGGATGGGTCCTCGACACTTTCGTTACCTCGATACCCTCGATAATCGAGTGGTATCGATAGCGATCGATACTTTCGGAAATTACTCGATACTTTTTCGATACTTTTAATTCTTTATGCCATTCCTCATCTCTTCTGATTTTACTGAAGAATTGTCTTCCTTTCATTCTTCTTTCTCCTATTTTTCTTCTGTTAGCAACAAGGAAGTGTCACTTCTGTTTGGATTCACTTACAGTTGTTGAAATTACACACTCTACAACGTCCAAGCGCCGTGTCCCGCTCTTTTTCCCACTAGCGTCTGTCACCATCTCTTGAGATAGCACGCAATTCGCGACCAATTCAGCTTTGGGAAGCTCTTCCTTGTGAGCTCCTGGCAATCTAGTGACGACAGGCACGATAAGCAGTGCTCAATCACAGCGTTTCTTCCCGGGATATCTCCTCCTCAGCCCACCGCGGAGGCATCTGACGGAGCTCTTGAGTTCAGTTCTGCATTTTAAAGTGACACAAAGACGATTTTTATAATGTTGCATTGGACGTTGGAATCGTCGTAGATCGTACAAGTGAAGCGGTAGAAGTTATTGACCCATGACCAGTCCTGTCAAGATCATAAAGTTTCAACACAAATCAAGCAACACTCATTGATTTTATAGCCACAAACAGATATAAATCAGGAGACAACTGTTCAAAAACAATAACGAGAACATTTGCTTACATGATACGCAAAGATAATCAATAGATCAGTATTATTGTGGACAATAGATTTAAAGAATTAATTAAACATCTTGAACTTAGGTAGACCGTGTCCATAAGAAAATTAAATACCCTTTAATCACGATTTCGATTCTTTGATATTTTAGTAGTTTAAAAAAAATCACTGTATATGATTCCGAATAACTCATTTTCATTATCTACATTAGAAATTTAAAATTAGACAACCATTCACTGTTCAAAATTTCAATTCATTTAATTTATTTTGTATGCATCCTCAAATACAGAACCTCCGAAAATGCATTGACATGTGGTCTCTTTATAGGAATATTCTGAAGAATGACCACGAAATACCATGGTGTATATTCGAAACCACAACACAAACGGATGAATGAAATGTGCGAACTTGCTTCCTCCTGATGCAAATGTACTATCTTACTGGAAAAACAAAATGACTCTCCTCCATTTAAGAAAACGTGCTGTTCGATACCTGTGCATTCCATCAGCTTCGGTGTTTTCGGAGAGACTTTCCAGTACAGCTGGATTGATTTGTGACAAAAAAAGAAATAGAATGGACCCAGAAAGAGTTAGAATGTTAGTTTTTCTTAATAATAACAACCTTTAAAAACTTTAAAAATGTATGTTCATCTCATTCGTTTTTAAATATTAAAATAGTACATGTAGACATGTGTGAAGAACAAAATACATGTATCCAATTCTGATTGTACCACTTTTGCTGCAGAGCCTTTTAAGTAGTATGGTATCGAGAATCGAGTATCGAAGCTCTCAGAAAGGTAACGGTATCGAGTATCGAGTATCGAGAAATTCAGGTATCGACCCATCACTAAAAAAATTTCATTGTTATTTCGCGAACCGACGGAATTATCATTCTCTAAGGGTGAATACTTACGATGCGGCTGTCAGTGCACCATTAAGGCACAAAGAAAGAGGTTTTCCGTCATTAAATATTTGATATTCATAAGTTGCGTTAATAAATAGCAATGTTTATTAATATTCCTGGTATATAAGGAAAGGTTACTCTATGCATACATGCAGAATTTAAGAAAATTTGTTCAAAATTTGTATTTTTCTAATGTTGTGGGAGAATGTGTGTTCTTGAGCATTGTGCGCGATATTTTCGGAAAAATCATTTAGTGTGGTTTTGAACAATGACTATTTAGCTGCTGCGAGCTTTCAACATGTAACTTATTAGTATTTATTCTGTGTAAAAGTGCGCACATGTACGTGACAATTTTTTCCAAAATGAATGAACGGTGGATTTTAGCTCTGACCTTGCATTGCCGCTGTGTCTTCAGACACTGAAATGAAGGGAAGCTCTTCAGGCCCGACGATGGCGGATTTTCAATACTAGGAAGGCAGTACAATCATATTCTCACCAGGTAGTTATTCACGCTAGGTAGTCACTCGCTTCTGGAGAAGAATTCTAGCAGCCGCCAGCACTGATTGGTAGTTTTGTGGTTCTCCGATCACTACCAGGCGAAGAGGGTAGCAGAACTCTAGCAATGGGGCCACGGACCACGCGCGATCTTTCCATCCTCTTCCTTCTCTCCTCGCACATCGGCTCACACACATTACACTTCCACATCTGTCAAACGCTTAGAGCTTGTCCCGGCTGGGTTGGTGCTCCCTTGTGGGAAATACATGGAACTACTACCACTTCAGAATACATCTAGGTATTGTGACCAAAACATTCACGATTTTCAAATCAGTCAACCGAAAATACTTCAAGAAATAATGTTACTAACTCTGGCACCTATTCACATGCAAGTCATATTCGAATAAAAATATCGATGTTGTGTTAAATCCAACGAGAAGGATTGAAGTTCAACGATATTGTGTACACTGAATCAAGTTGAGTTGAATCAATTTAGTCGAGATGAATCCGTAAAAGTAGATTAAATCAATGAAGTCGGGAGGAAATGGACGATGTCGGGTAAATGTCAAGGCAAGTGGTCTGTCGGCGTCGGTGTTGGGAGCAGGAGCGGCAGGGCGAGGCAGGACGAGGCAGGGCGGGGGCGTCGACAAGAAGAGGCCACGACCGCAAGTCGCCGGGTCGCCCTCCCCTTCCTTCCCCTCCTCACCCCTCCCCGCCCCTGCCCCGCCCCGCGCGACCGCCGCCCGAGCCGCCGCGCTGTTTTGCCGCGAGTTCATTTGGGGGCGGCGCCGCGGAGGCATTCGGATGAGGGCCCGCGGCGCAGCCAAAGAAGCCCAGAGAACCGCTCGGGCCCTCCGCGGACGCTCATGAATAAATTAAGACGCGGCGCAGCTAATGGGATGCAGGTCGCGGGCGCGCGTCATGGGGCGTGACTTTCGATGGGCGGCGATCGCGCTCGCGGGGCGCAGGTGCGGGCCAAGGACTGCACCTCCAAGCCAACTGAAGAACTGCACTTTTGCCCAAATGATTCACCGGGAGCGGTGGCTCAGAGCGTCAACTGAGGTCACTACAGTGCCTATGAGTGGGAGGTCCTAGGTTCGAGTCCTGACGGCGGCAGGATTTTCGTCACTAGCTTTTCAGCGAGGTCGAATTCAGTCGCTGTCTGGAGGAGAATTCTAGCGGCTGGCTGCTCTGATCGGTAGATTTCCGTGATTTCTCCGATCAACACCAGGCGAATGCCGAAGTAGTACCCTACCAAACGGGCCACGGACCGCGCGCGATCTTTCCTTCCTCGTTCTTGCCCTATGCTCACCCCCCCACAAATACCCTTACACTAACATGATCTACACTGCCACACATGCCGGGAGACCGGTCGGGGACTTAGAACTTGTCCCGGCCTGGGCGGTACCCCGCTGGTGGGAGATACCTGGTTGTTGATAACTCCGCTAGTCAGCGGTTGGTGGGCGCTAGATCAACGCCATCCAATGAGGGAAAATCACCACCACCTCTCGATGAAAAACTTGCACTACAGTTACGGGGTTAATGAACTGAGTGGTTGACGCGCCCGGAATTATCAATCAATCAATCCAAATATTTGTCTCTGCCTACTTGACAGCTATCGGTTGGCAGGACAGAGAGAATTCCGTTATGCAATCAAAGTTCTCAAACACTGATGATGTCTTTGCAGAGTTGTCGATATTTATTAAGAAAAAATGAAATCTAAGAGCGCAAGCAACTGTAAATTGAGTGCCATTAACATGGAATGGATATATATGGATTCAAAATAAAGGAAATATGTAAATATATAGGTAGTTATTTTTATCAATATATGGAGTTTAATATGAACGTGATACAAAATGTCTGTGGTAAAATAATATTTTATTGTCAGTTGATAAATATTCATCTTTAAATTCAGAAATGTAACTGCTAATTTTACACTAGTTGAGTGTGCTACTTTTGACATTTTACACTAGCTTAATAGAACTGAAGAACTGAGATATTAATAGAACTGAACACACACTTAGTATTCTGACTGGATTGTAAGTAACAAGGAGCAGCTGTATACGTTGAATTCTGATGTCTAAGTCTCTGTGAAGTAATGCGATTTGCGGGTGGCAGCCTCAGAGGGAAGGAGAAGGGGTAGTGTGGATACTGAAACGAGGTCTCAATGCCATCTGCAAACAAATCCAATAATGCATCGCTCCTCACGCCCCCTTCCCCTCGTGGGACATTTAGGCCTCTCAGACAGGGCCCCAAAACAGGAGAGTGGAGCTGTTTTTCACATAAATTAAAACATTTACAGTTTCTTAATTTGCTTTCTCATTGTCAACTCTTCCTAATTTTTAAAGAAAACTCTAATGTTTAAGGAATTTTTGAAAAGTTTTAAGCTCTTTTTGTTGAGATGCATTTTTAATATTTAATGAAATTTCACTGTTATGTTTACGAATATGCTATGTGAACTGATTTTATAATATGCTATGTGAACTGATTTTATAAGTAATACGAAAAGTATATGGACTTTTATTCAAATATGTGTCAAAACCCAAAATATGGGAAAAATATAGAAAATAAGAATATAATTTTCCAACTCTACTCATTGTGAAACATAAAGATAATGCAAATTAGTAGTATCGATATTAGTTTATTTAGTAAATATGTATTTACACAGAAATCCATTCAATGACCATTAGTTTTTTGTTATACATTGTGTGTGCAGGTCTGCGAACTCTTATTGCGATTTGTGTCTTGCTGATTACTGCTGCAGTTGTTGTGGTCTGATGCGGGAACGTTTCACACGATCCGTTTCTGACGCCGGGTTCGTGTCAACATCGCTGTACCCCACCCCAGCTATCAAGTAAGTCATTCGGACAATAGGTTAGTTTGAAAGATTTAGATCAGCCCCAGCATTACGAACTACCTCCATGCCGGCGCAAGTAGCGTATTAGATCTATCTGCTGATATGTTTCAGTCGTTCGGCTTGCTTATGAGTTCAAGCTTCCGCCTAAGATCGCTTATTCTTTTGGGTGTCTCACTGTTTTGAAGTAGAAACTGGTTCTGAGCTAAATCACCCAGTCTTTTTGTAAAGTAACGTTTCAGTAACGGTGGTAGATACTGCAATCAGAGAATACTACCAAACATCAGAGAATACTACACCAAAATTTCTGTGCGTCTTCTATGCTGAATTTTTATTAATCGTAAATTACATTACGAATGAAAAAATGTTTAAAGTGAACATGGTCGACCAGAACGTAATGGGTTTCACCGCCGCAGAAGTAAAGGTTTCCTTCACAATCCAAAAACAAATCCCATTACCGACTTGAAAAATTTTACGTACGTGGAGATAAATGTACATGAAACTTTTAAAATATTATTGTTGAAAAATAATTTTTTGACTTAAAATAACTCTTCACACTCCGTCAAATTGATCTGAAAGCAATAAAATTTGGGTGTATTTTTCTACCAAGGAACTAAGAAGACAAATGGGGGGGGGGAAATTAATGAACTGTAATGTATTTCGTCTTTACTGAAACTAGTCGTTACAAATGACCTTCTTACGTAAAACTGCTTGCGAGGGTAACATGGGCTACAGTATCACCAACAATGAATATTTAATATGTATGAATATTTATGTGAATATTTTATGAATATTTATAAATCGCAATGAATATTTAATGTAAAATATAAAATAAGAGAATAGTTAATGAAGCAGTAAATAGAGAGAACTATTAAATCAAGTAGCCAGAACAGGTTAGAATCAGTGAAAGGTGGAGAGACATTCTTAAAAACAGCTCATTGAAATGAGAAACAGAAGAAGCGAAAGAGCACACGCCATATTTCTCTCTACTAATCATTTTTGAATAAATTCCACGATGGCTTCTGACTTTACCCCTCGCTGTCACATTTTACTGCGCAGAATAATCTCTGAAGGTCCGTAGTAGGCGACAATGGCAAACGCGATGGAGACGGAGCCCTCCAAGGAAGGAGTGAGCGCGGGGAAATGGAATGGGGAAAGAAGGTGAAAGTCCCTTGATGAAATATATAAGATAAAATAGAGAGATAAAAAAGAGAGAATCGCTTATGCAATGAAAAGAGTGTAAAACTATGATGGGGGAGGATCTGTGAGCAATTGAAACGACAATAAACATGAAATGACATGTCATAAATTGATATGCTATACGTGAAAAATTAAGGAAGCGGCCTTAGAACTGAAGGTAAAAGAATGGACATATTCATGGGGGAGATGAAAATGTGAATAGGTAGAGAGCGAGACAGTGAGCAAGAGAGAATGTATATTATAGCAGAAGGGACCCCAGACCGAGCAAACAAAACAGACCACGTTGGTCCATGGAAGCGGCGGCGGATAATCAGGGTGAACAACGAACCGGAAAATTGGAGAGGAGAATCAGTTCGGGCTTTTATTGCGGGAAATCAGAGCAAAACGAGGATCGAATAGCAGGAAGGAAAATCAGACAAGAAAACATACAGACAAGAAACAGTAATGATGACGACCACCATACAAGGCATCGGTCGAGGCAGAGCAGTCAGCAATGTCGTTACGGGGCTTGAATGTAAAACAGAGATGACAAAATAAGCATGCCATTCACGGTAGAAATTGAGAAATTAAGAGTACAACTGAGACGTCAAAGTGTTGTCAGAGGTGCAATATGAAAAGAGAGTAGGGAAATTCACCGGGAATGTAATATCACAAATGAATCACTTGTATGAAATCGCGTGACGGAATGTCAGGAGAGACGAAATACAGACGTATCAACAGTAAGAAGAAAGCAGAGAAATAAAAACAGAAATAAAATGAAAGAACAAATGTATTGAACCTAGTAGATAACGTAATAATAACCTCGGAACACAAACGATTCGGTGAGCGATGACGTACAATTCGAATAAGAGCGCGGGAGCGCCATAACCAGACAGAAAGCAGCGTGAAGAAAGGAATTAAAACGTCGAATGAAGCAGAAGAAGGGCAGCAGCGAGCGACGTGCAGCGACGTGCAGCGGGGGTGACGGAGGCGGGGGTGGCGGAGCGGGCGAGTGGGCGGGCCGCGTCAAATGGGAGGTGACAGCACCGGAATTTATGACGCGGGTGGATCAAAGGGGGCTGGCGCGGGCGCGCGCGCGTCACGACACGCGACAATGGATTAGCGTGTCAATGGTAACGACATTCTCGTGTCGATGGGCCCCGCCCCCCTCCCCCTCCCCCTCCCCCTCCCCCCCGGCGCGAACGAGTGGCGCGCAGGCGCAAGTGGAGCAACCGGCAGCAGGAGCTCAGTGCCTCAACTGATCTCACTGCAGCCCTTCTGACCGGGAGGTCCTCACGGCGGCAGAATTTTCGACACTGGCTTCTCAGCTAGGTCGAATTCAGTCGCTCTCTGGAGGAGAATTCTAGCGGCCGGTTGCTGTGATCGGTAGTTTTCCGTGGTTTCTCCGATCAACACCAGGCGAATGCTGGAGTAGTACCCTACCAAATGGGCCACGTACCGTGCGCGATCTTTCCTTCCTCTTCCTTGTCATATCTTCTCCCCTTACACGCACACTTACACTAATATTCACTACACTACCACATATTATGGGAGACCAGTCGGGAGCTTAGAGCTTGTCCCGGCTGGGGCGGTGCCCCGCTGGTGGGAGAGTCCTGGTTAGGGGGAAACCCTACTAGCCGACGGTAGGTCGGCGCCGGATCCCACCATCCAGGAGGTGAGAATATCACCGCCTCTTCAGAGAGAGAGAGAGAGAGAGAGAGAGAGAGAGAGAGAGAGAGAGAGAGAGAGAGAAACATGCTCTACACTTACGGGACTAACGACCAAATCCGTTGACGCGCCCGGAAACACAAAAAAATCGTGCAAGCAAGCGGGGCGTGCGCCCAGGAGCCAAAGACCTGCCGTTGGCGTTACGGCTGGATTAGCAAGGCCCGCGGCGGGGGAACTTTTAATTTGTGTGGGGTTTGCTTCATGTTTTTGGCGTGATTTTGCTTGTCGCTGGATCTCATTACAGTTTTGGCTGAATGCAGTTTGCAGCACGATTCGTTCACGCGCGAGAACATGAGGAGAAGAAAACTTGTGGGGCGGACAGGACAAGAAAACATAGACTTTCCTGGAAAACCTTAAGAAAACAACTACCTGCTAAATTATGTGTAACGGATGTATTTCCATAAATTGCATTGCATTTCCGTAAATTGCATGCGTTAGACAGATTCAACGATGTTTTTCATGTTGACGCGAGGGCCGAAGTCCCGAGGCTTGTCCTCAACTCGAAACTGCGCAGCGAAGAGCCCCATTCCGAGTCACACATCGCCAGTGTCTGCTGCTTATAAGTTAAGTATAACCTCGATATTTTTCAATTTTTTATTATTTTTATCTTTTTCCTAAGAGAACTTTCTTGTGATCTGTAAGTATTTATCTCTAAATATTCTGAAAACATGGCCACATGTAACGCTAAAGGTAATGACGCTGCCTCTGCTTTTCTGATTGAACGCATCCTGACTTCGGATGCTTTCATGAGCGAAATCTCTTAAATTGTTTTCCAATCAATGGAATCAATACTGGAGACTTTGGTTTCTTGCTATGAAGAGAAACGAAGTCGATCTGAAATTTCATGTGGCGGAGCTTCAAAAAGATAAGACTCCAATTACATTGAAGAGACATTTAACGAAGCGATCAAATTGGCCAATGAGCAATGATGCTATTCGTCCTAGACTAGTAAGACTTATTAGTTATTGGAATAGCTGTGAAATGTTCTAGTCCAAAAGGAAACTAAAGCAACGGGTGTCACACAGACGATATCAACGTAAAGGTGAGAAATACTGAAGTTCACAACTGCAGCAGAACTCGATAATATAGAGAATAAGGATCTAAAAGACATATTACTCTTCTAAAACCAAAAAGATGTTTATTAACAGTGGTCATAATAATTATTTGGTCTTTACATTTGCTATAATGAAAATATATTATTATTATTATTATTATTATTATTATTATTATTATTATTAATATCCTTACTATTAATATTATTATAATATTCTTACCAACATTTATACTTTCAATTTATTAATACAACTATTAGATATATATTTTTTATATTACATTATAATTCTATTATAATTTGTATTAATGCTGTTCTTGATTTTATAATTATTATAGCTAACTCTATTATCATAGTAGTACATTAATTAGTTATAAAACTCAGATTAATATGAGGTAGTTAGTGCACCATTTCTAACCATAAGCAACTTATTTAGTTCTGATTTCTTTCTGCTCATTGCAGCCTGAATTTTTCCATCTTCAATATTTTCACAAATGTGACGACGTCGTTTTGCACAGACTTCTCCTCAGAACACGCATCCCAGAAATTCTGTACCTTAAATTAATGCTCCCCCTTGCCTCTTGCAAAGCACCAATCCTAGTTGGAATAGCCCTACAACCCTTGATAACAATATTTAAAAATCTTTTTCTCTCAGGTGCTCAGGACTCTCAGAGAAAGCTCGTAAATTTCAAATATAATTGAAACCCAGATCTGTTGTTAATTACTGAAACTAAAATCTACAATAAAATGAAGATTAGTATCGATTTATAATTATAAGCTCCTTCGGGATGATAAGTCGGTAATTAAAAGCAATTCAAAAGGAAAGGCGAGTGGAAGGGTCGCATTGTTTGTTTGTGATGGCATTAAGGTTAAAATAGTAGCTTCCACATCCAGTTTACATGGCACAGAATATATGTTGCGGAAATCCTAATTGAAACGAAACGTATATTCATTACTGTTCTTTACTGGCCTCCGGAAGCGGGCAGGCATTTTATCTGAGTTAGAGATCGTTCTTTTGCAGTTTATAAATAAATATCAAGATGTCACAATCAACTGTGATTTGAATTGCGATGTAAAGAGACCGCTCTCAAACTCCCATTCTCAGAGAGAACATTTCATCAAGCAATGATGCTCATGTTCGACCGTTGCCAAAATCTGAACTGATCACAGATTCTTGCAATTATCGTCTAAACAGTAAAGAGGTTTCAGTAGAATCCGGACAATTTTCAAATTAAACTTCCCACCACTTTCGGTTCGTCTACAAATCGTCTAGATGGTGCTAAGTGTAGCATGATCGTTTGTAAACAGAATCATGACCTCAGCGTGACTGATCTGGTTAAGTCGTGTCCGGAGTACAATCGGAAAGCGGTCGTTGTTGAAAGCTTGCGCACTGGACGCACGGTAGCGAGATAGTAAAGCTCTTTGGTTATCCTAAATCAACAGTTAATGATGTTGCCACTCGCTACGCAGATTCTGAGAGATGAGAAAGGCCCCCACACACCAGGTTATAAAGAAGACTGGGAGGACACCAGACCCTATTAAGCAGGCATAAGAAAGTCCTTCTTATGACCTGGAATCTCTTTTCGGAATTTGGCAGGCATTTTAAAGACGAGCGTGTCTACCATTCACAGAATCGCTCATGAGGAGCTCAGGTACAACTCTTGTCATTAATGTAAGACAAAATCTCTCTGAGGACGCAAAAGCTGCGAGGCGGGTTCGCTGTTGTTTATAACTGAGGTCTCTCCAATATGAGGCAGCTAGTCGTTTCCAGCTCTTCTCTGACGAGAAAAGTTTCACTGTTGACGCAAAAGTCAATATCTCGCTCGTAATCCCGATTGATTGATTTTTTCGTGTTTCCGAGCGCGTCAACAGCTTTGGTCATTACTCCCGTAAGTGTAGGGCACGCTTTTTCTCGTGAGATGGTCGGGGGCTGGGGGTGATAATCCCCCGTCGGCTAGCAGGGTTTCCCCCTAACCAGGACTCTCCCACCAGTGGGGCACCGCCCCAGCCGGGACAGGCTCTCAGCTCCCAACCGGTCTCACGGAATATGTGGTAGTGTAGTGCATGATAGAGTACGTGTGTGTGTGCAAGGCGAGAGAATAGGACAAAGAAGAGGAAGGAAAGATTGCGCGCGGTCTGTAGCCCGTTTTTAGGGAAATGTTCCGGCATCCGCCTGGTGTTGATCGGAGAAACCACGGAAAACTACCGATCAGAGCAGCCGGCCGCTAGAATTCTGCTCCAGATAGCGACTGAATTTGACCTAGCTGAAAAGCTAGTGAAAAGCTAGTAACCTCCCAGTCAGAGGCGCTTCAGTGACATCAGTTGATGCACGGAGCTACCGCTCACGGTCTCGTGACCCCAAGAACGTTCTCATTGAGGCAGGAACAAAATTCCCGTCTCGTGTCCGTGTCTTGAGTGACATGTCCAGTGAAGGTGACATCATGCCACAGCACGTCTTCTTTGAAACCACTAAACCCCTAGGCACTAAAGAGCAACCGAAGAGGTTTAGGTGAGAGTGCTAGAAACAGTTGTAAAGTCGTGGATTGATACTGTGGCATCCGGAAGGCCGTACGTCCTTTGGCAAGACCGAGTGCCCACGTACACCAGTCATTGCATGCAGAATTGGTTCTCGGACAACATGAGCATGCTCTGAGGCGAGGACGTTTGGTCACCAAACAGCCCTGATTGGAATCCTCTCGATTATTTCGTGTGAAGCGTTACTGAGGGACTCCAACAAGACCCGACATCCCAACACTGCATTATTAAATGCGGCTATTGAGGAGTCGTTTGCACATTTGAACAAGAAGATTATGGAAAAGGCGTGAGCTCGCTTTTGGCCGAGAAATGAATCTATGATCGAACAAAATGGCGATTATAGTGAATGATAAATTGTATCAGAGGTGCCTCAACAAAAATATACAATGATTTTCTGCGTATTTGCCATATTTTATAAAAATAAATCATTGTAAAACTGACGTGGTTTGGACCGAATTCTACTGGAATATCCTGTACATTACCGACATTGTCAAAAAGTCTGGAAAAAATAGTCCGAAATCAGATTGAAAACCTCTTCACAAATTCAGATTTTTCAATAACCTTCTATAACTTTTTAGAATAAGTAGAATTACATCTTAATTGAAAGTAATTGAAGAAAAACGCTAGATGGAGGTCTCATAACTGTATTTACTCTTTAGATTTTAGTAAAGTGTTAGACTTTGTAGATTGCGTCATAAGTGCAAAATATCTTCTTCTTGCGAGTATTTTACAGCTCTGGCAACCGTCTCTCGCATTCGAATCTCAATGCCCCTCTATCATTCCAGTCATTCTCTTCTAGACCTCTTCTTTGTATTATTTAAAATCCTGATTTTTCCTTTCCTCTCTGACTCTACCTCTTTCCTCCTGTCTAAAAGAAACCACTCACAAACTTTCTGGGCCATCTCCCACAGTCAAGCGTTTTCACGTCAACGAACGTTCTAGTCTTCGTGTTTCTAATTCGTCTATAATTGATTTTTGAATCTGCATTCGCTTAATAATTTCTTCATCTCTAATACGTTCCATTCTTCCACAACTTCTCAAAAAATCCATTTGTAGACTCATTAATTTTTTTATTTCTCTTAACTCCCATGTTTCTGAGCCATACAGTGTTATACTTTGTATGATAGAATCAAAAAGTATTTTCTTAGTAGACCTGGATATTTCTTTTCTCCAGAACAACAGGTTTAACTTTCTAATAGCTTGTACTTGTGTGACTTTTGAAACAATATCTTTTCTGGAATCTCCTTCTTTGCTAAAAATTCCACCCAAATATTTAAATTCGTGACATACTTTAATATTATCTCCATTTATTTGGCATATGATTACTAAAAGAGCAAAATATGAAAATATACATTTCTCTGATTCTACCATCTCGTGGATAGTAAGATATCACTACAATAAGCAACAAATTGCAGTAGTTGACGCTCTTCGCTCATACCCAAAATCTCCCGTCTGGGGAGTACGTCAGGAATCCGTGTTAGGGGCCCTGTTCTTTTTAATTTACGTAAATGGCATATCAAGCGAAACTCAGAAAATATAGCCATCATATGTATGTGGATGACTTGCAAATTTACCTCTCCAGAAAATCAAGGTAACAGTGCTAATAAATATTTTAATGAAAAGTTCGCTTCTAGTCAATTTTTCAATAAGAAACAGCTTCAATTTCAATCCTTCAAAATCACAAACCATTATAATTGGCTTTTTCTAAATGCGTAAGTAACATAAAAGTTTATCTATTCTTGATGTACTTGTAGACAATGTTATAGTGCATCACCATTCACAAGCGTAAAACTTGGGATTAATACTTGTGATCATCTTAGCTGGGAAAATCAGGTCCGTATTGTCTGTCGCAAAGTTTATGCATCTTCGCAATCCCTTAAATATATCGATAAATGCCTCCCTACAATTAACGGCAAGAAACCCTACAAGAAAATGTTAGTAAAAACTATCTTCATTTTGAGTACGGAGACCTTGCGTAGAACAATTTGAATAATTCACTTCCTCAAACTCTTCAAAGAGCTGAAAATTGCTGTATTCGCTTGATTTATAACAAAAAATATGAACAAATCTCTTATCATTATAAAGAGCACATAATATTAATACTATAGAATACGCGTTTGTACTACAGCCTTTGTCCTTTATTTAAGATACTTAAAAGTGGATTCTCGACGTATTTAACAAATTATTTCATACATTATAAATCCTTTAGATTTCAAAAATCCCATTACTTTGTACTCTAAAAAGCAAAATCAACTACTACAAAAAAATATTTCACAATTACTATAGCCCTAGAGTGGAATAAATTGCCTTCAAAAATAAAACATTGCTCATCATTAAAATCTTTAAAGAAACATCTTATTGATTTTCTTACGAAGTATATTGTCATATCATTTTACAACTTACGAGTACCACAGGAGCTGTGTTCATCCGGTGCTGTAGACGTAAATTTAAGCAAAAAGGCAAATTGCGTCAGCACGAAAAGCAGCTGAAGAGAACGATCCGAAGGGCTGATACTTCAGTGTAGCTAAGGTTTCTGTTGTAGTAGAACGCAGACTGCCTAGTGTATTTCCCCCGAGTAGTTGGTTTCCTCCAGGGATCAAGTGGTGAGTGAGGTGATGCGTTTTGTAGTTAATAGACTGCAGTCACTCGAGGTAGATAGACCTACCGGTAGCGGTAGCTCAGTGCATCAACTGATGTCACTGCAGCGCCTCTAACCGGGAGGTCCTAGGTTCGAGTCCTGACGGCGGCAGCACACTAGCTTTTCAGCTAGGTCGAATTCAGCTGTTGTCTGGAGGAGGATTCAAGCGGCCGGCTGCTCTGATCGGTAGTTTTCCGTGGTTTCTCCGATCAACACCAGGCGAATGCCGGAGTAGTACCCTAACAAACGGGCCACGGACCGCGCGCGATCTGTCCTTCCTCTTCCTTGTCCTATCCTCTCCCCTTACATACACACTTACACTAACATGCACTACACTACCACATATTCCGGGAGACCGGTCGGGAGCGTAGAGCTTGTCGCGGCTGGGGCGGTGCCCCGTTTGTGGGAGAGTCCTGGTTAGGGGAAACCCCACTAGCCGACGGTAGGTCGGCGCCGGATCTCGCCATCCAGCGGGGGAAGATCACCGCAATCTCCCGAGAAAAACATGCACTACACTATCGGGACTAATGACCGAAGTAGTTGACGCGCCCGGAAATACGAAAAAATCAATCAATCAATCGAGGTAGATACCAGGTTGCCGACAAGAGCGGACGCACTGGAACACATTGAGGTGTTATGCATTTCAAATTTACTTTCAACTCACGTCATTGTACTTAAAATGTTTTGAAACAATTTCTGGACAACTTTTGCACCTGTTAAACTTCTAGTATTCTATTTAAAAAATAGTTTTAAATAATGTTTCTTTAAGTAACTGTATGTTTATATACTTTACTACATTTTACATTTGTATACTATATTATTTTGTCCACTCATTTGTAAATTTTACGTGTGGTTAGGCGGAAAAGAGGGCCTGATGGTCCGAAGTCTTGCCATATATATTCTTATAATATTTGCATGTATTGTTAAACGTAATGTAACTTGTAAAGCATCTCGGTGCTGAGTTTCAAATAAGTAAATTTAAAAACGTCTTGCCACATCAAGAAAACCAATATTAAAGCTAACCTTATTTATTACAGAAGTCACAAGTGAAAGAAGCATTATTTATTTCGCTGATAAATTAAACATGGCTCGAAATATATCTGGTACACTGTACTCATCCTTTACATACGACACGCTGAAAGGTGTTCATTTAATTATCTCTCTTCGATGGGTTCTCTGTTTCTTCTTTGTTTCTCGATTTCTAATGTTCTGTTTGTAGCAGACACATCTCCGACAGTATATTTGAACTCAGAAGATTGTCCTCCTCTAAATGACTTATATCGAAAATGTATCCGTGGCCCGTTTGTTAGGCATTCGGCATTTGCATATCGCTAGAATTCTCCTTCAGACAACGACCGACTGGACGAGCCGTAGCAAGCGCCTCGTGAACTCTGATCCGAAATACCTTCTCTCAAAGGTATTAAAGGCACTTGGGATTAGCTAATGCCGTTGTGTGTGTTGTGTATGTGTGTGTGCTGTGCATATACAGTTGACTCCGGTTATAGTGAACTTCTAGGAACTAACAATTTTGGTTTACTGTATCCGAGGTTCACTATATCCAATAATGTCAAAATTAAATTAATTTCTCCATAACAATTGATTGTATTAACATAGAGATTTAGTCAAATATATTAACAGCACGAACTTAAATTTCAATATCTTTATTTGTTCTTTAGAACAATCCACCAAGATTGAAACTGAAGCAAGCAATCGCGCGTCGCCTCCGCCAGTTGTAGCTCACGCAGGACACGGCATTTGTTTCCACAGTGAAACTGAGTGGCATAAGATCGTGAGAGAGGTGCCCATTCCGGGTCCGCTACCTTCACCTCAGGCGATAAAGGAAATTAATTTCCAGGACGTATTTTCTACGTTCACTATAGCCGAGGGTCAGGTTCAGTATAACCGAATCTTTTCATGCTTATTTGTAATGTAAGTGAAACGGGAACAGTGACTTAAATCCACTACAACCGAGTGTTCACCAGTTCACCATATCCGAGTTCCCTGTATAACCGTGTATATATATATATATATATATATATATATATATATATATATATATATATATATATATATATATATACACATACATATACATACATATACACACATATACACACACTACTACCAAGTATGTATTTCCAATTGTCATACTTTGTATTTGTCAAGTTGATAGTACTGATAGAGAGAGTTTGTCACCTAGTTTCGTGCTTAAGACTTCACATTTGCGGGGGAAACATTGTGGTTTTCACAGTAATATAGATAACATCTAATTTTATGTTTGATATTATTATTATTATTATTATTAATCTGTTATCTTTATTTACTACTCTGTTACATCTTTGTCAAAGCATACACTGAACACAATTGAAATACACCTTAATTTCTGTAATGACAATAATGAAACGGACACTTTTGAAATTTCTTCCTCTTAGGCTTACATTATCATAATGTGAATAATGTTCATCAAGCCGGTGATAGAATAAATTAGGTTAAGTGGAAGCACCTGGAATCAATCAAATCCGTCCACTCCCAGGGCCGTAACAACATTGCATCGCATCACCTCTCCCCCTCCAACCCTGACCTTCATTTGCGACCCTGCTGTGTATTGGACCGTCAACACCTGGCCTTGCCTGGCTGCGCTTCGCCATCCCCCCCCCCCTGCCCACCTCACACGCCGCCCCCATCTCGCAGCACTTAACCTCATCTCCCTCCCCTCCGCTCTCTCCTTATCTCGTCGCTCCTCCGCCGTCCCACGCCCCACTGCCCCACCCCGACCGCCCCGCTTCGTTGATTGATTAATTTTCTCGTGGTTTCGGTGAACGGCGCGGGTTAGTATTCTCGTAAATGTAGTGCATGTTCTTTTCTCGGGAGATGGTGGTGATCTCCCCACGCTGGATGGAGAGATCCGGCGCCGATCTACCGTCGGCTAGTGGACTTTCTCCCTAACCAGGACTCTCCCACCAGCGGGGCACCGCCCCAGACGGGACAAGCTCTAAGCTCCCGACCGGTCTCCCGGAATATGTGGTAGAGTAGTGCATGTTACTGTAAGTGTGTGTGTAAAGGGAGAGGATAGGACCAGGAAAAGGAAGGAAAGATCGCGCGCGGCCCGTTGTGTGTTTGATAAGGTACTGCTCCGGCATTCCCCTGGTGTTGATAGGAGAAACCACGGAAAACTACCGATGAGAGCAGCCGGCCGCTAGAATTCTTCTCCAGACAGCGACTGAATTCGCCCTAGCTGTAAAGCTAGTGTCGAAAATCTTACCGCCGTGGGAAGTGAGAACCTAGGACCTCCCGGTCAGAGGCGCTGCAGTGCCATCAGTTGATGCACTGAGTTACCGCTCCTGGACCCCGCTTCGTCCTATGCCCTCCCCGCCGCCGCCCCTCATCCCCGCCACAGCCAATGATACTTCCCGCCGCACCCCTTCCGCACCCACCGTTCTTCGTTAGGTTTCATGGTGCAATGATCAGCACCCCGCCCCTACTCGCCCCACAACTTCACTCCCTTCGGACCATTTTTAAGCACTCCTCCTCCGCCCACCTGACCTCATCGCCACATTACATATCAAGCCCAGCCCCTCCCACCTACCCCTTATCACCCCGCCTCTCTTACCTACCCCTTATCACCCCGCCCCTCCCACCTACCCCCTCAAAGTGGCCGTTCCCCTCACGCCTCACCCCGCAACACTCCGTGCTGCATCCCACATCAGCCCATCTCCTCCCGCCTCACACCGCCACTCCACTTGGGGCATCCCTTGGCACTCCGCCACCTTCCAGGCACACTACTCGTCAAACCCCGCCCCCTCCCGCATCTCCCCATCTCCCCGCCACACATCCTAGTGCACTCTGCAATACCCCACAGTCACCGTCACCGTCACCCCATCGGCGTCCGTTTCCTCAATTGAAAGCACTTAGATTGTGTTCTTTTTTAATCAACATTAGAATACGTTATCTCTACCATTGGTTCAATGCATTTTTCTATTTTTTTCGCGAGATGTGAATGATTTTTCTTCCTTCTCTTGTCAACTTGTTTGACCTGTCTCTTGCTTCGCCCTCTCCTTCTGATCTCAAGTCGCTTTTGACTCTTCCAATTAACTTTGTTATTCTCTATATTACATAAATTCTCTCTCCCTCTCACTCTATGTACCCTTTTGCCTCTGTCTCTCTCTGAGTCTTTGTTTGTCTGTCTCTTTTTCTCTCCCTCTCTCTTTCTCTCCCTCTCTCTTTCTCTCCCTCTCTATTTCTATCTCTTTCTCTCTCTCTTTCTCTTCCTCTCTCTCTCTCTCTCTCTCCCTGTGACTTTCTCTGCCACCTTCATAACCATTTATGAATTGCGTTACGGATTGTTGAGAAAATTCTTCCCGCTTTTATCCGTTTACCTCCGTCGCACTTTTCCCTAAAGATAGGCACCTGCAGTCAATCGTACTGAACTTTGGGCTGTGCGTTCTTCTGCATCAAAGGCCAATAACAGTCCCATTCGCACTCCCACTGCGTCCCACAGGTCATTACGCGGCCCCGCCCCGCGCGCCTGGGCGTGTCTGCTTGTCCGCGCGGGGCGACGTGGGCGAGGCGGGCGAGGCTCCCGGCGGGCGGCGCGCGGGCGATCAGTCAATTGGGGCGCGCGCCCTGCGGGGGCCACCGGCCGCCCGGCGACCGCGCGCCGCCCAGTGATGGATGGCGCCGGGGCGGGGGCGCGCCGCACGGCGCCGCGGGGGCGCCTAATCGCCCGCTGTCCGCTGCCCCCCGCCCGCCCCGCCGCACGCCCGCCCACGCCCAACCGACCGACCGCTTGCCCGGCCGCTTGCCCGGCCGCTTGCCCGGCCGCTTGCCCGGCCGCTTGCCCGGCCGCTTGCCCGGCCGCTTGCCCGGCCGCTTGCCCGGCCGCTTGCCCAGCCGCTTGCCCGGCCGCTTGCCCGGCCGCTTGCCCGGCCGCTTGCCCGGCCGCTTGCCCGGCCGCTTGCCCGGCCGCTTGCCCGGCCGCTTGCCCATTCGCTTGCCCGTCCGCTTGCCCGTTCGCTTGCCCGTTCACTTGCCCGTTCGCTTGCCCGTTCGCTTGCCCGTTCGCTTGCCCGTTCGCTTGCCCGTTCGCTTGCCCGTTCGCTTGCCCGTTCGCTTGCCCGTTCGCTTGCCCGTTCGCTTGCCCGTCCGCTTGCCCGTTCACTTACCCGTTCGCTGAAAAGCTAGCCCAGGCCAAAGAAATTAGAAATATAACTAGAACATGAAACTCTGTGCCATTCTGTTGCAAGGTTTGTTTAATATTTGTACGTAGTGTTTCTTATATTTTTCTTCTCATACACATACGGACATTTATGCTTCATCAAATTCAAGATCCGGTCCAAGTAATTTTAATGCCACGTCGGATACTCGTCATTATGCAATTATATTCGGTTCCTCTAAATTTCTTTGTCACAAACTATGAAACGTGGAACATTTCAGACTAGTTGTATTATGTAGTTATGAAATCTGGTTTACGAGAAGTTGAAGATCATCATAAACCAAACGCAGGCAGCTGTAAAATTAGGCTATGACTTTGAGGCCTTAATAATGCCAAGTGACACATCTGCCTATCGCTGGCCGTTTAAAGTTAATTTAGTGAAGCACATTTGCATATTTTTGAAATTGCAATTTGCGAAATATTATTCCGTTCTTAACATCTTTATATGGAATAGTTACTTCGTTTGCAGCCACTACCCTCTTTCCTTACTGCACCCCATTCACACCTCTCCCACGGCCTCCAGACACTGCTGCCCGCCTGCCGTTGACGTCACCAATATCTCCTTGTCCCCCCAACTCCTGGCAGTTCCCAAATTCAGCTGCCTCAACCCTCCTCTACCCTAACTCCATTGCGACTGCTAACACTGCACACTGCACTGCGCATTGCTAAACCCAATGCTGTATCCCCAATCACTCCGTCGCATCGCCCGTTTTATTGAGTGATGATCACATGTTAATCGTCGGTTTTTGGGCTTTCCCCTCTACGTGTCTCTTCCCACCTGTGCAACGTCTCGACCAGAACAAATCTAATCTGCTTCTCTTATGTGTGTAGTACAGTGCCTGTAGATGTAAAAGGTGAGGATAAGGCAAGGAAGATAAAGGAAATATCGCGCGCGGTCCGTCGCTCGTTTGCTGGAGTTCTTCTCGGATATTCGCCTGTGGTTGATCAGAAAACTATTAATCAGAGAAGCTGGTAGGCATTCGTCTCAAGGCTGCGGCTTAACTCGTCATCTCTCTTTAGCTAACGTCGAAAATCCTGTACTGTCAGGACGCAAACGCTGGAACGTCTCAGTCAGAATCGCTGCATAGAAAGCGGGAATGCAATCCTTGGGCTAGCTCATTCCCTTGATTTCCATTTGTCGCTCAATCTATCTCAGAGCTAATCCCCTCTCTCCTTATTCCTCGCTGCTCTACATTTCAGCTGTACCAACTTCTGATTCACGTATTACCGACCCGCACTTTCCAGGCGCTTGCCACCCCCCAGCTGCACACAATTATCTCAAGCCCTAACTCCCCACTCTACTCCATTCCCTGATGATCCTCCTGTCTGTGCTTTAATCTTCCCGCTTTCCCGTTCTCCGTGCCCTTTTATCCCCTTTGCATCTCCATCATTCTGCGTCCTATACGTCCTACTTGCTTCCTTATCCGTGGATTCGCGTTGACCGTTCCCGTGTCCTACATCATTCCATATGACTCGTTTGATCTGACTGATACATAATCTAACCACTCATTTCAAAAATTTCGTCTCATTTGCGTCTCATAATCTTACCGCCTTCTCTTCTAGCGCTCAACATCCTCCCATCAGTAGCCTCAACCGCAACATCGCTCCTCTTACACTTTACATTTCTCACACTGTCTCCTGTCCCCGCCCACTTCACAATTTTACCATACATTCACATCCCTCTCGCCCCACACTCTCCCTGTATCCTCTATTCTCGCCAATACCCGTGCCCGATCCTCACCTGCACACACTCGCCACGTAGCCAATTCACTCTCCAACATTCAACCGCTGCAGCGGTGGAATTCAAACTAGCTGACAAGCTATGGTCGAAAAGCCTTCCAGCGCGCTGTCTGGAGAAGAATTCTAGCGGCTTGCTGCTCCAATCGAGACTTTTCGGTGGTTTCTCTTAAAAATACCAGGCGAATGCCAGAGCAGTATCGTAACAAACGGGCCAAGACCACACACGATTTTTCCTTCCCATTCCTTGTCCTCTTCTAGCCCTTACTTAAACACTGAACACTTACATGCACTACACTACCACACATGCCGGGAGGCTGTTAGGGAGCTTAGAGCTTGACCCAGCTGGTGCGGTGCCGCACTGATGGAAGATATCTGGTTGGGGAAAATACCCACAAGCCGGCGAAGGTGTACAACGGATGTCATCATCCAGTCGGGGAAGATCAGCGTCACCTCCGCCAAAAAAATCTTGTACGACGCGTACTACACTAACAAACTCGCTCGGAATCATCGATCAATTAATTTTGGTTGGTTGGTTGGTTAGTAATTCCGAGCACGTCAACAGCTTAGGTCATTAGCCCCGTACGTGTAGTGTATGTTTTTTTCCTCCGGATATGTCGATGATCTTCTCTCGCTGGATGGCGAGATCTGGCGCCGACCTACTGTCGGCTAATGGGGTTTCCCCCTAACCAGGACTCTCCCACCAGCGGGGCACCGCCCCAGCCCGGACAAGCTCTAAGCTCCCGACCGGTCTCCCGGAATATGTGATAGTGTAGTGCATGTTAGTATAAGTGTGTGTGTGTAAGGGGAGAGGATAGGACAAGGAAGAGGAAGGAAAGATCGCGCGCGGTCCGTGGCCCGTTTGTTAGGGTACTGCTCCGGCATTCGCCTGGTGTTGATCGGAGAAACCCCGGAAAAATACCGATCAGAGCAGCCGGCCGCTCGCATTCTCCTCCAGAAAGCGACTGAATCCGACCTAGCTGAAAAGCTAGCGTCGAAAATCCTGCCGCCATGGGGAGGGGGAACTTAGGACCTCCCGGTCAGAGGCGCTGGAGTGACATCAGCTACCGCTCCCGGTCCCGATCAATCGATCGAACCAATCCCGTCCACGTGATCGCCTTCCCCTAGGTTGACCCTCGCCGCCGTCACCGCGTGCCCGTTCGCCGCGTCAGCTGCGACGCCGCGTGGCGCGGAACTCCGTGGGGCGCGCGTATTGATTCGCGCGAGATATTTGCACGGGAGGGACAGCACTCGGCCGCGCGCAGTGCGACACGCCGCAATTCATTATGAGCACGCATTTTTAAAAGCGATTCCGAATGGAACTCGTTTCACAGGGAAAAAAGTTTTGAGACGGAAATTATTTGAAGAGATTTTGTATGTGACGCTTTCCGTGGAAAAATTAAAATTTGTCGATGTATTTTTTTTAGTGCGATGCGGCGTTGCACTACATTTGAATTAAGCGAATGTGATTGAATCTGTGTAGGGGAACGTGTAGCACATGATGTTGTACTAAAAGTATTTTGGTGATTATTGCCTGTCCAAATGTAAGTATATTTAAGTTGATTTATTCATCTTTCTCTAGAAAACCAGTTGTCTAAAACAGCAAAATCTTGTGGCATATGGAGCAAACATTTAAAAATGCCCTGAATCGAATTTTTTCCCTCACGAGAATATTCACTGAAGATCTCTCTTCTGAGTATGCTTATCGATGTTAGTAAATTGAAAATTGCTCACTTTGTAAAGAACCTTTGACCATTACATCCAGGTTCATTCATGAAATTTGCCTAGCTACTTGCTGCTGAGTCATGTGATCCTTTAAGAGATTGAGAATTGATTCCGGGCGCGCTGACTTCTGGGGCAATTATCCTCGTAGGTGAAGAGTCTGAGTTATCTCTGGAGGTAGCGCTGTTTGCCTCCCTCTGGAACGTGAGAAACGGCGCGCACACACCCTCCCGAGCTGCCCCAGCGAGCCAAGCCGCGAGCACAGCAACCCGACATTTGTGGTAGTGGAGAGCGTGGATATGTGAGAGCACGAGAATGTAGAAGGAAACATTGCGGAGCGTGGCTGGTTTATTATGGACTGTTGTTGAATTTGACCCAGCTAGAGTCGAAAATTCTCCATAGACGGGATCCAACACTTGAGACCCCCCATGTGATTGCTTATTAGATGGGAATATTTGCACATATTTTTTGAAAAAATAGATTCTATGGAAATGTTCCAAATAGAGGGGCCGATTTGACAAGTTAACTATCACGAACATATTAATTCCTATTTGAGGTAATAGATGATTTTCTCATATGCTCTCAAATTATTTTGTAATATGAATTAGAGCATAATGTGTATTTTACACGGGATTAGAGAAAAAAGTAATAGATGACATTGTATTTTTCATCATTTTGATATTTCACTGTTTTAGTTCAAGGCCGTAATATTTAACATTATTTGATGGCAACAGCATTGTTAAAATATTTTTTACATTTGTTACTAAACCTTTCTTTTCTTAGTATACCCAAAACACCGCATAATTTTGGCGATTCCTGATGTTCACGTCTGCACTAAAGATACACATTTGCTTGCTAAGAATTGTTTGCCATAAAGCATTGTGTGCGTATGTAATCTGAAAAAACTCGTGTTAACACATTGAGCTGTTGATCGTTGCGTGTTACATATGGAATATTCTTATAATACGATCATAAAGGATTTATTGATTTGTGATATTGGGCGCTTCAATAGCTAGGGTCATTAGTACCGTAAGTGTAGTGTACGTTTTTATCGTGGGCAGTGATCTTCCCCTCCAGGATGACGAGATCCGGCACAGACCTACCCGTCGTCTGGCGGGGTTTTCCCCCACCAGGAATCTCCCACCAGCGTGGCTCCGTCCCATACAGGACAAACTCTAAGCACCCGACTGGTCTTCCAGCATGTGTGATGATGTAGTGCATGCAAGTGTATATGTGTGTAAGAAAGGGGTGAGGATATGACTAGGAGGACGAAGGAAAGTTTGCCCGCAGTCCGCGACTGTCTGTCCCGGCGGTCGCAGGATTTTTCACCTAGTTATGTAGCTAGTGTCAAAACTCGTGCACCGTCGGGATTCGAACCCTAGAGACTGCCTGTCAGAGTCCTTGCAGTGACATCAATCGATTATAAAGGACATTTCATGTATTGTCGCATAGATGATTCTGAAAGGTAAAAAGGTGACTCGTTTGAGAAAATATTAAAATTGTTTTGTTTGCAAATCTATTTCTTGGTACTCCGAATACAAAAAGGGTGTTAAAACATTGATTTGCACAAATCATGCACGAGCAATTGCCAATAGATAAGAGGAAAATAACCGTAAAAAACCTTGAAGAGCTAAAACAAAACTATAAATAACTTTTTTTTTCAAAACTAACGAATGGAATTTTCATACTGGAAATGATTACATAAATGCACCTTGTTGTAACTTTATTTAGTTAAAGATATCCATATAGATATCCTTGAGAACATACATCATTCTTTTCTGAAAGTGCCAAATCCACTCGATTATTATTCAAAATCAGTTGTATTATTTAAAATCGGCTTTCAATTGTATCGTAAAAACTGATTTAACAGCCTTTTTCGAAACAAACAGTAAAAAGATATGTTTTGGAACACATTCCAGTAATGATTTTGCAGTGATATTATCACTTCATGTGAGAAGTCTGTTGATAGGTCATAAGATTTATTCCTCATCGCAAAACGTTCTGCTGCAAGACGCAACGACGAAGTTTGCAAACGCGTAGCGGAACTGTAGAGGGCTGGCACGTCGCGCTGTTGGAAGTAAATTAAGCAGAAGAGAATTGGGAGGGCAGCAAGGCGACGCCCCAACCCCAGCCCTCCTCCACGGGGCGTGTGATGCGCTTTTATATTCTAGATAAGGGAAATCGCGATAAGACGCATAAATCACAGCAGAAGGGAAGGAAGCGAGCGCGTATAAAACGCACGAACCAAAACAAGAGCATTCAAAGGAAAACAGGTTTCGAAAAGTATTGATACGACGAAACAAAATACGAACATAAAGAAACGCAATGCAGTTTGTTTGCCAAGGATAGAATCCAAAGTTTTCTAGTTTGAGTGAGACAAATAAGACGAAACAAAATTCCGGAAACGTTGAGATCAAAGGTGGTTTATTTGCAAGAGAGCTACGTAGAGAGAATATGTTATCGGGACTCTTCTCGCATGAAGAGCATATAAATAGGATAGTATAAATGGGAGCGTAATACAAAATGTTATTTGAGGATGGAAGTAGTATTAACTCTTAGTTCATGCAAAGTATGAATCATTAGATACTCTTTTGTGAAAATTTATTTATATTTTTGAGCTTTATATTGAAAATTATTTATATTGTGAGCCTTTATATTGAAAATTGAAAACCAAAACTCAAAATACATTTGTACTAACCTCGACGTAGTATTTAGTTATGAAGGTGTCCATAAAGGTGGCTAATACATTATAGCAGAACAAAAAGAAAACTCTCTCATAATTTTAGGCTTATTATAGGCTAATTAAATTCTCTATCCCCTCTTGTAGTCTCAAAGACCAGTGTTCAGCCAGCTTTATAATTAAGCCAGCTGACACAAAATTTAAAAAAATGTTAGAACAAAAATGATTGTACACAGATTTTAGGCTAATTATAGGCTCAAAAAAGTTGCTAATATTTTTTATAAATATTATTATTATTGTAAAAATTATAACAAATTGCAGTTCTGAGGCAAACTATTCAACAAATAAAAAGTTTTGAACTAGCTAGCATAATAAATCATTTTTAACATACTATTCATACAATTACATACTATATGTTGCCATTGCCCTTGAATTGAGTTCTCGTCAACTATATCAAAAAACCTTGCAACAATACAACCCAACTAGTCAAGAACTCTCAAGCCCACGGCATTCAGCGCCTAATAATTTTTAAACTCGACGGCAGTTTCCTTTTTAAAATATTATGCGTATTATTCAGAACTAATAGTTGAGACACACCTTCAATTGAATGCTCGTCAACTTTAGCAAACTATGTTGCAAAAATAGAACCCAAACCGCACAAGTATGTACTTTCTCACATCTTTCAGAGCCAATTTTTTTAAACTAGGCGGCAGAACATAGTTTTAATTTAACGTGTTATGCGTATTATTGTGTACTATTCGTTGTTATAACCCTTAAATTAAGTGCTCGTCAACTTTAACTGCAAATGTGTCAACAATATCACCCCAACCTTCAAGACCGCTATGTGGCAACTTTTCAACTCGAATTAATTAGAAAACTAACGAGGAGAACACGGTTTCCTTTTAACAAATTATGCGTATGATTGATGATACTTTCTATTGCGTATGATACTTTCTATTGCGGCTATACCAACAAATAGTACGTAATAATATGAATAATTTGTTAGAACTGGGTTCAGCTGGCTTGTTTAAGTTTTATTATGTGCTAAATACTTTGAGAAAGTGCGTACTTGAGCAATTGGGTTGTATTGTTACAAACTTTTTGCTAACGTTGACAAGCACATAATTCATGGGCTATATCAACAAATAGTATCGAATTATATGTTAAAAGGAAACTGTCCTACCGTCTATTTTAAAAAATATTAGGCGCTGAATGTCGTGAGGAAATGCGTATTTATGCGGTTGGGTTCTATTTTTGCCATATTTTTTGCTAAAATTGGCAAGAATTTTATTGAAGTGATATAAAAACATTACTACATGTTCATATTGAGATATTTCAAAATACCTATTGGGTGTTTCGGAATAAAATATAAAAATACGTCGAAGGAATATAACAGCCAGAAAAGGAAAATACGAAGAAAAATAAATAGACATGAGACATTGGAGACGTAAGGCGTCATTAGACAGCAAGAAAGAGAATTCGGATAGATATTTAAGATATTAAAAAAATATATTTATAAAAGCTCCATTTTTAGTAGACAGGAGAATTCCGATAGCTTAGTTGCAGGGCACAAAGTAGCATCGGACTCAGACAGTAACAATGAGAACATATGAATAACTGAAACAAATCGGGTTGAGAGATAAAATCTATTGGTGTTGCAGGGACAGACTTTCTCGTACAAATTTTTCTAATTTCCTTGTGTGGACTTGCTTTAAGGTCTTGTTACTTGTTATATAGCCAGCTGCCGGCTATCATTAGCGAAAGTACATTTTCTCAACTTTTCGGTTTCTTAATAGTAGAACCGAAATATGACTTCAAAAATATTAAAGAAGAGTAAAACCTCGTTCAAAATAGAAATTTCATTGAAAATTGTGAACACGTTTTTAAGAAAATGGTGATTAAGCATTGCTTTATATGCGAAATTTGAAGCACTTTTTCACAGAAATCTATTGAGCTATCGAAAAAGTTCAGTTAAAGTCGTTCGAAGCACCTCCACTCACAAATGTAATAATGAATAAATCGATGTTTATATTAACGGTGTGAGAGGTATTTCAAAAAAATTACATTTCCGTAATTTTTGAAAAAACAAAAGAATACATCAAAACAAACTTTACGACATATTAAATAGTGCAATTAGCATTATCTATTGCAAAAATTGAAGAACAAAATTTGGAACCGTATTTGAGAAAATGGCGTTTGAGCGTTTCTGAAAATGCGTAAGTTTGGCTCATTTTTACAGAAAACTGTTTGAGGTTTCGAAATAAAGTTGGCATTATTTAAAGTATATGTACTCATAAAAATATTAACGTGCATAAATCGCTTCTAATGTAAATATAACCAAAGCGAGAGACCAGAAAAAAAATACATTTTTGAATTTTTTTGTAAAAACAAAAGAATACAGCAATATGTCGTTTATGTCATCGCATAGGATTGGTTTAGCACTAAATTTGGCAAAAACGTACAGAAAAGATTTGGATCCGTTTTTGAGAAAACCTTGTTTTTGTATTTTTTTTAAAATTGCAAATAATGCATGCGTTAGTGCACGAAAACTACTAAAATTTCCAAAAAAATCAATGCCTTACATTGCCCTAATGAAACAATTATGTATGCATAACAAATTGTACTTGAAGGAAAAATATAAATCTTTAATTTTTTAGTTGTAGGAAGACGCCCCAAAAAATTCAAACCTTTCCAGTTGTCGAAAATACAGAGTTTACCTTGAAAATCGGGCCTATACTTCCCTTTATCAGTGCATTTTACTCTATTCTTGCAAGAAATTTCAAGAAAAAATCTAGAGCCGTTTTTGAGAAAATTTTTAAAATGTCCGGGGGGCTTAATATAAAGTACCCCCAAATTTTTAAGAATGTTTTTTGAAATCTCAAAGATTTTACTTGAGCCAGATCGATAACGGATTTTTCAATTTCAAAGAGATTTACCAATTGTTTAGGTACTAGTAGTGTTCTCGGACGGACGGACGGACGGACGGACGTTTAAAAACACTTTTTTCCGTATCAGGAGCCCCAAATTTATTTCCGTTGAAATCTCGAATTCTATTTTCCGTTGCATTACGTAACTTTCTCTATACTACGTACTTCCGTATACACCAATATATACGAGAAAGTAAAAATTATTACGATTTGGATAGTTTACCGCAGAGCGCACTTGAGGGGTTGGGATGTATTGTTGGGGCATTATTAGCTGATGTTGATGCAAGAATATATAGACAAATAGTATGTAATCTTATGAATATTATGTTATAAAGAACCTGTGTTCTGCTCGTTAGTTTAAAAGTTATTACGATTTGAATAGTCTGCCGCAGTGCGTACTTGAGCTGTTGGGTTTTATTCTTGGGACATTTTTACCTGATGTCGAAGAGCACTTAATTCAAGGATTATCGACAAATAGTATGTAAAGTTAACAATAGTATGTTGAAAATAAATTTTGTTCTTTTTGTTAGTTTAAAAATGATTACGCGTTGAATGGTCTCCCTGGAGTTGGTGTTGCAATTTTTTTATTTTTTTACAATAATATATATTGACAATTATAAACAATATCAGTAATTTTGCTTTATAATTAGCCTATAATTCGATTACAAGAAGTTTTGTTCTAATTTTGATTTTTGATTTTGTCAGCTGGCTTTTTTTTAAAGCTGGCTAAACATTGATTTTTGAAAATTTGGCATTTAATACACTTATAATTAGTCTAAAATTATGAGATACTTGTTTTTGTGTTCTACTATAGTGTGCCAGTTAGCTTTATGGACGTGTAATAAAGATAGTCTATGGTCTCCACAACTACTGTTCAAAGGTTGTGACAGCATATGATATATTAATTGTCCTAAAGAAGACATTTGATTCCGAGCTACAAATTGTGTTGAGACGTTCTAGAAACAGTATTATTAATGTATTATTAATTTCTTCTCATCAATCTCCACCGGCCCTATCAAAAAGGCTCAGGGTTTCAACTGATGTCACTGGAGTGCCTCTGATCAGTAGGTCTTAAAGTTAGAGTCCGGACGGTGACAGAATTTTCCATATAGCTAGGTCGAATTCAGAGGAGTATTATAGAGATCGGCTGCCCTGATCGGTTATTTTGTGTGTCAATGTATTATTAATTTCCACGACTGAATAAATGAATAAACGACACGACTTAGAAAACATTTTTTTTATTTCCTCCTCGATGCTTATCTTTAGAGACCGGAAAAATACGTAGTATGAAATATGAAAATAGGTATATAAATATGTAATGAAAACTATAATATGTAATAAACACGTAATATCGTATATAATATGGAATATTAAAACATACTAATATTAAAACACATTTACTCAATACTACGTTTATAACAAGCTTTCTAAACAAATTTTAAAAATAACACAAACGTTTTAAAAATCATTTAAAGAGCCCCTGTTGATGCGCGCTTTGCACAATACGACTTTCCCGTCTGTAGCAAAATCTTCATCTATTGCTGTCGGAGACTAGCTTGGCAGCCAGACTAGACGCAACAGAAGCCATCGTACACACTGGCGATCTCTACGTCCAGCAAATAATCACTGCAGCTTTCGGCATTGTCATGGAAGTGTTACAAATGCAAATTAGTGTTACCACAGGCGAATGCCAAAGTGTCCAGGAAATTAAGGTTAAAGGTCAGGAAACGCTGGGTCAGTGATACTTTTCACACCTACAGAGGAAAATGGTCGCAGTCGATGGGGCACACATCCCGCCACTGTCATGATTGAAGCAAGCGCACCGGATTGTAACAGTTTCCTACCGTGTCTTCACATTGCGTACTTAGAGTAGGCAGCACGGAGTAATAATGTGGGAAAGAATTCAGATTTAAAAAAATACTTCTTTTCATAAAAAAATGAAATAAAAATGAAACAAATTGATAGCATAAAAATATTTTGTGAAAATAGCAAAATAGGTAAAATATGTAATGTAATACTAAATATGTAAAAATATGTAACGAAATAACTGGATATTGCGTTAGAACGGCGACGATTCACCAAGATTACAATTGTGACAATGGTAAGTAGAAAGACAAAAAAATGTAATTATATAAAAATCCCGTCTCTACGTATCATGAATCATTCAGTTTTTGTGACTGTATTGGGTCTAGTAAAGAAGGAATATTGTGAGTGACACCCGATAACTAGCGTTCGCCAGTCCGTGGGAGCTGTTAATTCCTGGAACAGCACATCAACACCTACGAAGGCCCCACGCCCTGTCGCGCTGTTCGGCTGTCCGACTCCACCGAATTGAATTGCGGGTGGGCCGTTCCGCCGCTGGCCGCAGCCGGAGCGGGCCGAGCCGCCTATTCGGAAGAGGTGGATATTGGTCGGTGCAGTGGCGGGTCAAGCCACGTGGTATAAATAGGTTTCCTGCTTAAAGCAAATGATTGCTGGTGTTCAATATATGTCTGGTTCATGATTGTGGCAACAATGCTTTCCATCTAAGCTGAGAGATATTTCATTAGGATAATAGTGCCAAATATTCCTTATTTCTTTTTCTTCTTACACAGGGTGAATTAGCATGAATAAAGCAATGGGTAAAACGAGTATAATTGAGGCATTCTGCAAAGACAATAGAGTATATTTTATAAGAATCTTCATAAGATAATAATTGAGTAATGAATGTCTCGTCATCCTAATTAATTAAATTAAAGTTTTTCTATGTGTTTCTAGAGTTTGAATTGATTTCACCGTCTAGTTTTCGTGCAATAAGACAATAAATTCGTTTTATTTAACAAGGACCGTTATGGTAACTTCACAAAGTCGGCCAGTATTTTAAAATTGCAAGAAAACTAGCAAATGAAAATGTTTTTGAAACTATTCCTTCGGTAGCATCAAGAAAAATCAAATCTGAAGAACATCTGCACTTTCAAGCCAGAGGATATTTTAAAAATATTATCCTTAACTAATTATAAAATATTCTGAAAGAATGTCATAAAATATGTTTTACCTCAAAGTAATAGTTAATGAAATAATATACTGTAGGAAAATGATAGTATTGAAAATTAAATGTTTGAAGCGAAGAGTAACTAAACATGTAATTGGAGATAAAAAATTAAGAATATACTTAAATAAAAACGTTTGTTCAATTTAAGCTTTTTTTTATTTGTACAAAAATGTATTACCTCCTAATTAATGTTTTAGTAAATACAGTAAAAAAAGATACGTTTCCAAAATATCTAAATCCTGTTCTGGGTAAATGCAATTGAAAATGTAAGAAGAACTTTGGGTATCAAGGGTGAGCGGATGTACGTGAAGCAGAAGCAACTTCAACAACGAGCTTAATCATGATTCGTAGACCCCCATGCGTAACTCGATAAAACAAATCTTTTTCAAATCTCTTTTCTGGAGCCGGGGGGGGGGGCGTATGATCCCTTTACTCACCTCTTTATATCGCAGGCTACTTGAGCGCCGGCTCCTCGTAAACAACATTGTAGATACTTCGAAAGTATTATATATTTCGGATGAAACTAGGGAATAATTGCTTGTGTAGATGTAAAACTTTCTTTCAGCCTCTCGGAATCCATGTTAAGATCTGATCGACAACGTACTGTGCTCGACAAAAGCTTGAAGAATGGAATTTTAAACAATTTAATGAAGATTTATTCCACATATTTCCTATCTTTTCTTACATATTTTAGAAAAAATAAATAGATATTTTGCTCTTTTTATTACAATAAACTCAGTTCATTAGAAATCAGCCTTTAGCTTATTGTGCGGGTAGATAGAGACTATCTTTGACGTGTATCTCTCCTACAAAATTTATGTTCATCCACGCAAATTGCGCCACCCGACCTGTCTCGATTCCGGAGCAGCCCCGCTCCCGTCCGAGGGCGCCTTCCCGCCTGACGTCGCGCACATCTGCCCTCGCTGCCGCCGCCGCCCGCCCGCCCGCCCGCCCGCCCGCCCGCCCGCCCGCCCGCCCGCCCGCCCGCCCGCCCGCCCGCCCGCCCGCCCGCCCGCCCGCCTGCCCGCCCGCCTGCCCGCCCGCCCGCCCGCCTGCCCGCCCGCCCGCCGGCCCGCCCGCCCGCCCGCCCGTCCGCCCGCTCGCGCTCGCCCGCCCGCCCGCCCGCCCGGCGGCCCGCCCGCCCGCCCGGCGGCCGCCCGCCCGCCCGGCGGCCCGCCCGCCCGCCCGGCCCGCCCGCCCGCCCGCCCGCCCGCCCGCCCACGCCCGCCCGCCCGGCCCGGCCCGCCCGCCCGCCCGCCCGCCCGCCCGCCCGCCCGCCCGTGCGCCCGCCCGTCCGCCCGTGCGCCCGCCCGTCCGCCCACCCGTCCGTCCGCCCACCCGTCCGCCCGCCCACCCGTCCGCCCGCCCACCCGTCCGCCCGCCCACCCGTCCGCCCGCCCACCCGTCCACCCGCCCGCCCGCCCGCCCGCCCGCCCTGCCTGCCCGCCCGCCCGCCCGCCCGCCCGCCCGCCCGCCCGCCCGCCCGCCCGCCCGCCCGTCCGTCCGTCCACCCGTCCGCCCGCCCATCCGCCCATCCGCCAGCCCATCTGCCCGTCCGCCCGCCGCTGGCGCTCTGCTGCCTCGCCTCCCCCACCTCACACCCGCTACGCGCCACCGCACGTCTCCACGCGGCCCATGCATTATGCATGGCGTCGGTCGCTGATAGCTCCCGCCCCCCTCCCCGCGGCGCCCGCCGCCTCGCCTCGCCGCGCCTCAGCCCGCACTCCTCCTGATAACGCCGAACTCTGCCGAGGGTCGCGCTGACAAACAAGAAGCCCCCACAAGCGGCATGATTGCGTGAAAAGTGTTTCTGCCGTCAAGACTCCAGACACGAAATGAGGAGACGTTTCTTCAATTTTTCACTGCCTTCCATCCGAACATTGCCAATCATTGGAATAACTCCAATCATTTTAGAGGAAAAAGTATTTCTAAGCAATTGATTGACAAATTATTGTGTGCCAATTTTCTAACACGTTGACAAAAATGAGATGTGTTTGTATTATGTACAACAAACTTCTTTTCACTTCGAACATGTTTCACAGCACACTTTCAAATTACGTTCTTTAAACACAAAAATTTTAAAAAAGTTATGTTTTTTCTTGAAATAAATGCAATTATTTTTGTTACAATTGCTTCTTGAATTTCTTTCAACACTACTGTTCTCTGTTTGTACATATCATTTTGTTTTATCATTCATTTCTCTCTTCACTTAAAATATGCAATATTTCCATCTCATTCTTAAATGTCTCTCATGAAACGTAACCAAAATTTTCTTCTGCACGGTACCATGGAATAAAAGAAGTGTGAGTTGATATCAAGGATAACTGAAGTATTGTTGTTTATCAATACATTTTTAAATTTAAGTAGCAAATTAACCTTTTGTTAAAATAACTTTCAATACTAATACATAACTAATGCACCACACTTATGGGATTACACACACATATTTTTCCGCCCCACTCGTGGTAATGAAAATTTATTCGCAGTTTATGATTACTATTTATTATAAGTATTTGGGAACAATAAATAATTCTAATTAATTAAAATATTTTTTCTGCATATTACCACTTTATTTTCTGTTTTCTTCTAATAATTGAAATTGTGAACAATTTGCGAGAACTCCTTTTTATAACACTGTAATATGACAGCCTCCCAATTTTGTATCCATCCCTTCAATTTTGTAATTAAGTACCATGTACTCAAATTACTGCACATTACACTACTTTAAGCACAGTACACTCTAAAATTCATTTATGCTTATTTAGAAAAAAAGAGAATTGCGAGAAACAACAGGCCGCACATTTTGACACGCGCTTTTCTCATGTAGTGTCATGCTATTAGAATTCAGTCTCATCATTCACTGTCTGGTGCCGCCTCTTTCTTCGCTCCATCCAGACGACGGTGTGATATTATTTATACTGTCATGTAGCCCTGTCATGCTGTACCTGAATTTAGATTACTCTTTTTCGCTTTACTAGGGGTGACACGTCAAAGACGACGGAACGAAATGATAGTTCCATATTAAAAATCTACTATGAATGAAAGTACTTCACAATTTAATTTATTTAATATCAAATTGAATGAAGCCACTTAAAATAAAAGAAGCCGACAACCAAAATAAATTTACAGAAGCCTACCATGCGTTGCTGTATTTTGCAAGTTCCTATACCCCAAATTCACCCCCTTCTAATCCGAAACTCACTTCCAACTATCAAGTTGTACTTCGTGATAACTACCGAATTCTACAACCTGATGTTCCAACAGCATAAAATAAGTTTGTAATTTCAAAGTGAGTTGTGAGTTGTTTTTTGTTGCTTATAGGGAATCCCTATCCGAAAGGTGGGTGGAATGCAGGAAATCTATATATTTAAAAAAATAAGGTATTCTGCCATGGCTTCGTTTAGAGCTTCTACTGAACCGATTGGAGTATTTTTTTCCTTTAAATGAAAGAATGTGATCCATAGAGGTGTTATAAGATATTGTTTCTGTTGATTCACCAACATTTACGGTGTAAATTAATTAAATCATTCTTTAATAGTACGCTTATCAATAGTCAATTGTGTTCTTCCAAAGCTGCTTCTTGGTGGCGCTGATTGATGTTATGTTTTGATTATTGAGATTTGTTTACAATTCGTCAAGGTTTTGTTTCAGTGTAATAATTGCATTGTGGTGTTGATAGTTTGCATGTATTTGCTTCTGTGGTGTATTTTGTAGAGAACATTCGCACTGTGGGTTTTGCTCGGTTGTACTGAAGTAGTGTTCACAGATTATGTCGAATTCCGAATCGTTGCCCACGCGCCCCAAAGACACAAACGTACATTAACTGGATGCAGAGAAAGAGAAAGTCAGCGTAAGTGTCGTGATAGTGAGGTCATTTAGTTTTCTGCTGGGTCGTTGACTATGAAATGTCAGTTTTGTCCTGCTTTGTACTTCGCATGTGAGAGAAATTCTGCAAACGAGTTTACTCTGTGTTGCTTAAATGGGAAAATAAGTTTTACCTTCGAGCAATACACGAGAAGAAATCAAAGTTGTTTATAACAGATTATGACACATCAAAAAAACATTAGAAATAATATCCGTCAGTATAATAGTGCTCTTTTGTGTCATTTGGCGCCGATATTGCATTGCCACCTGGTCATGGGCTATACGTGTTCAAAATTTTGGGAACTCCACATCACAGAATATCTTCGTTATACCCTGAAGATACAAACAATGCAACATATTGTGAACATTAGTCTGGGCACAGTATTTTACATTTATCTCAGATCTCCCGTCAAATTTGGTTGGTTTTCTACTAGTTGTAATTAAAACGAGAAATTGATCTATGTAAATTCTCGTGAGCAAGTGTGAGTAATAATTCGAGTTCGTATGAATGCAGTTGTCTCTCCTCATACGAGAAGTAATTGCTCTCGTCAGATGAGCGGAGTTGAGCAAATGCTTTCTCCTCGGAGTTCATATATTCAAATTATTGAAGGCTCTTTGACATACTAAGCAAGTTCTGGGATTTTCTAGCGCAGTTATTGTTTGGGAACATATGAACCTGTGTGGATTGTTAAAGAAAGTTTGACGAAGGTTTTACGAGTTATTAGAGTTTTGTACTTTTGTTTAAAAAAGGAAAATAACGTTACTGACTCAGAAAGAAAGAACACCCCGTGGTATTTAAAAAAAAATTGCACTCTCCAAAGCGACAGACTCTTTAGGAAACAATGCATTTATTCGCTTTTGAAGCAAAGGATTCTATCTCGTACTATATGTCAGGGAAACAGTACTTCGATGAACGCCAAAAGTCTTTGCCACGCGTCTGCCATATCTATTTGAAATCCACAATCTAAATACCTCACAAAATATTTACAGAATATTGCTTCAAGCTCCATCTTTTGTTTGATGTTTTTCCTTCGAACATTCTTCGTTCAGATACTCTATGTTCTTTTCCTCAAATCTGAAAAAAAATTTTAAGTTTCTACGTCTCTATAGATTTTCTGATTTCGAATTTGCAGAAATGTAGTCACTTAAAACTTCTGATAAATTTGTAGTTTAGGTAAGGCTATAATATCAACAATATATTAGCCTACAATCCTACTATTTTACACGCAACTGTACACGAGACGGACAATAAGAACTTCGGAGATATGTATCCTGATAGGTTCTTAAGCAATCTATGGATGTCGCAAAATATCGAGTAATTGCTTTATGTTATGGTACAAGCTTCGCAACATGTAAATATGACAATATTTACATTCTGTTTAACCCGTTCAGCCTCGTCGGTTGATCAAAGAATAAACATATTGCTTTTGAAAGGGCTTATTGTTCTGAACGCTGGCTGTCGGCTTAATATTCTGTGACCAAGGCGAGGCATTGTTGAACGCGCGCTGCCGACGAAAACAATAGAGTTCGAGCGAAATCAATAAATAAATGAAACCCTTGAATAAGATCATTTTCTCCGCATTCTTGCCCTGTGTTGCCCGTTCCATTCCATAAAACCCACAGTGTTGCCAGATTCCACAATTTTCGCATTTTTTCCGCCTATTTAAATCCCAATCCACAATCCGCGTAGGTGGACACATATTCCGCAATTTTTCTTCGACGTTTAAAAATCAACCATTTATGCTTCAGTAATATATTTTAGAATTTTTTCACCTTACATCTTCTTATTTGAGATAATAGAAATGAAAATAATATTCAGTATTGGCTAATGAAATCGTCAAAGTAGTTCAGCTTCAACTGTCAGATTTCACGCTTATTTCGGTTTCGCTGTGTCCATGCGGAAAATTCCGCATTTGCACAGTTCCGATTCCTCATTTCCTCATTCGGCATCTGACAACACTGAAGCCCCACATTATTACAAAAAGGTGCAAAGCGATGTGTTTATAAGACATGTATGTCTCTAAATAGGGTCGCGGCAGCATAGTGGTTAAGACACGTTTACTAACCTGAGGGAACCGGGTTCAAATCCTAGCATTGCTGAGGATTTCTATCCGGTCATGACCTATTCAAGGCAGTCATGGCAGTCCCTGATTAAGTCCACTCGCCCTTTTTTCTAAATGAGTACTGGCTAGAGGCTTTGCTAACAGTAAATATTGAGTAAAAATCATACGGTTGAAGCATGACACTTACCACAACATATCTTCCTTCCTCACTTCCAAAGACATTAAGACCTTCTAGAAATACGAGATGCTTGAGCTGTACAGAGCAAAAGTGGGAAGTGAGCTGTAACTCGAGGAGTCTAAAATGAAAGAATTCCTTACATCTTCTAAATCCTAAACACGTTAAAACCTGCAGTACTTACAGTAAACTAGTGGTGCCAAACAGCAAGTACTTTCTCGCCTTTAGTAATGGTTATGTAATTCTATTTACACCTTAATTTCTCTCCGAATTAAGACTCAGTCGTCATTTTTTGAAAAACAGGTGAAGAAACATTTGGGGCGAAAACTAAATATTTTCAAGCAAATATCATCACAAATATGACAATTATAACTGCTTTTTATTCAGCTAAATCATGTCACAATAATGTGACATACCTCACAGAACGTCGCGACGCGGATTGCCATTGAATTCCAATCTGATATACCCTGAAGGCTAGCAATTTTTCTTTCATATATTTTAAATAAGTTTTAAATAACTTCTTCTTCAGCATTTCTCCTTCAGGAGTTTGCCGTTTTCGACCTCCACAGATCTCAGTTTTCCAATCACCAGGTCTTAAACTTATGTCCTCCATGGCTTCTTTGATGTATTTTTCCCATTCCAGAGTCAGTCTTCCTCTCTTTCTTCTTCTTGATGGTTGCCATTCCAGAATTTTCTTTGGCCATCTTCCTTCAGGCATCCTGTGGAAGTGTTCATACTATTGGAATGCTTTGTTCTCTAGGCTTTTAGTAAACTGAGCAAATAGCCTCCATCTGCATCCATACATCCTCATTTCGGACTTTATCATACCGTGCTAAATGTAGACATCTTCTCATATAGTCCGTTTCCACAGTTCGTATTCTGTCTCTGATTTGTTTGTTTGAGGCCACATTCCTTCTCCATAAAGGACTATATTTTGTACCACGGTATGGAATATTCTTTTCTTTATCGCTTGTCGGATATTGTTATATCGTATCACACTATGTAGAGCTTTTGTTTCTTTCTTTTCCATTATTATTCTGAAATTAATATATTTTTCACATATGGCAGTGTTACTTATTATTGAGCCAAGGTAATTAAAAAACACGTCTCAAAACACTTCTCAAATTACGTTCACAAAGTGGAGGATTTTCGGCATAGACATTACATTACAGTTTCATCGTTTATAAATAACAATGCTTAAAGAAACTAGTACAGAAAACATACCTATGAGGATACAAACATATAACATTGTTAAATACAAAATTGCAATTTTACAGACTTGAGTGCATTTTGTAGGGTTGTATTCCATTTAGGATATTTCTTAATTTACAGAAATGTAGTACATTGTTTTAATAAATTTCATATGTTAAAACAAGTTCATGTTATTTATCATCTATTTTTGCTTGCGTCTGTTGTGTTCAAATAAAATACAAAGGGTGAATCTTGAGAATGGTATCGCAGGGCACACAGGTGTGTGTGTGTCGGGGGGTATCTATCGTTAGAAGGTCCTTAAGACCAAAATTACAATGACCAGTGTAATGAATCCCTTCCTTTTTACTATCTATTCTATTTGCCCCACCGTTGGGCCGCCATTTAATATAATGAATCCAACTCTCTCATCTATTATTTATTTACTCTCAGCTATCTATTTCTCTTCTCCTCTGTCTGCTATCATCTATTTATTTATTTATTTATTGATTTACCCCTTGGTATTATTCCACCGTTGGGTCGCCATTTAATGTAATGTAACACTCTCTCCCTGCTCTCTCCTGCTATCTTCTTATCATTCATTAATTTTATCCTCTAACTTCTCTACGTTATCTATGCCCGCGCTTTTATCAAATATATATAATAAATCCCCTTTTTTCTTTCCCCTTTTACTATCTACTGCCGTGGATACGCTGGCGTTCCTATACAGGAATCGCAGTGAGGTAACTAGATTGTGCGTGCTAGGTTAAATTACTACAAACATCTCAATTGGTCCAAAACGAACCGCATTTCTGGTTCGATCATTTATTTACGTTTCTAACTTTACTCTATTTCCATTTCTACGGTGATAATTCACCGTCTTCCTTTCTACGTTAACATATAATATCATATAACATCAACATACACAAACGAAGAAAAAAAAACACAAGATAATACACAATAACAAAAATCATTCATACACGCTAACACAGATAATATCAAAATCACATTCATCCCTCGAATGCGCATTCCCTATTTTCTTCTAACTATTTCTACTTTATTCCTACTAACAAAACTTGATCTTCAACAAAATTGTTTTTAATTACGGGATGCGTTTTGATACGAAGCATTTCAAGGAATTCCGACACACACACACACACACACACACACACACACACACACACACACACACATGCATATGCGTTTCACTTTCCTTTTTTCAGCTCATCTTTCGTACTGGAGACGTCCGGTGTCCGCTGTCCAATGCTCCTCGATGTCAGTCGACGGCCACTCTTACTCGCGGTTGCCTCCGAGAACCACTTCTCGTCAACCACTATGTTTCACCTAAATGTGAACGTCCAGCCGCTAGCCTGTCACCGACTAATAAATTCTGTATGTTTGCGGCGTACTGCTCGGCAAAATACGTAACACGAAAACAGAAACAACTTTTCGCGTATCATCAAACACGTTACCTCTTGAAAAGTTCTATTGCTTATTTCCATTTATTTTGGAAAATAATCGTCTAAATTATACTGATGTGTATTGATTCAGTTAAGTCCCATAATAAAAATGTTTACCGCGCCAAATTTCCTCACACTAGAATACAACGTAATTGATTATCCGTGATTGCTTGAAGTTTTACTAATAAAATAACATGAATTCAATGAATTTAAATTTTTGCTCCCTTCTCTAATGTTCCAAAATTTTTATAAATCTTTCGACGTTACTTCTCGTTAACTATTTTTACACTTTCCAAAAAAAACTAACGACACACCGATTTCACGTACACGAAGCGTTCATCACCATGTCCACGACACATCTGCCTCACATCTGCCTTCTTTCTTTACAATTTACATTGTTACTACAGATTTTTGTCACAAATAACTGACACACGCTTGCTCTGTTGGTTCTGGAAGATTTTCGTTAACTTCTCAGCATAGCGTCATTTGTTTACACTATTGACTTCATTCCAACTTCCACATATTTTATGATTACTTCGCTTCCGAAAATGCGACAAAGTTGATGTTAATTTTGTCGTCTTCCCCGTATTTTATTCTATTCTTTCCCAACGTTTCAACCAAATCGGTCCGTGCGTTTGGTAATTATTCTTCAAAAACCCTGTTTGTAATGTTTCTTTTCTAACACAACAATGGCCATATCCTGTTCATTTTATTAAAAATTCCAAATATATTTCAAATTATAACTTCCGAATGTGTTAACCGAATTTAATGCCGTTTGTTTTATTTCGTTCTATAAGTTCTGCTCTATCGGATGATTATATTCAATTTTCCCTAAATTTCACATGCTATAATTTCTTATTTTAATTTGGATTTACAAACATGTTTCTATCGGCACCGTGGCACTCCACATATACGTTTATTCTTTGCCACCTTTTGGCAACGTTGCATATGGGGTTTTGGTCTCAAAACGTTGGATCATTACACCAGTTATATACAATGACACCGTTCATATTTGTCATATTATTACCTGTTATTGCTTTGAAAAGCCTTTGCAAGTGGTCAAGGAGTAAAAATGTACCATTTTTTGTGCAAATTGCTAGATTTCAATGTTCTACAGTGATTGTTCTATTTCTTCTGCATTCTTCTGCTGGAGTGCATCCATAAATACGCCCAAAAATGTAAAGTTTCTAAAACTCCGCCTATTCATGGAGTTGTCATTTCTTCCTCAAGACTTAAGTCATTTGCAGGCATCTCTTTGTAATTTGGGAGCCAGGCCATTCATAGTCTTGTTATATAGTATACCATGGTACAGTTCGTGAATGTGGCTATCATTGATAGGCACGAACCACCATAGAACATTATTAATTGTTTCGATAGATGTGGGCAAGACAATAATTTTGCTGCTGATAAGATTCTTTCGCGATTCTTATTGTGCATTACAAAGCGCTAAAAATGTTCAATATAACCTTGCTGATAGCTGCATGAGTGACCCACAGACCTGCATGCAGTCACTATCCCCGCAGAAGAAGCATATACGTGAATAACTCGTGAGAAGCTCTTCTTTTAAGGACGTAAATCGAAATAAAACCGAGAGAGAGAATGGTCTCGCGAGTGACTGGGTCCAGGCTCGACGAGAGCGCGGCGTCACGTCATGCAATTTAAACTTTCCCAGCCCCGCAAAGCGGCAACGCGACGCGGACGAGAATAAATTTTTCTTCATTCTTCCCTCCTCACGGCAAGCGAGTCCGGCCGCCTCCGGCAACAGAAATCGCGTTAATATCTACGTTTTGTTTCTTCTTATTGTTGTTTATTAATATCTGAAAAAGTTCCCGCTGGTATCGCCAGCAGAGCTGTGGTTATTTGTAGACGCCGTTCCGCCGCCGAGCTCCGTCCTTCCTTTGGCCCAAGGGAAACTTAAATGAAAGGATTATAAAGTTTGCAAGTTCCGCTCTTCCCCGCTAGGGGCGCCCTCGGCGGCGGCCCGAAACGAGTTTTCCGTCAGATTATTCGCGCATTCGCGGGCCGAACGGCACAGCTCCTTCGCCCGTTGCCGCCTCCAGAGTGACACGTCCACCGCCTCATGACGCTCCCGAAATAAACACGTCGTTTGTCAGTGCCACGCATGGTTGCGTCTGGAGATGCGTAGCATCTCTTCATGCTCCATGGTACATTCCTAACACACAATTACACAATGAACTAAAAATTGAAAATATTCACACTTTAATAAATTATCGCAGCCAAACATTCTTTAATCCCTGATACGACTTGCAACAAACACACACTTTTAATCTAGGCCAATCATATCAATTTCCTCAACGAATACTTTCAAGATTTCTGAAAGATAAATTTCACCCCACATAAACTACATTATGTTTATTAACTTTCTCTCTCATTCAAAAAAATACTAATATCTAATTACAATTTTTATTCTAGTATAATTTTTATTTTTAACATATTATTTTCAATAATCCCTTCGTCAGGTTCCCTGTGAGATGCAAATTAACAGTCACGTCAACTTGTAATGTGAAAAACCCTGAAAGACATTCTTGTCGAACAGGCAGAAATACATTTTTTAAAAAAAGAAGAGAGAGATGCGTAGCGCTGCGTTGTTCCGTGCGCTATGGTGACGCCCACGCGAATCTCACGCCCTCCGATCGTTTTTTTTCTTCCTTTCCATATTTTGTGTTCTTATATTTTGAATGCTGCAATATTAGGAACGTATTAAACACAAGACACACAAATATTAGAAACATACCAACTGTAACATTTAGTAGTACTCCATAACATGATGATGAGTTATACGCTTTATTTTAAATCCTCTCCTAAGCCCGACTTGTTGAATCACATAAAAGTAATTTCACTATATTTGGGTCCAATTTTGTGTAGTCTTCAAATGTAAGCACTAGATATATTTCTCATTTATCTAAAACTCTTTTGCAACTTGAAGTGAATAAATTTAATCACTCAAATGTCACGAGTGTATTCCTTTTCTATCAACTCTCTGGCTTACACTTCTGTCATTCTTGAGAGAAACCGTTCCCCCTAATTGCATACGGGGACATTCATTTCCAAAACGGTCAAAAAATATCGAAGATTCGGAAATCATATGAATAATAGTATTTTTGGATTCAGCACGATATAAAAACAAGAAAAAATATTTTTAGATTTTTTTGGAACGTTAGTTCTTATCTAAAAATAATTCAATTTTCCAACGATTTAAATAAATTTTCTGGGCTTGTTGCATTAAAAAATTTCTACCTAAGACTGTAATATAAAGTTTCGTCTTTTATTTTGTTAACACTATCAACTGATGTCAAACAACCGAAACATTGCACAACAAAAAACTTTCAACGTCACTGAAAGGTCATAGAGGACATAAATGGGTAAAACATTTTAAACATCGATTGTGAAAATACGTCATAAACCTTTCAGTGACCTTTAAAATTTTTTGTTGTGCAATTTTTCTTTTGCTTGACATCAGTAGATAGTGTTAACAAAATAATAGACGAGACTTTATATTACAATATTAGCTAGGAATTTTTAATGCAACAAACCCGTAAAATTTATTAAAATTGTTAAAAATTGAACTATTTTTAATAAATAAAAAATAATGTTCCAAAAAATTCATTTTTTCTCATGTTTTTATATAATGCTGAATACGAAAATATTACTATTTGCATGATTTACGAACCTTTGATATTTTTTGTCCGTTTTGACAAAGAATATCCCTACGGTCATAATGGGGTGAAAATAGGCCAAATATTTTAAGGGTTTTAAGCTCGGAAATTGTATTTAACGAGATACGTCGAAATTATATATGTATATATTGTTGTGACGTCATGTTATCATTTCTACACGTAAATGCGTTATACCTCTGGTGAGATGGTAGAGTTACTTATTTATCTATGATGAAATATTTTACCGTCTAATCATTAGATAATTTAATGAAGTACGTACTAATCTGTAACTTTCTAACCACATTTATTAACACCATTTAAGAATTAAGGTTTCATGTCTACATAATATATGTTAGATTTTCCAATTATATTAAGTGGAAGAATCTTTCACTTCATCTTATTTCTGGAATACCAAATTTCCTCTGATTCCTCAGGCTAAAACTAATGATTTCTGATTGTTTACATTGCTGCAATCTTGGTCTCGCCTGTTGCGTCAAAATTTGGCAGCGTTTTGCCTTGAGAAAAACAGCTAATTTATTCAACAATCATGTTATCTCCAACTTCAGATTGAAAAGATAGAGTTGTGTCATAATTAAGTTCCACACTGGTACTATATGAAGCAGCGTTTTCCAGGATATTCCCCAGTGATCACAAGAATTATACATTCCTCATCCTCAGCAGTTTTGCCTTTATCTGGAGGCACATTTAAGTTTCTATCCCTTTTTACTTGTACTACGTAGTGCCTTTCACCACGTTTTCTGTAACATGACTGTAAAATGCAAAATACACAGTAAAGTAGATAAATAAAGAGTAGATCAGAATCGATGGCACAATCTCACCCTGCGAAGTGTTTTCATTTGAATCTTTATTTGATAACTTACGCACACAGTAAAATAAACAAACGCCGCTTTCGGTGTATTTCTTCTTAATATAAAGCTATTGACATATCAACTTACCTCAACACGGGCAGCATTAACGAAAGCCCAACAAAAAAGACAATATCAACTATAACAACATCAATAGATCAAATTATAATTAACAAAACCACAACTAGATATGAACTAATAAAATACGCATGTGCAGAGCGTTTAATAAAGTTAACATAAAATTATTTACAGACTACTTGCTGAAGGAACCATGGGAGGCAGTTTATAACGCTAATGACACAAATGAAAAATATAACTTATTTTTCTCAAAGCATTCATTTCACTTTAACGCGTGCTTTCCTATTAAAAAGAGAAAAATAAACATTTCACGAAAAAGTTATACTTGAATCACACAAGGAATTAGAACATAGTGTAAAAACAAACGTACACTTTACTTTATTTCTAAACATCGTAACGTATCGTCCGGTTTCCATGTCTACTTCCGAAAATATAAAAAATTTTTAAAGAAAATAATAGTTCAGGCAAAAATAATATAAAATAATGAGGATATTTTGAACGCTAGAAACAAAACTAAAGCAATGTGGAATATCGTAAAAAATACGACCACATCATCACGATATTTTGTAGAGAATGTTGTTGTAGAGGATAATGAAAGAGAAACAAGTAATCCAGAAAAAGTTCCGAATATCTTCAACAAACACTTTTCTAGAATTGCGGTTGATCTCACGAAGGGATCAAAACCTCAAAATTCAACATAATATGCTTCTCAAAAAAATGTTGGCACGATGTTTATTTACGAAACTTCTTCCAACGAAATCCTCAGAATAGTCAGTAAACTAAAAATAAATATTCATCTGGTTTAGATGAATTTCCGGATTGTTTATTAAAAACGTGTGCACTTGTCATTATTCACCCTTTAACTCACATTTTCAATGCTTTCTTGTGCACAGGAATTTTTCCAGATATTTTCAAAACAGCAAAAATTAAACCACTTTTTAAAAAAGGAAACAAAAATTAAATTCAAAATTACCGACCAATTTTCCTTTTGTCAGTTTTCTCAAAAATATTAGAGAGGCTTTTCTATACGAGAATAGAAACTTTTCTCAGGAAAAACGAAGCGTTTTCAGACTCACAACACGGTTTCAGAAAATCAAAATTACGGAAATTGCCATTTTTTCTTTCCTTAAAGATGTTGCTTCATCAATGGACTAAAATGATGAACCCATTGGGATATTTTTAGATCTTTCGAAAACTTTTGACGTAATTAACCATAACATCTTGCTCTCAAAATTACCTTCTTATGGAATTCGTGGTATTGCCCTAGATTGAATAACTTCGTATCTTAAACATCGATCTCAAACAGTAGAAATACCGTACTGGCACGAAAAGACATTATTTACTTATCTTTCCAATTCTTTGCCAACTGAACATGGGGTCCCACAAGGTCCTATTCTCTTTCTGTTGTACGTAAACGATATGCCCTCATCTATTAAAAATGGAAGAACAGTTCTGTTTGCCGATGACACGAATGTTCTTTGCAAAAACGAAACAATAAATAGTACAATTTCAGCAGTTTCAAATTGGTTTTGTAATAACAAATTAATAGTTAACGAAGGAAAAACTGTCTCAATGCAATTTTTCGTTTCAAATCGGCAATCGTATGCTCCACTGAAAATGAACAAAACGCAATTAGCTGATGTTAAGGTAACAAAATTTCTAGGTCTCTCAATTCAATCAAACCTCAAATGGAATGTACATATAACAGAATTAAATACTAAATTAAGCTCATAATGTTATGCATTCAGAATTCTTTCTTATTCTGTCAGCCTTCATGCAGCTCGTTGCGTGTATTTTGCAAATGTACTACATTCCCGCCTGAGAGATGGCATAATATTCAGGGGAAGCTCATCCTTTAGTGCCCAGACATTTAGATTGCAAAAGAAAATTATCCGAATAATGAAAACATGCCATCCACGTGATCCGTGCAAGCCTCTTTTCATTAGCCTTGTAATCTTACCTTTGCCTTGTCTATTTATTTACGAATCTGTAGTATTTTTCAAAACTGACTTACTTAACGGTGGGAACATATTTTCATGCAATACTGATATTTATAGTTACAACACTCGACGTAGAAATCATGTTCGTCAAGTGTCAGTAACAACAGTTCACTACAAGAAATCCACATACAATACTTGTACGTTACTTTGCAACGCATTGCCAGATGAAATTAAACAATTAAAATTGGTACACAAATTTAAGTTAAAAGTAAAATCTTTTCTGCTGCAAAACTGTTTCTATACAATTAGAGACTATACTGATCGTCAAAAAGAAATATAATGTTTACTTTAACAAAAGCAAGATATAGTATAATGAATTAGTTTACATTGGCATTGTATAATTAAAAAAAAGACTTAATATGCTCGTAACAAGTAATGTACTTCAGCTTCCGGGTCAATGACCCCCATCTCTATCGGGTTTTTGTCCAGTTTCCCTGATCCATTGAGCAAATGCTGAGATGACCCCTTGATTTGCCTCTGGACGTAAATGTAGCTTCACTATGCGCCCGTTTTGTTGAGCTTTCCTTTTGCTTGTAGTGATAGTGGAGCTTAGGGTGAGTTTCTATTTTGTTAGCAATACAGAAAAATCAAATCTGTTCGTTCGTTTCCCGTTACAAATTAGTTTTCCATAATTCGGCAACGAAAATATCTAGTTTTTGAAATGTTAATCTCTCGCTTTTTAAAATTTATTATTATTATTATTATTATTATTATTATTATTATATATTACTATTATTATTTTTTCATCTTTCGACTATTAATAGTTAAATTGTTGGGAAGGGATTCTGAAACTCAAGATAGCGTGCGCAGATGATTTTCTCCCCTATACCTCACATAGAGTTTTTGACTAAATAAATAAATAAAGAAATAAATAAAAAATAAATAAATAAAAAATAAATTAAATAAATAAATAAAAAATAAATTAAATAAATAAATAAAACTATACTCGATAAAGCAATCCCACATTATTTACGTACAGACATTCATCACGGCACTTGCAGCTATTTGTGCAACTTTGCTATAAACAGCAAAGTTCTATGAATAGGATGCCTGTGTGTAAAGAAATGGGGCCCGGTACATTCTCATCCCATCTGGCACAGTCTCGACGGTACTTCTTTACTTCGAATTGCTTATCTCTGCTTTAATGAATTGTGTATCTGTGTTTTATTTGCGAAGAAAATTGTTAGTAATTATTTCTTGCTTGGTACACGTAACTGAAAACACCAAAACACAATGTACGGATGGTAATGAACCAGATGTTTTCGAATTAGTTACCTCCCTCTTCCTTCAAATGCACGAACAGTCAAACCTATCTTTCCGGTTTTGCCCCCCCCCCCTATTCGGCTGCTATTTCGGTACTTAAGCGACCTCGCAAGGCCCCGCGCAAGCACCAAATCCCTCTCGTGAGAATGAGCACACTCGCACTCCACATCACACACAGGCAGCCTTAAGGTTCACCGGGATCCCGTGACATTTCAGTCCATTGTAGTGCGTGGACTCTCTTCGTGCTCTTATTATATATTCTCGGTGGAAGAAGCTAGTTCCTGAATTATGCACACAAACGGATTGCACCCAGTTACTGTTGAGGGCGAGGGATTACGGAAATAGCAAAGTGTTTATGTGATACGAGGGGGACCAGGACTGCCTCCCACGCAACGAACAGAATTGAACGCTTTCGCGGTTTGCGCGGGTTCTTAGTGACCGCGTGCTTGGGCGCCCCAGCTACGCGCCTGTCACACGAGGCCGATTGACATGCCCGTGATATTTGTGAAGGTGTCGAAATTAAGTAGAGCAATAATGATAATGAGTGAAAGTTTCCGGGCTGGTAGGCCGTGGTCCAGTTGGCATTGAAGAGCCAAACGTTTCGTCCACGTCTGTGGTAGACATCTTCAGTGGCGGCAGTACATGTGAAAAAGTTTGTATTGTAAAACTGAACCATGTATACCATTCAAAATAATAAAAAAGATTGATTGAAAAAAAAGTGGCGGCAGCGTCTTGGGGGTAGTCTCCGGGTCGGCGGCTGGCTTGCGCCGACGCCCTTAGTCGCTGATGCCCTTAGTCGCTAGCCAGCCGCCGACCCGGAGACTACCCCCACGACGCTGCCGCCACTTTAATAAATATCAGTAATGTTTCATCCTCCTCAAAGTTGATTGTGCATTCTTGGATTGATTGTGCCTTCTTGGATTATCAGAAGGGATCTGTGGGCGATTCGCCAATGGCTCCGCTTGTCATCAAATTGCATCACTTGCATGAAAGGTCGAGCGGGAGATTTGCGACCCCAGAGACACGAGCGAGGCAAAATGAAATTTTGAGAATTGACAGACAACCAGCAATAAATTGACGAGTAATGGATTTTGTAGATCAAAGATTGGAGAAAGGAACCGAAAATCTTAAGGGTGTTCAATATTCTCTTTACAAAACTGTTCATGAAATAAAGCCAAGGGTCCAAATTCTGCCTCGCTATCCCTCTCAGGTTAATTTGCTAATATTCCTAATTAATTTGTTAAAATATTTTTGAAAATGTTTAGTAGTTTCGTTATTTTAGTAGTAAACTCAAGAATTTCTCATAAACTGCTCTTAATTTTTTCTTTAAACATTTGGTAAGGATATTACCGAATGTGCTGCATCAGATGACATAAACGTCATAGTTCTCTATTCTTTTGTTGTTTTTTAAATTATACAATTGTGTTTCTTTTTACTTCTCTCTCACGTCGTTAATACGCTCCCAGAAATTTGAATACATTGTTACATTTATGAAGTTATTTGCTTTTCATAATGTCTGACAAAGTTTCTCGAAACCTGAATTTTGTGAGGCTCCTGGTGCTTTGTACGCTAAGGTGAGCCTCTGCATAGATATTATCATTGAACTTAATTGCCTCAGTAAGAAACGGGTCTGGATTATTTGTGAATTTGAAGACGAATTGGAAGGGGTCACCGTGATTGGCGTAGGCGAAACGAATAGGTTTTGATTTTCCGGTGCTGGTTCGCTTAAAGTCGAGGATCTACTCTCCGATTCCTGCCCCTCTTGCTGTGAAGTTGGAATAGTAGTAGTGTCTGCTCTCTCCTCTGCTGTCTTAATCAGGCGTGGTTTTCTGAAAGTTTTTGGAAGAAGGATGGAATGATTTTCTTCTGGAAGGATGGAGGGGGGCCCATAACCGAAGAAGTTGGTTGTGGTTATGGCGGCTGGTGTGTAGGTAAAGCAATCAGGTGTTGGAGGTGATAGAACTGGATGGTTCATGCCTGTAGTATGCAGGAGAGGGTTGTACATGATGCATTCAAGTGATGCGTTTTATCGGAAGCTCGATTTGAGATGCAGTCTCTCAAAATTTGGGGAATGCACCGAAGGTTGTAAATGGTGATTTGTTTTTAATTGTTCTTGATAGAAGAGAAGCCTCATCACAGCTTGAGGAAATTGGACTGTGAATTCGTGAAGGATATTGTGTCGCAGTAACCAATTCGATATATTCGTTAGAACGATACGAATCATCTGTGAATTCTCCTTGAGCCGTAGAACCTGAATGTTCTGATTCAATCGGTGAAGCGTATCCGGATATTCTTTTACATTTATGATCGCTGCATTGATAATGTTTAAAATTTCTAGAGTTTATTTTTCTTTTGGAAAGGTAGGAAAGTTGAAAATTGTATCGGCAAAGCGAAATGACAGATTTGGCGATACAATTGTTTCTAATTCTTCCGGATTACTCATTTGATCTACCTATTGCCAAACTGTAGTCTTCATTATTTACCTCGTGAGTGAGTAGGTTGGTTGATTAATGATTCCGGGCGAGTCAACAGCTTAGATCATTAGTCCCGTAAGTTTAGTACATGTTTTCTGTGGATTCTCCTAACAATACCAGGTGAATACCGGAGTAAGTACCCTACCAAACGGGCTACGGACGGCGCCCGATTTTTCCTTCCTCTTCCTCGTCCTATCCTCTCCCCTTACACACACACACACTTACACTAACATGCACTACACTACCACATATTCCGGGAGACCGGTCGGGAGCTTAGAGCTTGTCACGACTGGCACGGTGCCCCGCTGGTGGGAGAGTCCTGATTAGGGGGAAATCCCACTAGCCGACGGTAGGTCGGTGCCGGATCTCGCCATCAAGCGGGGAAATATCACTGCCATCTCCCGAGAAAAAAACATGCACTACACTAACGGGACTAATGACCGAAGCAGTTGACGCGCCCGGAAACACGATAAAATCAATCTATCAATCACTCTTTTCGTTCCATTCTTGCTTCCATGTCCTCTTTACGTTCCTCCTTGTTCGCGCGCTCTCTGTCGCCGGTGCTTTTGCCCTCGCGTGGCGCACCTGCGCCCGCCCGCGCCGCCAGCGCCGCCAGCGCAGCCTCGATGGCCGTCATCGGCCGCCGCTCGCACCTCCTTAAGCGCCGTGATGAAGAGCCTCATTATTCCCTTAAGAGGCGCCCAGAAATGTTACCGTCGGGGAAATGAAATTAATTTAATTAATGTATAATGTCCCGTGCTAATGGGCGACGGCGGTGGCACAGCAGCTGAGGCGCCAACCGGTGCTTCGGCTCCGCCCCCTGCCCCGCCCCCGCCCCGCCCTCGCCCCCGCCCCGCCCCGCCCCCTCCACGCCACGCCCCCGCCACGCCCCCGCCACGCCCCCCCGCCCCCCCAGCCCCCGCCCTGCCACGCCCCGCCACGTCCCCTCCCCGCCCCGCCCCGCCACGTCCCCTCCCCGCCCGCCCCCGCCACGCCACGCCCCCGCCACGCCCCCGCCCGCCACGCCCCCGCCGCCACGCCCCCGCCACGCCACGCCCCGCCACGCCACGCCCCCGCCCCCCCTCCCACGCCCCCGCCACACCACGCCCCCGCCACGCCCCTGCACCGCCCAAACCGCCCTCTCCTCCAGTCCATCCCACCTCACCTCCCCAGTCGACCCCTCCCCTCACATCCGCTCCCTCCTAAACGGCCTCTCTCTCTCTCCACCCTGCCACACCTCCTTGCCACCCTCCCCTCCACTATTGTATCACGCTTTTTCCTCCTCTCTTCATCTTTCCCCCCTCCAACCGCCTCCTATCTCCACTCCTGCTTCCCTGCCTTGACCTCCCCTCTCCGCCGCCTCCGCCTCGCGCCATCGCCTTCCCCGCCGCAGAGGTTCGCTCCGCTCGGTGTAAACAAACTTCGCAGGAGATGAAAATCGGGGCGTGCGCGCAGAGATGACGAATCCCATGATTCGCTCCTGGGCCTCAGAGGCGTATGGCATCGCGAGCAGATGTGGCCACTTGCGAAAGTTGAGCGCGGTGTAGACGCGACGGTGGCGTTTGGAAGAAATCCATTTCGAGGATAAAGTGACGTTGCTAAAGAAATTAGTTGAAAACTTGGATGAAATCTACGTCAAAATTTACTGGCTGTTATTTGTATTTAATTATTTTTCTACTGTAATAACATTTTCTAATCACATTCATATTATATTATTTCTCTTTTCCTGATTTTCCCAACATTTTTCCCTTTCACTTTGCTTTTAATTTTTGTAAATGCATTTCAAATTTACAAATCGTCTATGAACAACGTGAGCATCATATTTTGTAAGCCAGGATCAGAAACGTTTGGTTATGTTTATAGAGTTTCATCAATAAACATGATTATGGATTTGCTAGTGTAAAATGAAATTATGTAATGCCCCAAAAGACTAATGGAGAAGATTTATCAATTGTAAAAGTGGGAAACGATAAAACCGTGCGAGGCTGATGAATTCAACCCTAATATCAGTTCCATGTACCTCATTAAAATTGATGTCATTTAGGATTAATGTGTATCTCGTGCGATTTCAGTTGGTAAGAACTTTCAATAATACATCACATAATATTAACGTAATCAAATCATATGTTTTAATTCAATACAGCTTAACCGGTAGCCTCTGACCGGGAGGTCCTAGGTTCGAGTCCTAACGGCGGCAGGATTTTCGACACTAGCTTTTCAGCTAGGTCGTATTCAGTCGCTGTCTGGAGGAGAATTCTAGCGGCCGGCTGCTCTGATCGGTAGTTTTCCGTGGTTCCTCCGATCAACGCCAGGCGAATGCCGGAGCAGAACCCTACCAAACGGGCCACGGACCGCGCGCGATCTGTCCTTCCTCTTCCTTGTCCTATCCTCTCTCCTTACACACACACACACACACACACACACACACACACACACACACACTAACATGCACTATACTACCACATATTCCGGTTGGGAACTTAGAGCTTGTCCTGGCTGGGGCGGTGCCCCGCTGGTGGGAGAGTCGTGGTTAGGAGGAAAACCCACTAGCCGACGGTAGGTCTGCGCCGGATCTCGCCATCCAGCGGGGGAAGATCACTGTCATCTCCCGAAAAAGAAACACGCACTATACTAACGGTATTAATGACCGAAGCAATTGACGCGCCCGGAAACACGAAAAAATCAATCAATTAATCAATAAGTACAGCTTATCTCATAATTTCAAAGTAAATCAATATTTAATACATTCGGATTTTGGTTTCAGGTACGTATTTCTTCGTCAGGAAAAATGAAAAAATATGAACAAGAATTAAACTATTTTATCATATATTACTACTTTAATGTTATTTATTTTTGGATAGAAGTATCAACCGCACAGCTGTATAAAATATTACAGGAACAAAAGATTCCAAATGTTTGCAAAATTAGTCAACAATGTGTGCTGTGTCCTAGCAAAGGACGGTGAGTCAAGGCAAATACACTTCAATTTAATCAGAACTGGCCACTCTAATTGTGCGTTATTTTAATCACGTACGTACCATCTAAATGTGGTCAGATAACAACTAAGTTAAATATCTTTGAAATGTCTGCGTCTAAAATGTTACCTCCTTATTTCTTGATCTAACAATTGCCTGTCTTCAATGGATATGAAACCACCATGAAATTACGTTGAATGAAACCTTAACGGTGAGTTTATGTTGGTATCATTATGTTTGACTTACGATTTTATTACTGATTACGGTGCACACTTTTTTTTCGATATAACCATCTGTAAAATAGTTTTCATCCAATAGTTTTATTAATATGCAAAAACCCTAGATGTGTTGCATGTTCTGTGTACTAAGATTTGTTACCTTTGATAAATCACGTACTCTTCATTATCGTTGAATATCTATATATATAAAAGAAAGTCGTGTTAGTTACACTATTTATAACTCAAGAACGGCTGTACCGCTTTGGCTGAAAATTAGTGAGAAGGAAGCTTAGAGCCAGGAGACGGACATAGGATACTGTTTATCACGTTCGAAAGCGTTCCTGTGTGAGAACGCACGTTTTGGCACGTTTTCGCACGTTTTCGCGTGATTTCGCATGTTTTCGCGTGAAGGTACTTAACTGAAGAGTGCAACCTATGCACCAAAATACAGGAACAATAATGAATGATTAATCTACTTAATTTTATTTGTATATTCTAATAAACAATTTAACTTAATAAATTCCAAAATCTGCTTATTTATTGCTATTCTTAAACAAAAATCAATTCAAAAAACAAACGCTCTGCTACGTAATAGATTTTTTAATTATCTATTTCATATCAGAGCGTTTTTTTAAAATTCTTCTTTGTTTGAGAGAAAAACACAAATCTGCAATTGCTTTATTATCACGAGCAACAAGGATAGTACAGTTTCTCACAGTGAGTGCGACGCGAGAAAAAAGATGGGACCGGCTGTTAAGACGGAACAGAGTTCGCAGGGGCAGCTAGTTTTGTAATAAAAGAATACTTTCAATTTATTTTTAAAAGAAAAACAATTAGAAACACGTGAATGTTTAAACACTTCAATTTTGAGCATATTATATGGAAAAATCAAAATTATAATATAAAATATTTCTCTCGGTTTGTGTCGTAATTAAATTCCACAGTGCATTAGCCTGCGTCTTTTTCTTAGTTTATAATTTGTTCCATTATCACAGAAACAATACAATAGAACTACTCTAACAACACGTTAGAACTACTAGAATCGTCCTGTCCAAGAGGAGCGCAAAGTTTTTCCATCGGATTTTGTTTCTGAATAAAAAGGTAAAACCATCCTAAAAGAGTGAACTTTGATACGTTATTTATACGATCATTAAATGATAAATTCTGTTTATCTCACTACCTTTCAGGGAATGTTTAAAATTAACAATAAAATTGTATGCAGCAAGTCTTCACAATGTTGCTTGTTTTTAAAAGCGCCGTCATGGAACAAATAAACTTTTATCAATTTCTAATTCATAAGTTCCGCATTCGGTGTTTCTGAAAATATTTGAATCAGTTTAAAAAAGCACGAATGCTGAAAACAATTATTTCTCCAAATGTTAAAAGAAAGCCAGAAGGTTTGCGGTCATTCCGAGCTATGATAGAGCCACGACCACATTCATGACAAACACATCAAGTAAAATCCTGTCACCTTTCTAGGATCGAACCACCCCGGACCAATCACCGTTCCGCCAAAGATTCTCTGCGCTCGTCGCTATGGCTCGCTCTAGCGGCCGATTGACCTAGTCATTTTGTTCAGGTGTTGTAGAGTAAAGGCGCACACATTAGAAATTCGAAACTTGAGACGATAGCCCCAGATAATCAACCAAATCCGTTTGTTGTTTTTATGCCGGTTCGACACTTCTCGTACAACTCCGTTTATATAAGAAATGAAGTATATAAATAAATGAAGGATTACTTACAAGGACAAACCTAGTCCTAGATTTTCCAGGAGAAACCAAACACTCCATACTGTACACGCGCGTAATAATAGATTTATGATTTTTCCCCGTCTTACATCTTTAAAGAGTTTGGTACTTGGTGGAAACGAAATGTCCAAACAGATAGCCAAACAGACAACTAGGTGAAATGTCTCAAAATATGGAATTTTGGACTTGATTGAAGTAAGATCGCTTTTGCACTGCGCTAGGCGCGGAAGTTGTAGGGAATTCCTAGGTGAAATATCTCAAAATATGGAATTTTGCACTTGGTTGTAGTAGGCGGGCGCGGCATGGCGGGGTCGGGGTCGGAGGAGAGCGTGTGGGCGTGCGGGGGCGGCGACGGGGACCCCGCCCACGCCGTGATGGCCGCGTGGGGCGCCGCCAGCCGCCGCCGCTGGGGCGCGCTGCTGCGCTGCTACTACGTGGCGCGTGGCTACCGCGCCGTGCGCCTGCTCGAGTGGCTGGTGGTGCAGTTGGCGCTGCTGCTCACAGCGCCCGGCTTCTTCTGAGCTCTCAACCAATAAAGCAATAAACATGAGCTGCACCCCTGCGAAAACGCCGCACTTTCTTTTCAAACTGCAAATGACTGCAAGAAACCAACCTCGAACGATCGACCCCTGCCCCACGGCATTGTAATGTGAAAGTGTTAGGAGAAGAGTTAAGAGTAGAGATGTAGGGTCGTATTTCTGAAGCTCTGCCAGCAGCGCTCTTTGGGGCCTGCCATCTGGGGGTTTGCTAGGAGCTCAAGGGGCGTCTGGAATTGGCTGGGGGCCGTTCATAAATCGCAAAACCGAACACTGACAGCCTGCTATGTCTGGCAGGCCCCTGGCAGAGGTTTATAATTACAGCCCTAAATTGCACAGAAAATCAGTCACTTTGGTTTTGTGTTAAAGATAATTTCTGAGGTTTTTCTTCAAACTCCATTTGACATATATTTTTGTTTTCTGGTCAAAAATGCTATGGGATGGGAAATAGAAATAAATCTCTAATGTTGTAAATTTCATGTAACGGAGTTGAACATCTTCCGTAATTTTCAGGCAGCTTTTTATGACTATAAATTGGGCTGAATACGTTCTGACGCTGTCGTGTAGATTTCATGAGCATTCCAAACAATTGTGCATATGGGGTTGCCTAACAATCAGGAGCAATCTGGGGTTTTCTCTGTGAAACCCACTTTTCTTAGGAGAGGAACAAAAATTTCAAACTCAATGCCCCCCCTTCCCAAAACATGTAGGAACACAAAAATAACTGAAGCTGGCATTTTTTGTGTTCCATTTGAATGGACTACTCAGTGATTTAAAACGTGTTTCTCGTGGTCTATTAAAATTTAATTTTAATACCACTGCTAAATGAGGTAGTTATTTTACAAGAAGTACGCGTAATGACTATTTTATGCCCGATGAAAATTAAACATTTTGCCACGACTGATAAAATCAGTCAACAAAATCAAAAAGCGCAAGAGCCAATTACTTTGCTTACGAAATACAGTATTTTTACTCTCTCGTACACGTTGGTATATACCGAGTAGTATACGTTGTATAGAGAAAGTTATGTAATGCTGGGCGAATAAAATGCGAATTTTCGGCACAAAAAATTCATTGCCAAAGAAAAGTGGATAAATCCTGTGGAAAAATTAAGAAAAAATCCTCTAACACGTGGTGAACCCAGAATCTCTGTTTTGTGGGTCTTTGATACCGAAAAACTAATTGAAAGCAAAACATTTGCCCGTCTATTTGTCCGTCCGTCTGTGAACACTACAACTGCGCAAACCATCCGTTCGATCTTTTCCAAACTGAAATTTTGAAAAATATTTTTTAAAACCTGGTGGTTCTTTACATGAAGCCTCCTAGATATTTTCAAAATTTTCTCAAAAATCGCTCCAAATTTTATTGTGACAATGGAGTTAAATACACTTATAAAGGTGGCGTAGGTCCGGTTTTCACGGTTAACTCTAAATTTTGGAAAATTGCAAAAGTTTGAATTTTTTTTAGGCGTCTTCGTGCTACAACTACAAACTTAGAGATTTTTCCTTCATATAAGATTTATTGTCCATAAATATCTCTTTCATTAAGGTCATGAAGATTGTTTTGAAAATGTCAGTAATTTTCGTGCAATAGTGCCTGCAATATTTGCAATTTTAAAATATTACAAAAACAAGGTGGTCTCAAAAAGGGCTCAAAATATTTTCTTTTACTTTTTTGTAGAGTTGGTACCAAAGGTATCATATCCAATGAAACAGACGCTTTAATGCTGTGTTATTTCGTTTTTTCAAACATTACAGAAATGTATTTTTTTTATTTTCTTTCGTCGGTAATATTTGCAATAGTGACGAATTCTTCAGATTATTATATTTATGTACTTTAAATGTACATGTGCTTTAAATAATGTCAAATTAATTTTCTCGAAAGCTCAACATTTTTCTGTTAAAATGAGCTCAACATTCCGCATTTTCAGAAACAATCAAACGGCATTTTTTCAAAATTGGCATCAAATTTTCTCTTCAAACTTTTCCAATGGTTAGTGCTAATTGCGTTGTTTAATAAGACGTAAAATTCATTGTCGTGTGTTCTTTTGATTTTTTATTTTGATTTTTTTGATTTTGTGAAAGTGCTTTAAATGACTTCAAATGAAGTAATTTGAAAACTCAATAGACTCCTGTGAAAAAGAGCTTTGAATTTCCCCTTTACAGTAATTCTTTATCACCATTTTTTTAAACGGCTTCAAATTTTTCAATGACAATAGTCATTTAAGAAGAAGTTTTTCTATTCTTTTACATTCGTAAAACAATATTTCGGTTCTACTATAAGGAAACTGAAAAGTTGAGAAATTGTCAAAAAATGAACTTTGGGCGACGATAGATAGCAGCTAGCAAGAGGATGGGGCAAACCCGTAAAGCCCGTCCACACCATGAAATTAGAAAACTTTACTACGAATAAATCTGTGCCATGGTGTAGTACCTCTGGTTTTTAATAGGATATTAAAACGCGTGTTCTACGAATGATTTACTTAACTTCTAGTGTTGCCATTTAATTGAAACAAAACTTTCTTAATACAGGAGAATATTGTTTGGATACAATATAGCAACATTAAAGTTCTTATGACGTTCGTATTTTATTTATTTCGTAACTCATCTCATGCTTTTAAGATGCCTTTTCAAAAGTTAAGTTCATTATGAGCTATTCGTAGAATTGCTCAATATTGTATTATCATAGAAAAATAGTATTTCTTTAGAAGAGCTCCCATGATTAGGCAGGGAAAGTTTCACCGGCTTGGAAACGAAGGATGTTAGAAATTATTACGGACAAAGGGTGGTATAGCATCAAGAGAGTGGATCTGTTAATTGAAACCGTCTAAGAAAATGTCTCCACATCGCATGTACGTAGGCGAAAGCCCTTACGTATGCCCTTTGCTGACTCCAGGAGAGAACCTGCAAGTTACGTGAACAAAGAAAAATGCCAAGTGCAATGGTCTTGGCCAATACCATTACAATGTTTGATAGCTCTAACATGGTTGCATTGTGTTGTCAAAAGTTGAATTGGGAATTTTTCTTCTGTGATCGCAAGCTAATGCAGAATTATTGCTTAGGGCTTAGGATGAAGTAGTCCTAAAATATTTAGAAAAGACTGAAATACTTGAATTATCTTCTCTACGTTTTTCAACTTTCCAGTTCGTGTCGGTCAAATTAGTATTAAAATGTAACAAAAATGACAGATAATAGTAATTGAATACATAACGACAAGGCAATAGTTTAGCAACGAAAATTAAGTATTACCTAACTCGTTCTTATCGTTGCATTATTTTTTTTCCTTTTTCGCACTTCGTAAGAAGAGCAAGTTATGTAACCGTGCTCCGAAAAATGAAGTTTTTTCGGCAGAAAAACTCGTATTGCCGGACCGTGGTGACGAAGAAAAGGATAAATACTGTTGCTATACATAGTAGGGTGTAGCCAGAATCTGTTTTGTGAGTCCTTGATACCGAAAAATCGATTGACGGCGAAACGTCGGGTCAACGCCATGGCCTAAACGTTCAGCCGATTTTCTCCATAATGAAATTCTACGAAAGATCTTAACGAACTCAAGACTTTGAAAGATTCAAACGGATATTTTGATTATTGAAGGTATTTCACAATAAGCCTCAACTATTTTCAAAATTTTCTCAAAAATTAACCCATTTTTTATTTTACTTTTCCTCAGATTTATTAAAGAACGATTATTAGAATGATGTAAGTTTTATGTTCATCGAAAAAATTTTCCAAAATTGCAAAAGTGCAATATTTGGAGGCATCATTCTACATCTGTAATATTGAAGAGACAATAATAATATTGATTTTTTTCTTAATGCAATCTGTTCTTTAAAGACAGATGTGAAAATAAAGTCATGTACAAATCTGCGAAAATAGAGTAGATTTTGCGCAATTTATGCGAATTATTGCGCAATATTATAATATTTTGCGAAATATTGTTTAGGAAATTTTTAATTAAAAAGTCTCTACAACAGACCAACTTTCTCTTTAAATTTTCTCGTCGTAAAAATTATGGTGGTAGTCTTAATTTTGGGAAACACTCCATATTTCCGAAAATTGCAAAAAGTTAACATTTCAAAACTACAAAATTGAAGATAGAAATTTTTCCCTTTAAGAAAATCCGTCCCCCAAAAAGTATTTCTTTAAAAAAGGTCATATACAGTTTCATTAAAGAGCAGTTTTTGCGTAATTTGGGCTTGAAATTAATGCAACAGAAAGAACATTTACTCAAAAACCGCTCAAATTTTTTTCTTCCAATTATTTCCACGAATAGAAGACAGGACCTTTAAATGAATAGCTTGGGTTTCGGTTTCGTTGAACTCTCTAAATTTTCTAACATTTCAACTCTATGCGTGAAAGCACGTGCTGTTGTATCACCACTAGATAGTCTTTGCATTTGTTTGTTCCGTAATTTAATTTTAACACATGTTGAGCGTACCATTCACTTATTAATGACACAAATGTGTTATGAAAACAAAAGCCTTGAATTCATCTTTCGTTATCGATTCGACAAAATACTAACCAGATTATTCACCTGTATTGCCGTAGCAAAAAAAAAAAAAAAATAAGACAAACATTTTACGCGCCCTCTTCTTTTCTTCTGCTAAAACAAAAGAACGGCGTCGGCAGAGCGCGCTGTGGTCACCGGTGCGCATAAGCGCTCGCGTAGGAGAGGCGCGGATTTATGGCAGGATTCGCAGCTTGAAATTGTGAAGCAAAAGCTCGCGCTCTCCCCGACAGCGGCGGGGGAGAAGGAACGGCGAGGAGGCAGCGGAATTCGTGGGTCACACTGGCAGAAATTGTCTTAACAGAGAGCGTTGGTTTCCGCGGACGCACTCGTGTGGCGTCATTGCCGGGGCAAGAATTCACGGACGGGAACAGTTCGTAACATCTTGAACTTCATTCTCGATATGCTCCGACACCTGAATACACAATTTACAATATTTACAATAAACAGAATAAACTGACCCGTTAGTAGAAAGAACTAACCTGGTCACCACAACCGCTTGCCTGCTAATACACTAACTCCTGCGGTGTGATGCACTGTTACCTCTACGTGCACATACAAGCGAGTGTGCTGCACCTCACGTCTCGACGCATGCACGCCGGCTTCAGCCTTTTGCCTCCGTAGCGTACACATGGAAGTGCCACGCGCCGCGCAAACACTCACGACGTCCTACGGACGAGCCGAAGAACCAGAAGAAGGGTTTTTGTCTGGGGTCCGCTTATATACTTTCTGGCGCGGCTGACGGAACTGCGTCATCTAGCCGTTTCCGCCCCCCAGCCAGCAAGCCGACGGGGTCTACAAGCCTGCCCTCGTGGCCACTCATATCACGGCCGCTCCGCTGGGGTGCCTCCCGCAGCCCTGCTCGAGCACAGGTTTCCCCCGTCCAAATACACATCCTTTCCTTTGTTCCGCAAGCGCTTCCCGTAGTCGCAACCTACTTCCTTGTGCGTTTCATGTGCATGAACTGTACGTAACTAGTGGTTTGTACAAGGCGACTGTTATGGCGCCACACTCCTAACTACTAGGCTCTCCGGGAGACGCCGCGACGTAGGCCCAGGTGCCAACAGATATTTGACGCCTGTTTCTAGGATGCCATTCAGCCAAGAAGTTATTGTCTTAACAGTCCCATTCCTATTCAATTCTAGTACCCGGAGGACATCTGGACATCTGTGGGAGAGGGAATTAATGGTGTATTCCACAATTAATTGAAAGAAAGTTTTACTTATTTTATTACTAATCCTATGATTAACTATATATTATTACAAATACTCGTGTTATTTCCAATTTGATGTTAAAATATTTTCAGTGTGTGAAGGAAGGCAAGGGCGTCTTTATTTTGAATATTTTCTGCTCTTGCAACACTAAGAAGCGCCGATTGTCCAACTGCTATCTACATCGACAGATACTAAAACAAAGATTGCAGCGTGTTCATGGGCTGCCAATTATTAATGTTGATGTTTTAACTGAGCGATTGCGTATGGTGTCAGTGTAGAATGTTTGTGAACGTGCAAAAAGCGTTGGAAGATGCATCGCTACGGGTTAAGAAAGATTCTAATAATAAAAGAAATTAAAATCCTGAGTGCCATATTTTATTGCGACACAACACGGAAACAATTATCACAAACTTAGAAAATGGCCACGTATTGTGATGAGTTTGACATTTACATATCCTCATTTTTTAAAGCTCTATCGATATTTACTAGCTTCATTCATTTCCCCCGCACGTCCGAAGCATTTTAACTTTTCTCCTAAATTAAATTTCTCTACGATTCCAAGCTTGACGTCAGGCTGTTCGATCACTTATGTCAGCATATTTTAAAATTCTTCTTATGTCATCGAATACATACCTCTCAGAAAGAGCTATCTTAGTGCTTTTCGTGCAATAATGATTTTGGTTTTCCAAACAATTAAGGACACGTTCTCTTATATGAAATATAAAATTTTGGGATTTAATTTTCTTATTACCATTCAAATATTAGAATGCGACTTTGATTCACGTAAAAACTGAAGATATTACATTTACCGGTGAATAACCAAAATAATTTATTGAGCGCTGCTCTCATCACATTTATTGCCATTTGCTGGCTCGCATTTTATTCTTTTCTTTTACGTTCATTCCCCTTCCATTCCCCATTTTAAAGGGGTACGTTCTAGAAGTGTTTTAATCATCACAGTATTCATGTCTCGATTGTGATACGTGTGTTTGTAATCGAGTTGCAATTGCTCTAGGCAATCCAGAGTTATGCTGGGGTACACAGATATGTGCTTTGTTATACTAATAAATGGGTTTGAATGGAGGTACAATTTCTTGCAATTTATTCAATAATTTAAAAGCCAATTTAAAAGTCGTCATACCACAGTCGAATTATTAGATTATCTTAACATACCAGCCAGTGAATTTGATTTATTTATTTTGATAAACAGCTAAAACAATGCGCAAGAATAGAACACGTGAAAAACGTGTATTCAATAAAATATAAATTCTTTAGTATTTGTTACCCGATAGTAGTGAGTGAAGTTAAATTGCATTTGAGTTTTGCTGTGAAATGTGTTTGAAAACTTTGCGTTGAGTAGACTGAAGGATTATTTATATGAATTCTGGAGGCCAAAAATTATTTTAATAAATGTAGAGGCGTGCGGTCGTCATTGAATAGGACGAGCAAAATAAGTCAGATTGAGTTGGCCGATCGCTTTGCTAAGCTATCGTAACGGCACTACCGTAATACAACCAACTTTTTGAAAAACACCCTTATTAAGTGCATCAACGCGCGTTTCTTTGTAGCAATTTCTGTCGGCCGGCTGCTCTGATTGGTAGTTTACCGTAGTTTCTGCGATCAACACCAGGCGAAGCTCAACCTAACAAACGGGCATTCCTTGTTCTATTCTCTCCCCTTACATACTGTGACATACCAATATGTCACTGAATATTGTACAATTATTTATTATAAATGGCGTCAATTAAAGGGGATAAATTATGTGAATATGCTAGCATAGCAACGGTAAGCGAGCCGTCGTCAAGGTCAACATATTCATGCAGTGACAATCGCGGAGACAGCTAGTTAATTCTATATAGAATTCTGGGATTGGCCGAAAAAGCAGTGACAGTCGTGAAGACGGCTAGTTCGTTTTGCAAGAAATTTAGAGATTGGCTAAGTACGAAAGTACATCAAATGTTATCTCCAAATAAACAATCGAATTTATGGACCGAGCTTTGCAGGGCTGAAAGAATACGAGAGACATTCATTGTGACTGATGCCGTGCTCATGAACGGATCGTGCTCCAATTAATGTTAGGAGTTTTTTTTCTTTGGGGACTTGTAAGCATCTACTAGGGAATGGATATTGAGAGAACATCAAAATTGGAACTCTAAGTGTGACAGTGGAGCTTAAAATATTTCATGTGAACGAGTTGTAGGGACATTGAGGGCTTGGGCGATGTTGTCAGTGATTGGACTGGAATGTTAGCAGCAAATAGTTTATTGATCTGATGAACGGTGATTGAAGTGAGCTTCCGAGAAAAGAAGAGAGAAGATGGTGTCTGGACCTGAGGACGGCGGCGTCGGAGATGGATAAAGATGGTCAAAAAAAGCGCACGAAGACATAAGGTTGGAACGGTCATGACAAACATTTAATTTTTATTTTGGGTAAAGTTATACAATATAAATAATTGTTTTAAATTGTTCAATAAATTTCCATGCTTTTGTGAAATGAATATATGATTTTTCATTGAGCCAATTCTAGCAATAAAGTAGCATGATAGAAAGATATTTGCTTTTCAGATTCCTCGACCGAGTTTGTTTGAGAATAAATTGCAGTTTATTTCAAAATGGCGCACCAACTGGAGCTCGATTTTCTTTTAAATCAGTCAGATTATTTCAATACAGACACCAGACTACATGCACTACACTAGCGCACATGCCAGGAGACCAGTGGGGAACTTTGTTCCGCTGGGACGTGGCTCTCTGAGGAAAACCTGCGAGTCGATGAGTAGGTCGGCGCCCTTCGCCATCACGCGGAGAAATATCATCGCCACCTACCATGATTGAAAGCACCGGTAGCGGTAGCTCAGTGCATCAACTGATGTCACTGCAGCGCTTCTAACCGGAAGGTTCTAGGTTCCCACTCCCCACGGCGGCAGGATTTTCGACACTAGCTTTTCAGCTAGGTCGAATTCAGTTGCTGTCTGGAGGAGAATTCTAGCGGCCGGCTGCTCTGATCGGTAGTGTTACGTGATCAACACCAGGAGAATGCCGGAGCAGTACCCTAACAAACGGGCCACGGACCGCGCGCGATCTGTCCTTCCTCTTCCTTGTTCTATCCTCTCCCCTTACACACACACACTTACACTAACATGCACTACACTGCCACATACTCCGGGAGACCAGTCGGGAGCTTAGAGTTTGTCCCGGCTGGGGCGGTGCCCCGCTGGTGGGAGAGTCTTGGTTAGGGGGAATATAAAACCCCACTAGCCGACGGTAGGTCGGTGCCGGATCTCGCCATCCAGCAGGGGAAGATCACCGCCATCTCCCGAGAAAAAAATGCACTACACTAACGGGACTAATGACCGAAGCAGTTGACGCGCCCGGAAACACGAAAAAATCAATCAATCAATGATTGAAAGCATGCACTGCACTTACGTGACTAATGACCTTAGCAGTTGACGCGCCCGGAATCACTAATCAATCAATCAATCAGTGACGAAGACACGTTAGCCAAGAGAAATCGCGGATTGCTACAAGAGCTTTTAAGCATTCACTATAGACGTTAATACTTTGGAATAAAAAAAATAATTGTTCTGTTGTTCAATACAAAATTATTATTTGTTGAGAGAATGTAAACGCCAAGCAATTACACCTACATTTCATTTACACATTTGGTTGGTTGATTGATTGATTTTTTCGTGTTTCCAGGCGCGTCAATAGCTTTGGTCATTAGTTTCGTAAGTAATGTACTGCATGTTAGAGTAAGTGTGTGTGTGTGTGTGTGTGTGTGTGTGTGTGTGTGTGTGTGTGTGTGTGTGTGTGTGTGTGTGTGTGTGTGTGTGTGTAAGGGGAGAGGATATGACAAGGAAGCGGAAGAAAGGATCGCGCGCGGTCCATGGTGCGTTTGGTAGTGTACTGCTCCGGCATTCGCCTGGTGTTGATCGGCAAAACCACGGAAAACTACCGATCAGAGCAGCCGGCCACTACAATTCTCCTCCAGACAGCGGCTGAATTCGACCTAGCTGAAAAGCTAGTGTCAAAAATTCTGCCACCGTGAGGACCTCCCGGTCAGAGACGCTGCAGTGACATCAGTTGATGCACTGAGATCCCGCTCCCGGTCTACACATTTGGTATAAGTCACAAACCTTCTCGCCAGCCGCCACCCAAACATTGAGTCCGTGATCCATCCCGAGCTGACAGAGCAGGGCCTTGGAGCGCACTGCGGTGCAGGCGGCTGCGCCAAAGCCGGCAGTGACGTCACGGCCCTTCCGCCCGCGCGTCTGCGACGCTCGCGCTGCAGATTTGCTCGGAGCGCGGCGATAAAATATTTTAATTTTTTCGAGTGTCGCCGAGAATTAAATTTCGCGAAGGCTGCTCTTTTCAGTTGCTCGGCGCGACGTCTTACGGCCTTGTGTATCGTCGCTGTTTTTCTCTCTCTGGGGACCCTTAATTATGAGCCCGGCTTTCCATCCACGCGGCGCCGCCGGCAAAGCCGTGTAAGCCCGTGCCGCATCTAATGCGCTCCCTGCCCGCGTCCTTTGCCTCCGAGCCACTTGCTTTTGACGTTCTCCCACACTACCTACGCAGTAAAAAGAATTGTAATGTTGTGGCAGAAATCGGCGAGGTTCCGACAGAAAACCTCTTATTGTGGGGCCCTGGTAACGAAAAAACACTTCCTCTAATATATTGTGTATTCAGAATCCGCGTTTTGTGTTTTTTATGCCGAAAAGGTGCAGCACTCATATAAAATTGGTTGACGACAAACTTCTATCCGCCCTTCTCTCTCTGTCCATCTCTGGTCAACGCTAGAGTCTGAACCGCTCACCCGATTTTGATTGATTGATTTTTTCGTGTTTCCGGGCGCGTCAACTGCTTTGGTCATTAGTCCCCAAGTGTAGTGCATGTTTTTTTTCTCGGGAGATCGCTGTGACCTTCCCCCGCTGAATGGCGAGATCCGACGCCGACCTAATGCACTGTACATTTTTTCGAATGTTTGAGTAGTTTTCGCATAATATTAGCGGGAAATATAACCAATTTTTAAACAGTTATTTTTTAAAAAAGGTTTTAATTTCGCCATCTCTTCAATTTTCGCCAACTCTTTATATACTCAAAAATTAGAAAGAAATAATTAACATTGTAAAAGTAAAATATGCATCAGCGTTTTTTCTTAATAAAATATGTTATGACCAGGTCTTGAAATAATGTAAATAAAGATCTCCGAAGTTTTGAAAATTGCAAATGCACTTTCTTTAAGGAAAAGTGTAATTTTAATTGTGAGTCTGACAGTGAAGGAGTATTATGACTGGCGTGTTAAATGTAAGGACCTGAGTTCGAATCCCAAAGCAGAGAAAAATATTGCTGATTGGAAACACAAAGCTGATTGATGTATTATTATAATATTCGAATTCCGTTACAAATAATCCGATAAATTATGTGCAGTTTCGGTACCATTACTTTGTGGTTGGTGGCAAGAAGGAGGGAAATCACGGGACTTGCATGCAGCTGAGATTAAGAGTGTTGGGGTCCTTTCTTTTCTTAAGTCCGGTATACATGGTACAGTTGTCGTGCAGATTGGGCGTACAGAAAACGTGCAGTCCAGACTGCACGTTTTCTATAAGAACCTGTTCATACCTTTTCATGCAGAAAGCCTACCGTTTGACTTAAGCGCCCCTTGCGGCAGAATGATTCACTAACGGGGATCGGCCATTGCGATTTTGTGGTTAGGTGTGTCAAAGTGCGATTGTGTGAAGTGATATATTGTGATAAACATCCTTTCTTCCAATTCTTGACTTCCTATTTTTATACTCTATTCTCGTCGTGGTTAATTAACACCAAATAAAGGTCATAACCAGAACGCACACACAGAAATGCCACCACTGACAGTACTCGGACGACGCAATTCAGCTGATTCTCTTTAGACCCCCTAGCGGCGGCCTGTGGCGATTTGTGCAGAAAACGTGTAGACCGTGTATGCGGGACTTTTGACTTTTGTACTTGTGGTTTGGGATCTTGAAGTTTCTGTACAGAAACTGTATGAGAATTTCCACGAAAACTGTACCGTGTATACCGGGCTTTACGTATCGATATTTTTGTACTCGATTTAGGATTTAAAGCACCTGCGGTAGATACGAACATTTTGGTCACATGACTAACGTGGGTGTCGGTGAATGTTAAGTTCGCGAGTTTGATCCCAGGTAGGTAGTTGGTGTGATTGTTGATCTTCGACTAGTGTGTGTCCTCAGCCGGAATGAACTTCATTTGTTGGATATTTATAGTGGGGTATTTGATTATTTTTGGGAGAATTCCGGAGCAGTTACTTATACAATAGGTCACGTACCGCGTACTCTTCCTCGCTTATTCACCATCTACAGGGGCTTCGGCGAGCATTGGTTCTATCTTATAAATGAATGTCGGCCAAACATCGTTACAAAACCTAGTATCAGTTTCAATAAATATAAGAGAATCTATGCATATATTCAGGTCGTTTTTAACTTTCGACATAAGTAACTGTGGATTTATAAGAATCTCTAACCGAACCGATATTTATACCGTAATCTGTACCGGTGACAAACTGCATCCTTATCGAGAACAGTATGTTAGTGTTGTTTTCCTAATACATCACTGATGTATTCATATATTTACTTCCTGGTGTACAATATTGTTTGACGCTTTTACCACCGCCGTGTAATCTCTATTGTCTTTCTTATCGAGCGTTATTTGCTTCCGATCGTCTTGGTTTTTAGTTGCGATCCGTGGAAGGATCATATTGAAAACAAATAAAAAAAGGAAGCGAAGAAACGAAGATTGGATGAGAGGAAAGAGAGGTCAAGAGAAGCGGAAGGGGTAGAGAGAAGGCGTTTGATTGATTGATTGATTGATTTTTTCATGTTTCAAGGCGCGTCAATTGCTTTGGTCATTAGTTAGTGTAGTGTATGTTTTTTTTCTCGAGAGATGGCAGTGATCTCCCCCCCTGGATGGCGAGATCTAGCGCCGACCTACAATTGGCTCTCCCACCAGCGAGACACCGCTCCAGCCGGGACCAGTTCTAAACTCCCGACCGGTCTACCGGAATATGTGGTAGTGTAGTGCATGTTGGTGTGAGTGTGTAAGGGGGGAGGATAGGCCAAGGAAGGGGAAGGACAGATGGCACGCGGTCCGTGGCCCGTTTGATAGGGTACTGCTCCGGCATTCGCCTTGTGCTGATCGTAGAAACTACGGAAAACTACCGATCAGAGCAGCCGGCCGCTAGAATTATCCTCCAGACAGCGACTGAATTCGACCTAACTGAAAAGCTAGTGTCGAAAATCCTGCCGCCGTGGGGAGTGTAACCTAGGACCTCCCGGTCAGAGGCGCTGCAGTGACATCAGTTGATGCACTGAGCTACCGCTCCCGGTAGGAGAGAGAAGGCGTCCCCAATTCAGAAAACCTGGATTCCTCACGTACTCGACCTCCTCTCCGGGTTTTTATTTCATGAGAAAATTATGTTTTAAGGGAACGTATCCCCTTCCTGACAGCAAGCCATAAACTGATCATTTGGCAGGGCAGTGCCCATGTCAATGCAATTCAGTAAATTTCCTTGTGAGCGGCACTTGATTCCAGGCGCGTTTGCAAGCAGCGCTGCGCAACCCTGAGCCACAAAGGAGCCGGACGTTCTGGAGCACGCGACAAGCGGGCCGAGGGGGACGGGGGGAGGGGAGGGCTGGGGTGGGGGCGGGGCCAAGACGGAGAGCTCGGCGCGGCTCGCCCGCTCGCGCACGTAGCCCAGCTCCCTTCGGGGCTAACGTCGTTTGTCGAGAAAGAGGTCGACTGCGGCGCGTGCTTCCCCCTCCCCTCCCCTCCACTCCCCTCCCCCCCCGCGCCGCGCGCTGCCGCAGCACTTCCTATCTCACCAGCGCCATCGCACACAAATTCGGCGATATCCCGGGGCCATGGAGAGCGGCACGAGATTAAAGCCATGTTCAGAAACGCGCAGGTAAGTTGAATACCTTAAATTTGGGGCGGATACAACGGAAATTGAGTGGATGTTTCCGCGTAAATGAACGAAAGGATGGGAGACGAGGAATTTGCGAAGCGCTCTATATTTTAAACGAGATGAAGCAAAGCGATATACTTTATTGGATATAAAATGTCAAGCGACTGAGAAATCCGGTTGAAGCAAGCGAATGTTTGATTTAAATATTGGGCGATGTATTCCTTTTATATTTTCGTAAAAAAGGTCATTTGCATGCAGGGTATTTACTAAGCGTTATCTCTTATTAACATTGCAGCTCTTCTGTGATTCATCGTCTACGCACACATCCGTAAACACAAGAAACGTGAATGGTCTCTGGTTTTATGGTTTTGCGTTGTAATACTTATTTTCAAATAAACGAATATCTTGGGTATTTTTACTGACACATTTGGAGTTTTGTGTATCTTGCCTAAAATGAAATTTTGAGTCATCACAAGGCAAGAATCAATGAAATATCTTTTTGTTTGATTTATTTTGATTTCCTTCACTATGTTACATTCTATAGAGAGAACCCTAAATTTGGGCACATTGGCGCGTTACTTCAGCTCCTAGATTACAAGATTTTATTAATTATTAACTTCAAAGACATATTCTAAAGAAGTGAGTTTTCGTAATAATTCCATTATCATTCTCATTTTCATTCTCACCCAAACTACACTAACGTAGGCGCCCCTGTCCTTCGAGAGAATCGGTGAACAAGCTGATAAAAGGGAATACAACACTCTACGAGGAATGTAACATGTAAAGTAAGTCAAAAACTTCTAGAAATATCTTCATCCAAAATAGAATTTTCTTGTCACTACGTTTTTTGTTGCGCCCAAAGTTTGAAATCATGATAAAGTTAAGGATAGTGTTTCAGGGAACGCCCGATTTTAAGTGACAATACATTTATATATTACATAATACAACAATACAGTCCTCTATTATATCCACCATTTTAAGTCGCCATTCAAAAATAAATTTGTAAATTGTCAAAAGCATTAACTTATACAGTATTTTCAAATATAATATCTAAACATGGTACAGAGAAATCTTTGATGGAGATCGCATGTGAAGAAAACTATAGAACTTTCGGTGAAATTGGGATTTATTCGAAGCTCATATAAAAACATAACACATAGAGAAAAAGTAGGCATTCTTTACAAATATACAAACAGCAAATCACTTCCACTATAAATAAAATGATTCTAACCACTTTGTCTAATCTTTAGACCAGAATTTATCACATCGTGCACGGCTACCGCCTTGTTTGAAAATTTCTACTGATTCTCAACTTAAATTCTTTAAGATTTATTTCATTCACAAATTGGCTATCGTTAAACAATCAAGAATCTTTAACACATCATTACTAGGCACATGATATTTAAACGGAGTGACTACAGAATTTCAATATTACTGTTCATCATACCACTCCTAAAAGAAACAAATTTTATAAAGCCTTCGAATTTCCCTTCAAACTAATACACGCACTGTTCTGTTCAGTTCAAATTTCTCCCAATCTTTACATTGTATAATTGCTGCGAAACCCATATTTATTCCTTTCTCGGTCTCTGGCAGTTCTGCGGTTTCCTGCTACTAAATCCCGTCGCTGCTCTCAGGTTTCGTTAAAAACAATTGCACTGGTTACTTGTACGACGGTTCAGCTACCTCGATTTGTGGTGCGTGCCGCCGCCCAACCTCCACATCTCCTCGCCGCGGCGTCCCACGGCCGGTGCTCCCGCTCTCCGCTGTCCTTGCAGCGCAGGCAGCTGGCTCTTGCAACCGGGAGCGGTAGCTCAGTACATCGGCTGATGTCACTGCAACGCCTCTGACCGGGAGGTCCTACGTTCCAGGATTTTCGACACTAGCTTTTCAGCTAGGTCCAATTCAGTCGCTGCCTGGAGGAGAATTCTAGCGGCCGGCTGCTCTTATCTGTAGTTTTCCGTGGTTTCTCCGATCAACACCAGGCGAATGCCGGAGCAGTACCCTCCCAAACGGGCCACAAACCGCGCGCGATCTTCCCTTCCTCTTCCTTGTCCTATCCTCTCCCCTTACACTAGCATGCATTACACTATCACATATTCCGGAAGACCGGTCGGGAGCTTAGAGCTTGTCCCGGCTGCGGCGGTGCCCCGCTGGTGGGAGAGTCCTGGTGAGGGGGAAACCCCGCTAGCCGACGGTAGGTTGGCGCCGGATCTCGCCAACCAGCGGAAGAAGATCGCCACCATCTCCCGAGAAAAAACATGCCCCAAACTTACGGGACTAATGAACAAAGCTGTTGACGCGTCCGGAAACACAAAAAATTAATCAAGCAATCCATCAATGGCTCTTCCAACCCCCAAGAGCGCAAGGGGCCGTCAAGTCGTCCAACTCGGCACCTCCAGTCGTGTGGCGTCCACATTGGTTTGCACTAACACGTTTCTTCGTCTTCCGTGTCTCACAAACAAATCACGCTTGCAGAATTCCCTTTTGCTTGTGTCCGTCGCAAGCTTTTAGTTTCGACTGAATTCTGCAGAAACGAGCATCAATTGGATTGTCTGATTTACGAGCACCAGCCTGATACCCTGTACAGTCGCCTCTCTCCCTCGCAATGTTATAATGCCGGCACACGCGGGTTATATCTTATCTGCTAATCACGGAGAGTGTGTGTATATATATATATATATATATATATATATATATATATATATATATATATATACTCTCCTCAAGGAATGAATAAATATCCCAGATGCAGTTGTTGTGGCGCTTTGTGGCGGTTAATATGGGAACCCAAAATTTCAAAATTTGCTGGTGGTCTGTAGGGTGCCAACAAGAAAATTTCTCGCATTTTTCACATGTCGAATGGGATCCAATAAACCAACTACTTGAGACTAGGTTATTACAAGTAAAATTTCGAAGGACAGGTATTTCTTACGGAGAACGTATCAAACAAATCACTCAGTTCAAGAATGTTTCGAATTGTCAATAGTGGTCTTTGTATTAACCCTCCGCATACCAAGCTCTAAATGTAGCGCTGAATACAAGCAGGATTCACGAGTAATCTACACGGCTATTATGCACGACTGCTTGGAAATAAGAAGTAACTAACTCACACAAGAACATTTTGATCGTTTTTGACCAGTGAATATGTAATTAAAGACATATTTAACAGAATTCAGAAACTTTGTTTCTCTTTTAGTACAGCAGGACACTTGATCAAAATACTTCTTTTGGGATCATTCCTGTTTTAAGCAACTAATGCATACATTTATTGTTTTAGTGCTGTAATGTTCATTACGCGTAAATGACGAACACTCACTACTTCTTGTTCTACTCTTTCTGACCCTGATTGTCAAGCATGGCACGTATCTCCCAAATTAGGTTGAAGACGAAAAGTCAGAAAGAGCACAGCCCACAACTTCCTCTCTAAGCTAGCACTTTATTGCAGTTATTGTGTTTCTATTCATTCCTTTGTTTTTAGTTTCTCTTCAAAAAGGTTTGATAAGTTCTTGCCCCAGGACCAATATAAATTTTCTTCTTTTACATTTTATCCGTTATACAATTCCTTGACATTGTCGTTTGAAATGCAAAGACACACGAACTAGGAAAGTTCACTTCCTAGTACAGATAGATTCTGATGGGATAATTCAAATGAGTATCTACAAACTTGAAGCAGTTTCAATCATGCCATTAAATACTAATTCCATCAAAAGGTTGGGGTGCCATTCCAAGAAGTGTGGTCCTTAAAATAATTCATTTATAAAGAACAAAAATTGGTGACTTGGAATATCAAGTGGGGTACAAATGCCCCCAGTGCTTATTTTATAGTTATTACTCGTAGAAAAGTAAAACTATTATATTCTTAATTTCGTCATTATCAATTCAAAAATTTTGGTCAAAGTAACCAAATTTCAGTATCATAAAATAAGCGAAACATACATAATAAGAAAAACCTCATATTGGTGTACACGTGTACTCCGTTTGATATGCAGTACAAATCACCATTTCTCGTATCACAAAACCACCTTAACTAATGGTTCGTATTTCAAAGCCTTTCGGCTTATCCTGGCATGGGTGAGATGCGCAGGACGCGTAGAACTTGGAGAATATGACTGATGAGCAAGGATGGAATGAGATTCAGGGAAAACGAGAACTTCCACATTTTCTACACACCAGTCAAGGTGTTCTCAGAGTACACACAGAATGGTAGCCGCTAGAGCAAAGGATTCAGTGCCTGAGTGAATCAAGAGGCAGTCATGCAGAGTCAGAGTCAGACAAGATCGTTACTAAGGCCCGGCAATAAGAAGGTTTGGGGATTTTTTGTCTAAAATTCGCCGTTTTCAGGGGCACGGCGATTTCTCTTCTTATACAGAACGAGAATATAAAACAATGTTTTAACGGAAATCCGTTAGATTTGTATAATGCTTTTGCTCTTGCTAATTCTCTGCTTTTGCTCTGTTGAAGATTGCTTTTCCGTCGAAATTTAATTCCATAACTTATTTTTCTTTTCAATCTCTTCCCTTCTTTTACATCTCTTTCGCACTCTTCACTATCTTGCGTTTTGTCGGTTTTCGTTCTCTCTTCCCTCCGCTCTTTCTCTCTTTCCCTTTTCGCTGTTTTTACTTTCTTTCTTTCTCTTCTATCTTTCTTTTCTCTCTTTCCTTTCTCTCTGTCTTTTCTATCTATCTCATACCCTTCGCTCTATTTTTCCCTATTGTGTCTCTCTTTCCCTATTGTTCTTTTTCCTTACCTTTTTCCCTTACTCTCTTTTTCTATTCTTACTCTCTTTCCCTACATTCTCTCAGGTCCTATTTTTTCGTTTCCTTTTCTCTCTGAATTTCCCTTCTCTCTTCCGTTCCGATCTCTCTCTTTCTTTCCATTCTCTCTCACTAATGGGAGAATTACCACTTGCGTTTCCAACTTTGCTCAAGTCAATAAAATCGCTGTCTTCGCTACATTCACACAGAGGTCTTTCCATTACCTCTATTCCCCATCGCCAATCGGCCTTTATTATTCCTTTTCATGTAACTCGCGCTCAAGGCATTTACCGTTTTCTTCTTCTTTCTACGCCCCCCATTTCTTTCCTTACTACTTCTCCTTTGACACCCTTCCCTCCTCCGTGCTCCGGGTCGCTCCTTTCGCCCGCTGGCTCCCGCGCCCTGCGCTGGGCCCAGGCGCCCGGGCCCTTGAGGGGCCGCCCTTTGGCGCCGAGCGCCCTTCGCACCTGGGCCGTGCTTCATCGGGCTCCTCGGGGAAACCCCGGCGGCCTCACCCCCCCTCGCGCTCCGGCTCAGATGGCAGGCGAGAATCTGGTCCTCCGTTAAACATTTGGTCTCCCCTCTGGTTACTCATTAGAGTCCGTTTTTATTTTCATGGCCAACTAATGTAGGGAGATTATGCAGTGCTACAAAAAAACTACGATTTACATAAATTGACGAGAATAAGAAGTCCGCATACAAAGTATATCTGTAAGTATATGGGATGAGTACTTTAGAAACTTATTAAATGAAGGAAGATCAGATTTTTTGGAAGTATAAAAAGGGAAAAAATATTTCGGGCCAGAGAAATTACTGTAACCGAAGAGAGGGTTAAGAGATGCATCAAAGAAATGAAAGGCGGAAAGGCTCCGGTTCCAGGAGCAATCCAAAGCGATTTGATCAAGAACGGAACACCAAAGCTAGTGCGGATGACGACGAAGCTAATTAATAGATGTATATTTAAAGGCGATATATCACAAGACTGGAAAATGGCTTATATAACACCAATATATAAGAAAGGAAGGAAAGACATGTGTGAAAATTATAGAGGGATAGCTGTGACAAAATGTGCAGTAAGGTATATGGAATAATGTTATGAGAATTAATAGAAGGGGAATACAAGGAGTTCGAAGAAGACGAATAAAGTGGTTTTAGGGCGGGTCGATCTCGCATAGATAAACTCTTTTGTCTCTCCCGGGAGATGCAAGAAAAATGGCAAACGGGGAGACAACTTCATATGGTCTTCCTTGATATAGCAAAGGCCTATGATAGTGTGCCAGTCATAAAGTAATGGAAAGTTATGAATAATTTTAATGTAAATAAAATCTTAATAAATGCTGTGAAGGAATATTTTATAGATCAAAAGGGAAAAGGGAAATTAGGAAACCAGAAGATCCAAACGTTTCCTGTATCAAAAGGGCTGTGGCAAGGATGCTGATTGTCACCTACTCTCTTTAAAAATATGTTAATGCAGGGTTACAGATATGGAAAATAAAATGTGCTGCAATGGAATTTTAACTTGATAACACTCTACAAGTCGCTTATGATCAGGTGCTGATAGCGCAAGAACAGGAAGATATTGAAGATATGACTAGGAAGATAAAAGAGGAGTATGAGAAATGGGAACTAAGTCTCAACCTAGAAAAAATTTATACTGGACTCTAGGCAATACACATGACGAATTGACTTTGGAAACCGGATAAATAATAAGAACAGCAGAGGGCATAAAGTACTCGGGAACAACAATAGGGAAACGGAGTTTGTAGAAAAGAATGTGAAACCTGACTAATTAAAGAAAGAAACATTTTAGGAGCCCTAAACCCAAGGATCTGGGATTCAAATGTAAGCAAGACAACGATAATAAGAATGTAGAAATGTATGATTGAAAGGATTACATTGTAAGGAGCAGAATTATGGCATATTCCAGAACAACAGAGAAGAAAATTTAAAGCCCTGGAAATCGATTTCCTTTGAAGAGCGGTAGCATTATCTAGAAGGGAAAGAATGATAAATGAACGAGTTAAGGAGATAATGAATCTTCAAATAATATTATAGAGGAAAGTGAAAAGAAACAACTCACTTGATTTGCACATGTATAGGGAATGGATGAGAAAAGACTCCCCAAAAGATCATTAGAATGGCAACCAAGTGAAAGGAGAGAACGAGGAAGACTAAGATCAGGGTGGAACGACCAGATCAGAAAGATGATCGCAAAGTGAAAATTATATCCTGATTCCTGGAAAAACAGAGGCTGAAAAAGAAGATCAGGCATCGAAAGACCGAAGTAGCGGTGAAGAAATCCGCTAGAAGAAGAAGAAGAAGAAGAAATATTCACGTGTCACAACCTGGATACAATCCGCTCTCTGACGATTTGTAGGCCGGTTAGTAACCTACTTATCCACCCAGGTGCGCACCCTTTTGGAAAGAACGCCGTAGGTATCAGCAAAAATCTCAGAAATCAGATTGGGCGTTTCAAATCTTCCACGAGAACTAGAAACGGCGTGTAGGCGATTCGCGCGGGACGTTTACAAGTGATACATACGACTTTTCTTTTCTCTTTGTTTAATCGGAGGCTGGACTGCTTGATCTCTATTGTATTGTTCGGTAGGTTGTCAGCAGGTCAGCCTCGGTGGCGCGAGCCAAGACGGGAGCGGCTGTGGGCGAGAGGCGGAAAGGCAAGCGGAGGATGGTGTGAGGAGGAAGGGCGAATGGGCAAAGGGCGAGAAGAGGATAGAGTAAAAGGAGAGAAGGGCAAGAGAGAGGGAAAGGCCGCGAGAGGTGCGAGTGCGGGGAAAGCTGGGAGGGAGAAAGGGTGGAGAGGAAGGGTGAGGGGGAAGGGCGGAAAGGGCGGTGGGGGAAAGGGTCGGAGTCAGGTGTGAAACGCGGGGCCGCTGTTCAGGTGGTGCCTCTCGCGCGGAGCCCACTTAATTTGTTTCCAATTATCCGCGCCTCCCGGAGGCTCCTTAATTGTCCCTCATCGCTTCTACCCCTCCTCCGCCATCGTTGTTGGGTCTGTCCGCCTTCTCCTCCCCCCCGCCTCGGCGCTCCGTGCCCCAGGGATGCCCTCCCGGCTTAAGAAATTTTGTCCGGACGTTTCTGATTATTACCGTTACCTTGATTCAAGTTTGCCGTCGATAAAATAAGGAAACCGAAGAAGATTCACGCATGACTGCATGATGATTGTTTTGAATGTACACACCTTCACAAGCAGTCTCTACCTCCAGACGTAAATTTCCGAATGTTGGTGAACTTACTTTGTCCATCAGTAGTCGCGCTCAAAATAGTATCGCGTATGGTCGCTTAGTGGTTCATTTGATACCTTCTCCGCTTGTTTCAAATGGGCTACAATGATTGCATTGCATAGTAGCCCATTTGAAAAGAAATATTGTGAGAATTCTTCTGTGAAAAGAATCATCTAATTATAAAGACTGACAAGGGTTTCTTAAGCTGTTGTCTATATCAATAGTAAAATATTTTTACTTTATTAACTTGTTGGCACAATATAAATGTTACGAAATGCTACATAAATATACATGTGTTATGCTTTTAAATAATTATATTCAGAAAATAGGAATCGATGAGTGTGCTATGCGTTTTGTGCACTTCATATATTTTGTCTGATGTATTAAACATAAAGAAGATTTTCAAAATGTTTCACTCATTTTGAGGTAATGTTCTGAATGTGTTTCAGTGTCTGCATGAGATGATCATCTTACATGGGGTTGTATGTTTTGGGCAAACCCACAACACACAATTTACACACTTCTATTGAGTGCTTATATTTTGTAAGATGCTTTAAAACTAATTCCATCTCATTTCGAAATGCCGATGGTTATTTGCCTGGACGACTTTAATATTGCAGCAAGATAATATATTCGGAGCAGAGCTTTCAGTTTTATTCATCGATAAATTTCGTATCAAATTTCCGCTGAGAATGATTTATGATCATGTTTATGTATGTGTCAGTAAGATACTCTGCAACATTTTTTAGTCCAGAACAATGCCTGACAGGCAGTGAAGTTTGAAATTGTGCATGGAATTTAGAAAGCGGACCGACCCCAATTTATTTCAATTTACTGCCGTTTTTGCACACATATTATCTATTTGTATTACGATGTACTTCACCGTCTTTAGTACTTGCTTTCTGTTCGCATTCTCTGTCGTGCACTGATTCTAGAAATTAGTTTTCAGCACTGTTGACTTCACCTTCCAAAACATAAACGCACATTTCTTCTTCCTCCTCTTCCAATCTCTCTCATATTGGCCTTTCAGTAATGCTGACTGATCAATAAGAAGCACTTGAGAAGTATCGTAAGTGGAGTGGATGAAAAATACACACCAATAACTAGTGGGATTAAAAATACACACCAAAATCCTATCAACTCCTGCTGGAAACAGAATTGCACAGACTTTATCGTACTAGTTAGTTTTCTAAACTCTTTAGTCTGGACTAGATTTTCGATTTTGCCCCATCCTCTCCCCAGCTGTCATCTGAGACCACCCAAAAGACGTTTCTTCACCTTTTCACAATTTTTCGGTCCCCTAACAACAGAATTGAAATATGACTATGAAAATATAATAACAGAGTAAAAATAGATCCTATACGAAAATTACCGTTGACAAATTTGGAGCCCTTTTTATAAAATATTACATGAGCCCTTTTGAAAATGCACAATTTTAAGTTCATTTTGACATAAAAACTTGCAACTTTTCGAGAAACTTCGTTAGTAATAACTTAAAGCACTTTTACTTTCTAAATGCAACGATGTTTTCCGATCTCCCATAGTAAAAATATTCTTGACATGGAAGATATATCAAAAAGATATTTATGTAATTTTTTTAAAAAACAACAAAAGAATGCAGAAAATGGATTTGATGTCACATATAGCGCGTTTAGTGCTAACCGTAGAGAAATTTTAAAGAAGAAATTGTAGCCGTTTTTAAGAAAATAACGTTAGAGCGTTTCTAAAAATGCGAAATGTTGAGTTCATTTTCTCAGAAAAGTTTGAGTTTTTGAGAAATTTTATACCGCATCATTTTAAGTACTTGTTTTCACATATACAAAAATGTAATATAAATCCCCGATAATGGAAATATTAACATCGTGTGAGAGACAAAAAAATACGTCTGTAAATTTTGAAACAAAAAACAAGGAATAGAGCAAAACAGCGTTTCTGTCATGTGATACAATATACTTAACATTATCCGTACAAAACGTTTGAAAAATTTGGAGACATTTTTCAGAAAACCTTTTAAAAGTTATTTAAAATTGGCCATATTTCACTCAGTATTTTTTCATAAACTACTAAACATTTCAAAAAACATATGTTACATTAAGTTCCCTGACACCGAATATTTGGTAAATTCTTGTTTCTGTATGTAATAAGTAACTTGCTGTAATAGTGTAACTTTCTGTAGCTGTGTAGTCTGCTAGAATTGCGTTCAAGGAACATGAAATTTGCTTAAAATTGGTGAAACGTCCTCTGTCGGTCAGTCCGTGTGAGAACAACGCTACCGGCTAAACAGTAAATAGAATTTTCGTAAAAAATGTTTTACGAAAATAATTTTTGCATACCTCAGTCGATCTGGGCAATGTTCAATTCCCATGAATATGAAACGAATAATTTTATTGGCGGAAGGGTAGTTTACATTACGACTCAACTATGTTTTTAAAATTTTCACAAAAATAGGTCCAATTTTTTTATTCACATTTCATGGATAGAACAAATGCAGCTTATGTAAATGGACCAGGTCTTATTTTCGTTGAATTCTATGAATTTTCTAAATTACAAAAGTCAAACATTTTAAGGGCGTCTTCGTGCATCTACAATATTAAAGATAAAACTTTTTCTTAACAAGATATACTCTTTAGAAGTAGATATTAAAATGATGTTATTCTCATGGTTTTCAAATTATAATTTCAAGCAATTTTGCTCAAAATAAAGTGAATTATAAAATCATGATTTTCTCAAAAACGGCTCGGTTTGGGTTGGGAAAAAACAAAATGATACACTAAAATAAACTTAACGTCATATTAAACAGTACAATAAGCACTATCCATTGGAAAATTTTAAAGAAAAACTATGAAGCCATTTTTGAGAAAATTTTGAAAATGTCCCTAGAGCTTCATATAAAGTACCCCCAAAACTTAATGAATGTATTTCAAAATCGTAGAGCTTCGGCACACGCAAAAACGACAAAAGTTTCTTCAATTCGGAAAAAATCCTATTCATGGTTTAGGCGCTAGGTTTGTTCACATACACCAGACAAACACACATACAGACAGACGGATGGATGGAGGACGGACGTTTTGCTTCCAATTGGTTTTTCAGCATCAAGGATCCACAAAACCATGATTCTGGCTCAATCGCGTGTTTGAGGATTTTTTTTCTTAATTTAGCAACTAGATTTATCCACTTTTTAGTTATCAAGGCTCGGCAATTAATTTTTGTCCTCGAAAATCGCGCAGTATTACATAACTTTCTCTCTACTACACATTACGCTGTATATACATACGTATACGAGAAAGTAATAATTTGAGACTGTTCTGGCAACGCCCAAGGCGAACAGATATTAAGAAAGAGGTTAATAAGTTAACACGTAAGATAAAAAACTGTCTTGATAATTTACGTCTACAGAATTGCAAAAAATTTATTGCGGAAATCCATCCCAACTCAAGGCACCTCTAGTGTACTGTTAAGTCTCGTAAAAGAAAAAGTAAAAATACCGCATTTACGACATGGCTCAGAATGTTTTTATGACAAAGAAAAATCAGAAATCTTTGCTGAACATACAATGACAGTCTTCCTCGACGTAAGTCAGGCATATGACAGTTTGGCGGCGACGCCGCCTGTACAAAATGCAAACTTTAGGTATACCTGAATACCTACTAAAGACCACGGAAAGTTTCCTCACGACCAGATCGTTTATAGTTAAAGTCAACACAGAAAACATTTTCCCCACACACTTTTTCCGAAGGAGTACCACAGGGTTCAGTTCTCTCTCCCTTACTATTTAACATTTTGAGTCATGACTTTCAAATCCAAAGCGATTCCAACGTTGCTTTATACGCTGATTTATTCATTGCTGAATTCACTTCTCACAGTGATATCATAAAAGCGAAGGGTTAATATTCAAAACGATCTAAAATATAGTATTAAATGGGCTCAGAAATGGAGAGAAAAGCTAAATCATACTAAATGTGAAGCAACGATATTCACATTTCACCAAGCAAAAAATCCCCCCGAAATGAACAAGAGAAATCACATCCCGTGAACCTCTTCACCGAAAAGTACCTAAGAGTATTATTTGACAAAAGACTACCATGGAAACCCCACATCCTCGCAACTGCTAATAAAGCTTTGGTTAAAACGTCCAAATTATTCCATTAATTAACTCGAAATCCGAATATTTACTATACAAATCAATTATTCAACCCCATTCTATGCATGTCCAGTATAGGGCTGCGTAACACCCAGTAACATAAGTTCATAAGAAAGGCACCATGGTTTATTCCAAATTCCCAAATTCATTGCGACTTAAATATATTACCACTAAATGAACACAATGGTGCTACAGAATTGCATAGACTTTCTCGTAGTAATTTTTTCTCATGGCGTGGACAGACTTTCCGGTCTTGCTCCATCCTCTTGCCTCCTGTCATCTATTGCCACCCAAAGTAATTCTTCTTTTAAAAATTTTATAGCGAGAAAACAATTTACGCGAAGGAAATATCTGTCTTGAATTTTGTAGTTGTAAGAAGACGCCGGAAAAATTCTAACTTTTGCAATTTTCAAAAACCCAGAGTTAACCTTGACAATCGAACCAACGTCACCTTTACAAGTGTACTTTACTTTATTCTTACAAGACATTCAAAGAAGAAAATTAGAGCCATTTTTTAGAAAAGTTTGAAAATGTCGCAGAGGCTACAAGTAGTGTACCCCCAAATTTTAAAGAATGTTTTTCAAAATCTCAAACTTCAACAGGAGCCAGATGGGCAAGGGTTTCTTCAATTTGGAAAAATCCTAAATATGGATGAGGCGCAAGTAATATTCACAGACGGACGGACGGACGGACGGACGGACGGACGGACGGACGGAAGTAAAAAAACGGTTTCGGCATCAGGGGACCGCAAAATGTGTAATTCCGTTAAAATCTCGAAATCGATTTTCCACAGCATTACATATCTTTCTCTATACTACGTTAATTACTCTGTATATACGTATGTATACGACAAAAAAGAATTGGCAAGGGGCGAGCTCATTGCATCAATTGATGTCACTGCAGCGTCTCTGTCCGGAAGGTTCTAAGTTCCATTCCTGACGGATTTTCGACACTACCTTTTCAGCCAGGTCGAATTCAGTCGCTGTCTGGTGGAGAATTCTAGCGGCCGGCTGCTCAGATCGGTAGTTTTCAGTGGTTTCTCCGATCAACACCAGGAGAATGCCGGAGCAGTACCCTAACAAACGGGCCACCGACCGCGCGAGATCTTTCCTTCCTCTTCCCTGTCCTATCCTCTCCCCTTCCACACACATACACACACACTAACTTGTACTACACATAATCCCAGAGACCGGTCGGGATCTTAGAGCTTGTCCCGTCTGGGGCGGTGCCCCACTGGTTGAAGAGTCCTGGTTTGGGGCAAACCCCGCTAGCCGACGGTAGGTCGGCGCCGGATTTCACCATCCAGCGGGGGAAGATCACCGCCATCGCCCGAGAAAAAAATACATTACACTTACGGAACTAATGTCCAAATCAGTTGACGTGCCCGAAAACACGAAAAAACGAATGAATCAATCAACAAGTCCGAAAGTAAATATCGCATACAGTTTTCTTATAACATCGTGTGTATTATCTGGCACACCCGTCGACCATTTACCAGCGCCACCAAGGGAGAGGTGGGCTGCTTTGAGAGTGGCCTCGCTGGCCGGCGCCTCGAGGAGAGAGCGTTGATCTGCTGTGGCTGAGGCTCGTGCTGCGCCCACGGCGTCTGCGGCGGGACCCCACGCCACCACCGCTGGCGGTTGGCGCACTCGCGGCCCCGAGCCGGGCGCTGGCGGTGAAGCTCCACGAGCAGGAAGAAGAGGAGAAGCAGGAGAGGAGGAGGTGCAAAAGGAGGTCCTCGACGGCGGTGGAGGAGTGGGAAAAGGAGAAAATGGTGAAGGAGGAAGAGGGGAAGGAGGCGGCGGCTGTGGAGGAGGAACAGTAGAATGGGGAAAAGGCGAAAGCGGGGAAGGAGGAAAGGGAGGTGATGAGGGAAGGGAAAGGGAGGAGGAGGGCTGCAGGGCGACGCCGGTGTGTCCGCAGTGGCGGTCACCGGCGCTGTGAGCGGGCGAGCTCGTGGACTGGAGTGGAGTGGTGTGGTGTGCGGAGGGGACGGGGCGCCTGCGGGTGCGGTCGCGGCGGTGCAGGCGACAGGACAGGACAGGCGAGGGACATCGGTTGCGGGGACGGGACACGGCGCGCGGCGCAGGTAGGCCACCGCCCTCGCTCTCCACCCACGCGGTGCTCTAGTGGGACACTACCCGCCGACAGGGAAAACGGTTCTCCTACAGCAAAACACGATTGATTGATTCAGTGATTTTGTCGTGTTTCCGGGCACGTCAACTGCTTTGGTCATTAGTACCGTTAGTGTAGTGCGTGTTTTTTCTCGGGGTATGCACGGTAATCTTCCCCCGCCTCATGGCGAGATACAGCGTCGACCTACCGTTGGCTACTGGGGTTTCCCCCTAACCAGGACTCTCCCACTAGCGGGACACCGCCCCAGCCGAGACCAACTCTAAGCTCCCGACCGGTCTCCCGGAATATGTGGTAGTGTAGTGCATGTTAGTGTATGGGTTCCATGGGTAGTGTTTATAATACATTTAAATTTCATTTTGATACATTCATTAGTTTACTTTAATAGGTTCATATAGATGAACAGAAAGACAACAATAGATTTGACGTGACTTACATTTTAGAATTCGAATGAGAGTATTGAAAAAATGTTTAAAAGTTGCAAATTTGGAAAAGCACACACCCGTTTATTTCTCTGAATTTATTGTATTTGTATAAGTGCTTCAAATAATTTTCAATAAAGTTTTTCTAATGCTCAATATTCATTATTCAACACTCATTAAATTAAAATCCCTGCGTGGGCTTCGAACCCGATTTCTTTAGCCCCAAAGTGCTGAATTCCTACACACCTTATCCACCTTGACCTTCCATGTGGAATACGAGCATACAATTTTAAATGAGTCAAGACATAACTGTTTAAGATCTATAATTAAAGAGCCGGGAATTTTTGAAAATGTAGAAAAATTTCCTTTGGGCAACAAAAGAAGGCTGATGGAAAGACCTAACCGAAACGTCCAGACTAAAAAGACTAGAAAATTAACTAATGATAAAAATCATGTGCCATTCTAAAGCACCACTAATTTATGTATCAACCTTAAGTTGTTACATACGAAGAGAAACTTAAATGAAAATTTTTTGTAGAAATTGCATAGATTTCAGACACTAACTGAGCGAAATCGGCTCTTTTAAAAAAAAATTGAACATGGACTTTTTTAAAGATCTGATTTTCGAAAAATCAGAACAATAACCGACAACGGGAGTAGAGTCATATTTTTACTGTCCCTTACTGCATTTAAGATGAAAATTTAAAAAAAGATTGGAGCGGATTTAGAGAAAAAATATTGCCTATATTTCACGAAAAATTACACGGAAACGACTCATATTTTCGAAAAATTGAATTTTTTTTTCAAAAAAATTTCGAAAATATAGCGATGGTAAATTATTTTAATATATCATTACCAAGCTATATTAATATGTATGCATCGAGGTCTCCGACTTCGAAACATTCGTCACTCCATTCAAACATCAGATACGAGAAAACTCAAAGAATCCTGGAATATGCCACAACTTTATAATTTAATATGGTGGGCGAACAAGTCATCCCATACGGGAAAAATACCCACAGCACGCAATGCGGAGCTCCGACTGCGAGAGGCCTCGTTCTTTGAAATCCGCGTGCGTAAGCTGCCGGGAGACACAGCGCATCCTTTCCTCTCAAAGCTCATGAAACTCGCGGCCGCGTGCTCTATGGCAGCGGCGGTAGATCTGGTTTAGGTCCAAAATAAAATTTAATTAGGAAGGTGTATTTGCGTGATCCCGCATCGCGCGACGTAAAAACAAGCGCCGGGCGGCTGGCGAGCGCGGAGGCGGGTGGGAAATGGAGGCAGCGCAGCGCACGGGGTTGCCGCGGTCGAGCTCTGGCTGAGTGCGGGTAGACAAGCGCAGATCAGTGACCGCCAGAGGCGAGCGCACGGGGCGACGCTCCTCAATGATTGCAAGGAGGCTCCGCAGCCCTACGCAATAAAATACATTTCCGTAAGTAATTTCTATTCCTTATTTCCTACTTTTTTAACTGATTATTTGGGGAACTGATGCATATTAATTGGGGAAGGGGCTCTGTCTATATCATCCTCTCAATATCATCCTATCATCCTGGTTTAACATAAAATCAATAATTAGATCAATAATATTTGACTAATTGATATTATTAATTAACTGCATAATTTAAGTTATAATGTCATTATCCTTAATGTGTGTTTTATTTAATTTCAAGTAAATGATATCAAATGCAAATAAAGTAAATTAATGGCAGGACGGAAATGGGCCGTATAAAATATATATATATATATATATATATATATATATATATATATATATATATATATATATATATACACTAACTTCAAGTTTGCCGGTAGTAGAGTAAGGGACTAATTACTGTTTACATGAGGTCACCGTCTCCTATATTTCTCGCAACTCACGCGTAATTCGAGGAGGAATCTACTAGAAAAGGAAAAAATAACGTTGTTTCACAACTAATATTTCAAAAGCACTCACCCAAACTTGTACTCCATGTAACGAGCAAATACTGTCAGAAACTGTTATTATTAATTTTCCCCTACATTACGAGTTTACCTGAGGTAATTTTTTTTCTTTCATGCGAAATACTTTTCTGTGAGTCACTGCTTCCCACACTGCATTTAATGTAATGTAATATAATTTAATGTAATGATGTGACTTCCACACTTTAGAAACTTACGTGTATGTGACTATATATATATAAATATATATATATATATATATATATATATATATATATATATATATATATATTGTTGTTCGAGATCTGTAAACTCTGAAACCATGTGACTGATATCAATGAAAATTGGTACACCTACGTGCTTTTTTGTGGAGAAGGTTTTTGTGTAGTAACTAAATTAGATGAGTTCAGTTAAAAGCAATTCTCAGTCCACCTGGGCTTTATTGTTGCTGGGCATTCCCGTGCGACGCGAGGCGAGTCCCAAAGACAACACGCGCGGAGCGTGCGGAGGCCAAAGGAATCGGTAGAGAGAGAGAGAGAGAGAGAGAGAGAGAGAGAGAGAATGAGAGACAGACAGGAAGAAAAGGGAGAGAGCAAGGCAACGTCTGTCGAGTCCTGCTGCTAATTTATAGACGTTATTTTAAAGTACAATTGTCATTTTTCAATGATTTTGTAGGGATATTTTAATTTTTACGTTCATTTACCGGTGATTGCTTTTTAGACAGACACCATGAAAGTGGTTACTTTTAGTACATGTAAAGCATGCTAAACGTTCAAATTTTAGGATTAATGTTAATAGTCCAGTCGGCAGATATTGAGAAAGGGGGTAACTTGAAAACAGGTAATAAAACACTTCATCTTTGGATACGTTGTGTAGCCAGGCAGTTGTTAAAACCACAAGTTTTCGACCTCTCAGACATGAGCTAACTCCGGGGGCCCAAAAATCTGTATTTTCGAACTTCTTTCGTATTTTTCTCTGTAACTCTTTAACTTTAATCCATGTAAAAATGATTCAAATCAATTTTAAAGAGAATAATTTCCTAACACTTTTATATAAAACTTTTTTCGAAAGCAATTACCAAACGAGCTACAGCTTTTCAAAAAAATGGTATTTTTTACATCTTTCCAATGCGTGCGCAAAAATACTCAGATTTGTGATGTTATTATCAATAAATATAAATATTATTACATGGAATAATAATGTTTATCTCACTGTTAGGGTAAATATTGCCTCATAACAATGTGTCATAAGTCAAAAGATCTCCTATATGACCAACATACAAGGACATCTCTTTATAAGTCGTTTCTGGTCCTAAGCTTTGGATGTACGCAGTAGAGACAGGTTGCCTTAGTTACGGACTGTAAACAACATGGCACCGGAGTATAAATGTGAACCAACGAGATAGAACAATAGAAATCTAAAGAGCGATAATGAGCCCGCCATACTTAAAGCTTTTTGAAACAATCGCATTGTTTTCTGTGGGCAATATCAGAATATTCGCGTAACGATAAATTCGATACAAGTGCATTTAGAAGAGAAGTAACATTAAAAAATGTTGAGTTTAGTCTACATTAATTTAGAGAATATTAAGTTTAATTTTACTTGTTCGTAGTACAAGATAATTTTGGGTAGGTACTGTCTTATTATTGATACGATTTTCAAATATATTTTAATTTGTACAGTTTTGATTATTTATTATAAAATGAAGTTTATATCGTTACGAAAATGTGTTTAACGTTAATTTGAGACCAAACCGCTGGTTCCAAAATTCAATATGAAAACAAACAAATGTTTAAATGTATTTTTTATAACTGTTTTGTTACTTTTTAATGTAATAAATACATCTTTACAAGCTCCTACAGAATATAATAAATCTGGATTAAACTGAGTTGAAATCCACAAACAGTCAATTCTATTTTTAATTATGTAAATATTAATATAATTATACATTAGGCAAGAACGTAAATTAACGTAACGTAAATTATTCTTCCGATATTTTTGTGGGTTCTATTTGTGCAAATTATGTGCCCAACAAAGGGAGAGAACTCTAATGTCGCCAATCTACAAACATTATGTCAAAAATCCGCCGAAATCATGTAGTTGTAAGCAGGAACGCGTAGCAATTCTAACTTTGTTTTGCCAACAGAAAACGTGGTGGTCAATAGTGCAAATTTCTTCACACAGAAGCGCTATATTTGCACACACTTCCTCTCTATAAAACCCAAGCTCGTTGATGTGAACTATGGAGTTAGGAATACATGGCGATGGCATTAATAACATCTGTCATTTTCCGCAAGTGAAGCCAGTCCGCCATTTTGGTGTGGCCAAAACACGATAATAAATGGTTAGTACCATTTTTTAATGCAATTTAATAATCTACTGAATACTGAACAGTATAATAAATAAAATGGAGAAGCTTCATTACATGATTGATTGATTGATTGATTAATTTTTCGTGTTTTCGGGAGCGTCAACTGCCTTGGTCATTAGTCCCGTTAGTATAGTGCATGTTTTTCTCGGGAGATGGCGCTGATGTTCCCCCACTGAGTGGCGAGATCCGGCGCCGACCTATCGTCAGCTAGTGTGGTTTCCCCCTAACCAGGATTCTCCCACCAGCGAGGCACTGCCCCAGCCTAGACTAGCTCGAAGCTCCCGACCGGTCTCCCGGAATATGTGGTGGTGTAGTGCATGTTAGTGCAAGTGTGTGTGTAAGGGGAGAGGATAGGACAAGGAAGAGGAAGGAAAGATATGATAAAAACTGAGATCAGACAACACATATTTTACAGAGAGAAAGACAATGCCCTATGCATATATAGCATTGAATAGTAAACAGGCGACGTACTCCTCACCGGATGATTCGAAAAAATTCATTAAGAAACAAAATATGAATAGTGGAATATTTCTGAATACCAAGTGATAGGCTTTCTTTCTGTTTACAGACACCGAGCCCGCAAGATCGAAAATTTACGTGTTCCTTCAGTGGAGGGACTGCGATAGCAGACCTGGCGTTGCGCGTGTCAGGAGCATTATAATGTAGAAATAATATCGTTTTTAATTTCAGAATTGTTTAACAATATTAGATGTTCTGCAGACAATGTTATGCACGTTTATATTCAAGTAGTCGCCAAAAGTAGATTCGCAGGGAATGTAGTTTTAGTTCTGGGACGTATGATAGGAATTAGTGAGTTTATTTAATACAGACGAAATGGAATTATTTCATTCACGCTAGTAAAAGTAATTGGATTAAGGCACCCACGCGTAGTAATTGTGTACGCAAGTGTATTTTGGTTGGGATATTTTGTTTAATCATTATTCAATAGAATTGTTTAATAATTAGATATTATTTATATAATCGTATCAGTAATTTCATGTTAGGGAACGCATTAAATAATGTGGGGAAAATGTGTCGAGGAATGTTTTAAGAAAGAAGAAAGGAAATGTCGCGAAAGTCTTGGAAATTCATTACGCCAGAGCAGAATCCTCTGAGAAATACGACGAGAGCATCTTCTGTAAGCGATAAAGCTTGTTTTCTAAATTCGAAGGATTTAATTCAGAAATAATCATTTATTTTAAATTGCGCAATGAAGCCGGTTATTTGTAAAATATTGTAAAAAATCATTAGAGTGAGCTCAAATTTTAACAAGTTGTTTTATTTCATTTTGACAAAATAAATATTATATTATTTTCTCTATAATAAAGCTGATTATTTAGTAGAGATATTGCTATCAATATAAGTGTAACATAAATCTCCAGAAATTGTCGCTTCATATGAACGGTCTCTCAGCATACGACACCGCAAATGGTAAGTAGTCGTATGTCGGAACCCAGGAATAACAATATCCATAATGTCAGAGAGAGTTTAATACTAGGCGGCATAATAGCCACATTTGGGATGTGGAATTGCATTACTTACATTACGCACGAGCAAAGCAGGGCAATATTAACGAAAAAGTATTATGAGTAATGCAAATACACCCGTGAAACTGAAACACGAAGAAAGAAACTTACTATTAAAATGAAGTTTATTCTACAGATTAGGAATATCACAATATACAAATGATCAGAATTGCAGAAGTGTACCTGCATTTTGACCTTGAGTATTTAGTTCGGTGTGAAGCCGCCATGCGCTGCCATCGAGCCACAGAGAGCCTGGATATGCTGTTTGGGAACACTCCGCCACGCTGTTCCTAAAATTGACCACAAAGCATCGACAGGAGCTGGAGGAGGACCAGAACGAACAAGTTGCCGACCGATCGTATTCCAGACACGTTTGATGGGCGACATGTCAGGTCATGAACGGTCAGACCAAGGAAGCAGTGGTACCCGTTGTTCTTCGCAGAAAGCTTCCAAATTCCTCGTCCCATGCGGTCGGGAATTGTCCTGCTGAATTATGGCTTAGAGAGCTGCTTGCACGAGGGGCAACTCCTTGGGCTCTAAAACCTCCCTGATGTAGCTGCTACTGTTTATATTGTACTCAATGAGATAAGATCGTATATAGCAGCCATATACGAAAAAATCGAAATAAATTTTTTTTTATGAGCTGAAATATATTTGGAAATTAAATGCTTCCAGAAATATACCCACTCATGACATCGGTGGAAGATCTTGTCAGAAGAGGTTCCTCAAACACGTGGCAAATTTTACGCATGAGAATGCGTTCTGAACAAGAGACAGCGCGTTTGTCTGCTGCTTACTGTCCATATTTTCTGGAAATGCGATCTTAAGTCTAGAAATAAGATTATTTTATTTTCCCTTGACAGAACATATTCTCAAAAAATCTTGGTAGATGAGCCCGGAATGAATAGCCGAGGAACCAAAAGTATAGTAACAATAAAAAGAACGCCGGCCCGGTGGCGCAGACGGTTGTCGTGTGCGCCGAGGAGGCGGCAGATCCTGCGTAGGCCTGGTCGTGATTTGTGATTGTCCTTTCACCCCTCGAAATCTTATCACCTCATAACTCAATGCGTAACAATCTTCTCTTAGCAAGGGATACAGCCGAAAAGCTGATCCCCACAATGACACGTTAGCCTCTCTCCAGGATAGAATACGACTGGGCTTCGGAAGAGAACGTGTAGCGTGATCTGTAACAGTCAATACGCCAATAATAATAATAAAAATAGTAATAATAATAATAATAATAATAATAATAATAATAATAATAATAATTTATTTGGAAATTAAGTGCTACCAAAACATACACACTCGTGAAATCGGCGGAAGGCCTGGTCAGTAAAAACTTCCTTAAATACTTAACAGAACTTAAACTACCCAAAAAAGTTCTGGACATTGGGCAGCGCGCAGTTTTGTTGCAAACAGTCCATATCGTTAGAAAATTTCTATCTTAAGTCCAGATATAAGATGAAGTTCTTCTTCTGTGACTGAACCTGTCCCCAAAACAACTCTGGGGAAGGTGAGCATTTTTACCAGCAAAAACAGCTGAGAAAAAGTAGGATAATAATAATAATAATAATAATAATAATAATAATAATAATAATAATAATAATAATAATAATAATAATAATCCTACATGAATCCCTAGCTGAACTGCAACTGAAGAAGGGGTTATACATCCATATGCAAAAGATTGTCATACTGGACACATGTAACATCGTGAGGAAGTTTCTGAACATTGATGGTTGATCCAGTGCTGATTATGACAGTTGGAACGTGTATCTCTTGTTCACGGTAACCGAGATGAACGAGAGGAAACAAGTTAAATTGTGATGGTGATGATAATGATAATAATGATGATAATAATAATAATAATAATAATAATAATAATAATAATAATAATTTCTTTGGCGTGTACAGGAGTGCGACGGGCGACGGCGGAGCAGGTGGGGGAGCAGGGCAGTGGCAGCCGTGGAGACCGCGGGGTCCAGAGGTGGGCCGCCCTACAAAAAGGGTGGCGCGTCTGCTAATGCGCGCGCCGGCCGGCAGCTGTTTGGGGCGAGTTCCGATCCGCTCGCGGTGCTTTAATTAACAACTCTCCCACTCCCTGCCCCGCCCCGCCCCGCCCCCTCCCACGCCGGGCCGCAATTAACCTTTGATTATTTCCATTATAACCTCCGCGGTGTCAGGGCATTTGTAGGCGGCGACGGGGGCCGCAGGAAATCGATCCCGGTCTTTGAATGGGCTTGAAATGGTTGATTGCCTTTTGTGTTTTTACGATTCTAAGCGATTATTTTGCCTCATTGAAAGAGCATCACAGGCATCAGGAATTTGGTTTTATTTTGAGTTTTTTCTATCGCGGAAAACAACCATTCATATATTTTATTCTAATATAAGATTTTTTTAACATTCAGAATCGTCATAAAGTCTTAGAATATTCGCATTGCGGTACGAGGGAATATAGACTCTGCCCACTATTATCCGTTTAGACTGAAGAGTGAATAGACGTAGGTAATCTATGCATGTTCTTGAATGTGGTCAAAATATTTCATAGCATTTTTGTGTTTTTATGATTGTTGGTGATTTGTTTCTCATCGCTGAAAGAACCTCATATTACTTTCTTCAGAGAGAGTTTTAGAAGGTACTGAATACTAAACGTTCTAAGCAGTATTTTAAGCAGTTGAAGGGAAATGGGCCTACAATAGCTGAAATATTAGAAAACATAATATGTAACATAATTGTTACCTATAATTTTAAATTGGCATTACAATAATACAATAAAGTATGTGCAATAATTTAATAATCTCTCGTTTTCATACTAATGCTTTTCTAATACCTCCCGGCAGTATTCTTGATCAAAACATGTTTGAAGTTTTCTCTGCCGGAAATACTTTTGCAGGAACAGCAAACATGTATTTTCCGTTTACCATCCTGAAACCAATGTCATGAATGTCAGTATGTCTAGACGTTCTTCCGAATCATTTAATTATAAATATAATAAAATATTACTCTAGGATGTAAATAGACAAATTCATTCAATGGAACTACATTGAGAGATTTAGACTCAAGACATAAAATGTAGCTTTGTATCTTGAATTCATTATTTTCAATACTTATGTAGAATGAAAAATATGAAGTTAAAAGAAGAGGAAATTTTTTTAAAAATGTTTGTGAAGGCATAAAAATATAGGTAACAGCAATTGAAAGGCTTACTAATGTAACTGATAGGTTGTCTTTCTGGAATCCGCATCACACGAAACAGGTCTTGACGAACACCTAAATGTTGGAAGTAACCTGTATAATCATCATTCATAAGTCAGTCGATAAGACAGTATTAGTCGGGTTATGTAATCTTACATTTATGTCTACCTTCAGTTAATTTACTTCTATATAATTAATTATTTATGACTTGTATATTTTCATAATTTTGCTTCAATTGATGCTTAAACCATAACACTAAATCTGAGCATTCACTATTCTGCGCGAAGTTATGGATTTCTCTTCATGGATGACACAACTTTGCGGTTCAATTTCAGTCATATTCCTACCTTAAAAAGGTTCAAAATCTTACAAGTTCCGAAACGTTGTAGTGCATATCACTTGTGATATATGTAAATGGTAGCAATAGAAAAAACTAATGTCTATAAATTTGGGTCTAATAATCAGTGATTTATGATTTTGACATCAAAGAATTAGTAGCATCCTTGTCAGAAAGCCTAAATGTTAGACTGTCTACATTCCACAAATTTCTGGTCATCATCGGGGTTGCAAAGCATAGGCAAGCTGCTCCAGATCAGGCTGCGGCTGCACACTACTAGAAATGTGTCCTACCAATCCCTCTGGTCATTCTCATTGTTCTTAAAAATCTATTTTGTAAAATGTACAAGAGGTTTAGTATTAATTTATAGTGCATATTTAAGTTCCGGATTTAGAAGTTTTAATACTGAAATTTACAATTTAGTGAATAATTAATGTATTAGCGAATGTTGGTAATCTAGCAACAAACTTAAGTTTCAAACTTTCAAAAGCGTAGAACGCGATATAAAATTCGCATTGTGTGCTGAGCTAAAGTCCATAAAAATATCTTGCGATAATCTTTTTTTGTCGGGAAACACCACGGGAATTCCCAGACGCTTATGAATCACCCTGCAGATAGCTGAAGGGGTCTAGATCCGCCGGTACGAGGCTTATTAAAATCTCATGTTTGCGTCCCCGATCTCCGGCTTGTCGAAGGTCGCTCGTAAAATCCTCAAATCCTGTGTGGGCGGCTGCCGTGTCAATGTGATGGATGAGCCAAAGGACCTCCTCCTCTGCCCGGCTCCATTACAGCGAACTTCCCGTCGTTTCGCGGAGGATCAGGGGACGAGGAGGGAGATTACAAAATTAATTAGAGACTTTTCTCGGCGACAGAGCGTTTCGTGTACGCCGTCGAGCAGCCCCGCGCGCAGCCCCACCCCCGTCCCTGCCACCCTTCCCGTCCTCCCCGCCGACACTATTGTCTTTGTCTCTTCGACGCTTCCTCTCACCACCGGCATCTGCCCCTCCCACCTCCTCCGCCTCATCGGCCCTCCCTCTGCCTCGCATCCCTCTCACCCTATCGGCCGCTTCAACCACCACCACCACCACCACCACCACCACCACCACCAGCACCACCACCACCACCACCACCACCTCCTCCTCCTCCTCCTCCTCCTCCTCCCCCCCTCCTCCAACACCACCACCACCTCCTCCTCCTCCTCCTCCTCCTCCTCCTCCACCACCACCACCACCACCACCACCACCACCACCACCACCACCACCACCACCACCCCAACCGCCGACGGACGCCCAGCTGAAGAACTCCAGCGCCGCTCCGCGCCGCCTCGTCGGAGTTAATCTGCAGCTGTTCCCATCTGCTGCGCGATATATTGTCTTCCCAGCTCCAACTTTCCTTCTGCTTCTTCCGCTTCTTTTTGTCGCAAGGCGCAGCCAATTAGAGCTAGTTGCTCTAGCTGCTCGCGCGGTCCTGAATGCAATTTGTCTCCCCGAGAAGACGTCGTGAAAAGGCATGAACAGAGAATGCACACGTGATAATGTAATTTTAACCTTTGCAGGAAGATTCATGGTAAGCCTTGTGTATTCGTGAAAGTGAATTAGTATGATTCTAGTTTATTTTTGGAAGGAAGAATCCAAACTCTCCAGATGACAAGTATCCTCGGATTGTTATATTATAATCAGGGGAACCCTAGCTTCCATGATAAGGTGTCTATCACCACTTCACGCCAACTTCACGTGATTTGTTTTTACACGTTTTCTCAAACAAATGAATCTCATCCCAGCGCCAGGTCGGACACTCATAGGGTGGAAAAGTTTTCTTTGTGTACATCTTCTATTTTGTGACTTGCTACGAAGTACCAAGTGCAACAGCTGTTACCCGTGTGCTTCGACGTGTAATTTGTTTCAGGTGTGTGTATGTGCCTTTAGAAATACTACCATCCAGGAATTATTTGTCTCCTTCGCTGGCCGTCTCTCCACGCTTTATCACTTGCATGAAGTGTCCTCAACCGCTTCCCTTCAAAGAAGAACGCGACCCGGCCCACATCAGGCTCGGTTAGGACGTCCAGGATCTCTCTCTGCTTGTTATCAACCCTTGTCACGTACTATACAGTAGAAATATGTGGTTTCCGTACATTTCATTCGATATTTTAATTATATTTCATGTATAACATTTTTACGAATTAATAGAAATCTATAAAACAAAACACTTATATTTTAAAATCTCTGCATTTGGCGTTTATATGGTGCGGAGGATAATAGCGCTTCTATGACGAGAACCGCAACGTATGTTCGTTGTTTCAACGTTTTGCTTCGTGTGTTCTCTCTTTGTCACAACGATTTACGATCTCGTTTCTTGTTGAAGCTAATTAATACTACTCTCTGCACCTCCTCTTGCGGTTCAAATTGTGATATATCTTTCGACTGAGACGTACGAACAAAATTAACAATGTCAGGATAATGCGTTGCCTAAGAGAAAATTGAATTGCGGCAGACAGAATTGAATTATTGCAAGTTAAGAAGGAAATAAAATTGTCACTCATTTGCATAACAAGATCAAAATAATATTTAAAATTTGTAGAAAATAAAAATGGTTATGTCCGATGAATGTAAGGATTATAAGCGTCGAATAGAAAATGCAATTGTGTACAAATATAAAACACATTTTATATTTTTTAAAGAAGACAGTAAGGACTTTATAATCTACTTCTTTGCTCTTACTTTCTAAGAAGAGAAAGTATTGCAAAAGTGCGCCGGAAAATGATGAATTATTGACATAAAAACTGTTATTGTGGCCCGTGATAACGAAAAAGTTACTTTTTTAAATTTGTTGCGTCAACCATATTGACGCAACGCGTCTCTGAGACCCTTAAGGGGCGTTGAGCGCTTTGCGCTGGGGAGTAATCCTCCGTTAAATTTGTGCGCTGGGGAGTAATCCTCCGTTAACTTTTTTCATGTCATATCACGTCACGTCGCAGTCAGTTGTCAAGAGTACCGCCAGGTAGCATCTCCACGTACGCGTCTCCTGCTACGCGCTCCTGCGTCACTACCAGCGGCCAGAATTGGGAAGGAATAATGATAGGGGTGGGGTTTAGAACATTTCACAGGGGTTGGACTAGCCCTTGTGAAGCAGCCAAACTCGTGTTGTTGGAATAAATTTCACATGAGATTCGACACCAAGCGAACCCGGACCTCAGTGGTGAAAGGCTAGCGACTTCGCTATGCGCCGCGAGCGAATCACTATTGTTCCTATACTACCTTAAACTACTTCCTCTAACACGTGTTGTCAGAATACAGGCTTTGTGAGTCCTTGTTATTGAAGAAACAAATGACGGGAAAACGTCTGTCTCTCCGTCCGTCTGAGGTCAACATGAGCGCCTGAACCATTAAGCTTCATTTACGCTGTCCAAGGACAAAGATTTTTCATTGATTGATTCATTGATTTTTTCGTGTTTTTTTTCGGGCGCGTCAACGGCTTTGGTCATTTTCTCGAGAGATGGTGGTGATCTTCCCCCGCTGGATGGCGAGATCCGGCGCCGACCTACCGTCGGCTAGCTGGGTTTCCCCCTAACCAGAACTCGCCCACCAGCGAGGCACCGCCCCAGCCGGGACAAGCTCTAAGTTCCAGACCGGTCTTCCGGAATATATGGTAGTGTAGTCCATGCTAGAGTGTGTGTGTGTGTGTGTGTGTGTCAGGGGAGAGGATAGGACAAGGAATAGGAAGGAAAGATCGCGCACGGTCCGTGGCCCGTTTGTTAGGATACTGCTCCGCCATTGACCTGGTGTTGGTTGGAGAAACCACGGAAAAGTACCGATCAGAGCAGCCGGCCGCTAGAATTCTCCTGCACGCAGTGACTGAATTCGACGTAGCTGAAGAGCTAGTGTCGAAAATCCTGCCGCCGCGCCGTGGGGAGTGGGAACCTAGGACCTTCCGGTCAGAGGCGCTGCAGTGACATCAGTTGACACACTGAGCTACCGTTCCCGGTCTGGTATCCGGCTTGGAGCGCCTATTACCGTGTCCTCTTTGTTCTCCGCAAGGGGATTCACAATGGCGGAGGTTGTCGTGATTTTCGGTGGAGTGACATAGACCACCACCTGTACCCTGAGTCTCGCGGCGGCGCTCACGTTGTTAGCCTAAAGATGTAGGCAGTGAAAAGACGATGCCAAACTCCTGGTACCTGGGCTTGCCCGGTTACCCCCAGTTGGGCCCCTGTCGCGTCGACCTTTGGCAGGATTGGGTGAACGACGTTCTTCGGAATGCTCTACCCCACATATAAAAGTCCGGCGGGAAATTGATATCTCCCTTCAGATTACCTAGGTTCCGGCGATACCCACGTCGTTAGCCGAAAGGTATAGGCAGTGAAGAGACTGGATGGGGGCCCCAAAGCCACCTGGACCTTAGATCCTTAGTTTAGACCATAGTTTGAGTGGCCTCCAGCTGGGCTCTCGGATTCGTCGTGGTGGGTAAAGAGGAGGGACCTTGTTCCCGGCACAAGTGAGTAGCGCATTGTTTTGACTCCGGCACTATCCTGAATAGTTAGGCGCTCGGAGCTAGCAGGGTGGCCCTTACCCACGCATTGTATGGGGAGGGTGCCGTGAGAGGCAAAGCGGATCCGGATGGATCCGGATATCAGTCTGTCGGCGTACTAGTGCGTGGGCGGGGTGTTAGGATAAAGGCAATAAGCCATTGGTGCCCACCCCGGAGTTAATAGCCCCCTGGTAAAACAAGGCATATGTGGTGTTCCAGACAAAACGGGGTCTCTACTGTTGTCAAGTGGACACATACAAGTGTTTCTCTATGTTCCCGTACTCACCAAGCCACATATCTGCAGAAATCCACTAATTCTGCAATACAACACTGTTTTTCACAACGTTTCTGCCAAAATGTACAATCGTTCGAGCGTATTTACCTCGTGCAGATGCGCACGCTGGTTCATGGATTTCACATGCTGACGAAACACACCAGTTCTGCGCCCACAAATGCCTCCACAATATTCTGCCCTCAATTTCTTTAGTTTCAATCTTTCCGTTCGAACATTTACTGATTTGAACAATTCCAACCATCATTGCAATTGGCAGCAAAAATACACAAAACATACATCCACTCTCTAGTTCACATACAGTTCTTAGAAATATCACAGTGAAAACTTGTCATTTCACGTTGCTCGGAACAAAACTTCAACGAGTTCCAATTACACCAGCGCTTGCTTGCAAAATTGGGCTTTAAATATAACTAATCTTTATGAAAATATTCACAAATTTTAATACGTCACACGTACACCAATGTTCTTTTGTTCTCGAGTCATATTAATGTTCACGAACGACGACGCATTACGATACCTGTGTGTCCGTTTTGGCAAGATCACTTCGCCATGAACCGGAATACTTGTACCTGCCCCTGGCTCCATTCATGTCCTATCAGGGTTAACGGCCACTGCCTCCTCAGTACAATTCGCACTCGTCACTTACGCTCGACGTCCGCAGTCGATGGTCTGAACAACAGCGCTATCTCTGCTTCGGCCGGTCAGCCAGACCGCGTCATGCGGGAATCGACACGGAATGTTGCCACACTCCCCGCATGACGCGATACGACCTTAGTACATTGTGAAACGATGATGTAATGATGGGTATTAATACACAAGTGTGATATTACCATACGAGCGAGTATCGTAAACTTCACACGAGTGTATTAATACCCATTACATCGAGTTTCATACGGTACTTTTTCTACGACTTTTATAAGTTAAACTTTTACATTGAATCGTTTCGTGGCAGTTGACATGCAGGATTCAGTCAAGGCCACCTAGCGGACAGCTACCCTACCAGCTGCAGATGACTTTGGTTTAGTAGTCAGCCTCCGAGAGAATACAAGAGTTGTTGCAATAATTCCGAGGTCACTATTTTCGCCTTTTCTCTCATTTCTTGAGGTGCCAACTCAACCTCTTCTTCACTAGATATTTTAAATTAAAGAATCGGGTGTTTTTTAAGGGTAATAACACGGCAGCAACATTTAACACAAAATGACTTGCGATCTGATCTTAACCTCAGTCGAATGTTCCCTCCATCGCTACGCTAGTGAAATAGGATCAAAGTGAAATTACAGTTCAATTTATTTTAAATAATATTCCACGTAAAATAGTAATAATAAATAAACTAAAACTAACAAATATAGTAAATAATATTACAAGCGATTTTAATGTACACAATCGACCGAAACATTTACTAGAACAATTCTCAATGATTAATTAAGTGTTAATACTTAAGTAATAATACTAGGTTTGTAAAGTTCTCTGTGATTGGTCAAGAACCTCTATCATAATGAAATCTGTATTGTAATGAGTATCATTATGCAACGGGTTGCAGCCCTCCAATCACAGAATTATACAATGGGAGTAGAAAAATATGTAAATTATATATACACAAGGGCGGTCCGTCATCGAGCAATAATCCCTGAATAAACTAAAGCAATATCGATGAAACTTTGTGCTAGCTTTTTTGAAGGTCATGACTGATATACACTATGATATACAACCATAAACCATAACATACAAAATAATTACTTTTCTGGACTTTTTTGCCTTGCATTACGCAACAGATTCAAGAGTGCATCAATGTGCAATAGTTTAGCTGCGGGCCACCAGAAGATGGCGACGGGGATCTACGACTGAGTTCACCGACGCACAGAATTGCTTATTTATAGGAGAAGACTTTATTTTCTCCATCAAATCTCTAATCTGAAATGATTCTTAGTTTTTCTCGGATCTGTTCATAAAAGTAACTAGGGTTCTTATTTTAATTGCGTCTAGGAGTGAATGTATTGTGTGCTAGAGGTATGAAATGATAGGAAGAAATCATGTTCTGATGGATGTGCTTAATATTGTTGTAAAAAATTAATAATGCACACATGTTTAGTTGTAGTAAATTAAGCATGATTATTATGTATTTGCGAGTTGTACGAGCGACAGCGCGAGCAAAATTATTTTGAGTGATATACGAGATATGCAGGGACTGTGACGGACGGATGAATTTTGTAGGGAAGTGTTTTATTATAGTGGAAAGTGAAAGCGTACCTTTGCGTGGTGAAGGAATTATTATTTAAATTGATGGAAGTTTGGCATGAAGTATAATTGAAGTAAAACAGGAATCACAAATGATCATTTCGAGCTAGTTTTCAAGGTTATTGAAAAGAGAACCAAAGAGGGTATTTTAGATAATACAAAAACCTTTGTCAAACCGGGATCTTCTGTGATCTCGAATTTTTGGAGCTATTATAATTTATTGCGTCTATATTTAATGGCTCCTTTCCGTCAGTCAGGATTTATTAAGGACCCTAAGACGCGTATTCGAATTCAAATAACATTAATTTAATTATATTTAAACGTTAATTACCCCAGAAAGATCAATTTCAAACTTTTCTTTATAAATACGCGTGAAGAAAAAATACGAACAAAAATTTGAGTGTTGCGATGTGGCAATTCATTGAAAGTATTGAAATAATATTATAATTCCACAAAAAGAATGAATACATGTTCACATTTTATTTTGTTTAGTTTAGATTTTTTCTTGTATATAGTTATAAAGTGTGGGGCGGGAACCGCAATCAGCAAAAAATTAATTATCTTTTCCTGAGAAAATACTTTGGTGAATACGGAAAATCTGGTCTTTCCGGATTAAAGCGAGGCGGAGAGGGTGGAAGGGAGATACAAGAGAATCGATAGAAATACGCATCGATTCTGCCATAGGACGGGAATGGATGGAATTCCTCTTCGTGTCTAATAAATTATTACGATAAATACGCGGGCAACGCGGGGTATTTCAGCTAATAACTTCAGGTAATTACTCGCTTCAATATTACAGATGATAATATATATAAGATAATAACCTTGATCGGTGTCTTAGTGCATCAACTAATGTCACTGCAGCGTCTCTGACCGGGAGGTCCTAGGTTGCACTCCCCACAGTGGCAGGATTTTCAACACTAGCTTTTCAGCTAAGTCAAATTCAGTCGCTGCCTGGAGGAGAATTCTAGCGGCCGGCTGCTCTGATCGGTAGTTTTCCGTCGTTTCTCCGATCAACACCAGACGAATGCCGGAGCAGTACCCTAACAAACGGGCCACAGACCGCGCGTGATCTGTCCTTCTCCTTCCTTGTCCTATCCTCTCCCCTTACACACACACACACACACACTTACACTAACATGCACTACACTACCACATATTCCGGGAGACCAGTCGGGAGCTTAGAGCTTGTCCCGGCTGGGGCGGTGCCCCGCTGGTGGAAGAGTCCTGGGTGGGGGGAAACACCGCTAGGTAGCTCGGCGCCGGATCTCGCCATCCAGCTGGGGAAGATCACCGCCATCTCACGAGAAAAAACATGCACTACACTTACGGGACTAATGAACAAAGCAGTTGACGCTGAAACCGGAAAACGAAAAAATCAATCAATCATCAATATATAAGATAATATCCATAAAATATTTATCTTTTTTATTTTAACGTATATATTGTATTTATAAGATATTTTGTCAAACAAAAATAACATATGGTTACGAATCATTACAAGGTCTTATAAGTCAGAATAAATAGGAGGAGAAACGTGACGACGTGTGTTTAGACGTCCCTACGAGTAAAAGATGATATAAATAATTTCCATGAATTATTGTACTATTTTTCAATAGTTAATTGAATAAATAAATATTTTATGTTTAGAAATTATTGGGATGACAAAAGAAATTACTATTGTGCAATGGGGAAAGGAAAGGATAGTATCGAACCTGAATAAATTATGTAAACAAGAAACAGTCGAGTGAAAGTAAATAAAATTTTATGTAGTAGTTTTACGTAGTAATATTACGTAATTTTAAAGTAGATAAATATTAGAGAGAACGTGTTGTGTCTCGGACGAAGGTGCACAAAGTGCCGCGAGCAAGATGAAATTAAATTAATTTCTGGAAAGTTCGAACGGAATACTGCGCGACGGATTAGATGCAAAAGAATAATAATTAGTTGGGTGGAATTTTTATTAACTGATTTGTACTAAAATGAATTTGGTATGAAAGATTTATTTTTAGATCTCTCAAAAGTTTTTGACGTCATTGATCATGACATTTTAGTTTCAAAATTACATTCATATGCAATCCGTGGTTTTGCCCTAGATTGGTTATGTTCGTACCTTAAACAACGATCTCAGTGAGCGGAAATACCTTACTTGAACGATCGAACATTATGTAAACAAACGAACCTCTTCGATTCTTTGACAATTGCACGTGAAGTTCCTCAAGGATCTATTTTAGGACTTATTCTCTTTTTACTATTCGTAAACGATATGCCCTCGACGATTCGAAACGGAAAAACAGTTCTCTTTGCGGATGATACGAACATTCTTTGCAATAAAGAAACGGTAAGTAGTACAATATCAGATGTTTCAAATTGGTTTCGAATTATCAAATTAATAGTAAATGTAAAGAAAACGGTTTTAGTGCAATTTTCCATTTCAAATAAACAATTCTGTACTTCATTGAAAATGAACGGTGTTCCATTGACTGATGTTAAGTTTACAAAATTTGTAGGTCTCTCAATTCAGGCAAACCTCAAGTGCAACGTCCATTTAAATGAATTGAACACAAAATTAAGTTCATGATGCTACGCGTTCAGAATTCTTGCAAATTCAGTCAGCTTTCGTACCGCTCGTTGTGTGTATTTCGCGAATGTTCATTCCTGACTGAGATATGGCATAATATTCTGGGGAAATACATCTTATAGCTCCCAGATTTTTAGATTACAAAAAATAATTGTACGAATAATAACCAAATCCCACCCACGTGATTCATGTAAGCTTCTCTTTATTAAACTAAGAATTTTGCCATTACTTTGTCTGTTAATTTACGATTCAGTGTTTTTGGTCAAAAATGATTTGCTTAAGGGCGGGAATATATATTCAGAAAACGCCGATATCTATTAGTATAACACTCGACGTAGAAATCATATTCATCAGGTGACAGTATCAACAGCTCATTACAAACAATTCACATACAACACATGTACATTATTTTACAACCCTTTGCCAGATAACATTAAACGATTAAATTCGACACAAAAGTTTAAATCCCAAGTGAAATTATTTTTGCTGCATAACTGTTTCAATACAATTAGACATTATACTGAGCATCACAAGGAAAGTAACATTAATTTTAACAGTGGTATTTAATGCATTATTTACTATTTGGAATGTATAAATGTAAACAACCCGTAACAAGTATTGTACTGCAGCCTCCGGGTCAATGACCCCCATCTCGATCAGGTTTTTCGTCCTGTTTCCCTGATCCATTGAGCAAATGCTAAGATGGCCCCTTTTTTTGCTTCTGGACATAAATGTACGTTTACTATCTGTGCACGTCTAGAATTCAGTGGGAAAAATAGTTATTCAAATTATCGTTTACATGTTGTTGCGGCAGGAACTATTATTCCTTGACGAAGGAACATCATGTATAAAAGCCCAAAATTTATTGCTGATTTATCCTTGGAAATAGATTTCATTACATTGGAAGGTTTTTTTTTTTTGTTTTGTTTTTAATTCAAATTCAAGTAGTGTATGGCTTAGTGTAGGGATCTCAGAATTTTTCAAAACGTGCACAGTATTCGCTTCTCCCCATAGCACGTCATACACAGTTTTGAACTGTTTTTGACGTAAATAAATAAATAAAATAAATAAATAAAGATATGCAGGTCGAACAGTAATCGCGATAAATAGTATTCGGATGACGAAAGTCAAGAAACTATAAGAGTAGAAATCCGAAAATTAACGGAATTTGGTATCAGCTCGGAGGATGCCTTGTATGGAGTTCGAATACAACAAGAGGGGCTGATTTCATCGGATGAGGGAAGTTCTCGAAAATTAAGAAATTTCAAAGAAATTTAAGTAAAAATGTGCAAGGTCATGAATGGCTTAATTCAAGAATACAAATAAGTTTCAATTACTAATAACTTTAAGTAAAAATGGCCATTTCCATCTAAAAATAAATATTTCAATTATTTAAAATATGAATAAAGCACGGATCCAAAAAGATATACAAATTCAAGTAGATGATTTACGGAAGTTATTACAAAGTTAAAGCATAGTTCATCAATGTATAGCTAATGTCAGCTGTAAATTTGATAAATTAAAACACAGTTGCAGTGGATGCCATTACGCTGCTTTAACTTTATTATGAATCTTTTTGTTTTTTAGAATAATATTTGCATGGTAAAGAAACCACAACTGCAGTTTTCCTAAATAATAAAAATGTCTTATGTTGAAATCTGAGCTAGCCAAAATTTTAAAAAATACTAAGAACGAGGAAATATTATTGATAAGGGAGGACGTATATATATATATATATATATATATATATATATATATATATATATATATATATATATATGTGGGGTGTGGATGGAGTGGGTGTGAGTGTGGGTGAGTGAGTGTGAGTGTGGGTGGGGGTGGGGGGTGGGGGGGGTGAGGGTGTGTGTGTGTGTCTGTGTCTGTGTCTGTGGGTGTGCGTATGTGGGGGGGGGGGTTATTGCAATGCAGTTTTCACGGAAGTGCATGACGGAATGGGGCTTATTGATGTATTTATTCGTTTCCATTCTATCTCTTGTATATATACGGGGTCTTTAACTCGCAAAGCATATCTGAGAACACCATCAGTTGTTTTGGCAATTTGGCAACGTGTGAAATACCTTTGACTTCCCTTTCACTTTTAGTACCACCCCCTTTTGCATTCGCGTATCCACAGATTTCGGAAAGGGAAAACGGGTTATTTTAGTTCCAAGAAAGAGAAAGCAGTTTTTCTGTCCTTGAGCTGTCATTCATTCACGTTTCATTCATTATCGTAGGAAATCACGTTTACGAGAGCAAAATCACTTCGAAAATATTGACGAAGGATCAACGTGTATTTTGGTGGAAGTTTACTTCCACACTAAATCCTTTTTAAAAAGTCAGGAAACGTTTTAAGAAAAATTTCCGGAAACGCCAGTTTCTAGCAACTCAATAATTTGTAGATTAATCCAGCACTTCAGGGACTCGGGGAACCTTATGGACAGGAAGCGGAAAGCCGTGCGGCTGTTTTAAAGAAGGAGAAATTATCAGAAATTCAGGTTTTGAAGAACTCTCCTGAGACGTCTCTGTCGAAATTGCATCAGCAATGCAATGTTTCTCTCAGCAATGCATATGTTACAAGGAAGAAAGTGAAAATGCGATCCTACAAGTGGCAGACTATTCGAGAAGTCAAAACCCCCAACAGACACGTGCGGACGCATTTCTGCCATTGGTTTACGAGCTTTATTCAATTATGTTTCACGTTCTTGACATCTTGCTTTTTAGGAATGAAGCTTGGTTTCATCTGAAAGGCAATGTAAACAAACAGAATTGTCCGTTGTGGTGCACATCGAAACCAGATGCAACTCTTCAAAAACCTCTTCTTTCTCTGAAAGTCAATGTTTGGTGTGCTATTATCTCGTCACCGGATTATCGGGCCAATTTTTTTCACAGAGACAATTACTTCGGAAAAGTATAAAGACATTATTGAAAACTTTGTATCTCTTTTAGAAGAAGACGAGGAAGCTGTTTGCTTTAGCACGACTGTGCCCCAGCACGGCAAAAAATATGAGTTTCTCGGATATGAATTTCGCGAAATTTGTCGGTTGTTTCAAAAGGTCTGTGGCCAACATGTTCCCCAGATCTTATTCCATTGGACTTATTTCTGTGGGGATTTCTGAAGAGTAAATTTAATCCAAATGATCATACTTCTCCTAAAGATTTACGACGCAATATCACGGAGTCTATTGAGCAAATTGAAGAAGTTGCTTTCAACGTGTTGCAACCACTACTGAAAAGAATAAACTTCTGTCGCTTGGCAAATGGTGGCCATTTTGAGAATTCACTCTAAGGTCAGTTTATTGTTATTTTAAGAAAATAATACTTTATTATTTTTCATTAATTATTGTCAATAATGATTAAGTTACTATTTATAGATATTTTATTAATTTTTTTATTAACTTTATTAATATTTTCCAATTTGTGAAACATCCCTTCGTCTGACTCCGCCGAGGTCTGTACAGCTTGGCTAACCCTACCAGTATTAATGTTAATCGATTCTTCAACAAATCAACACTTCTACGCTGTCATAATCCTCAGCTTCATGGGAGCACGGAAAACTCCTCAACCGCACGATCAATGCTACTTTAAGGCGGTGTCTCCTGGAGGAGGGTTTGTTTGATTTCCAGGATCCACTATAATAACTGTATTATTTCTATAAATCATGAACTTAGCGGTGATATTTCACGAGATATCTTCCTGATTCTTCTCTGGGGCGACTTGGATTAAATAGTAATTATTGTTACGTCGCTGTTAATACTTCGCTGTTAAACTAATCATAGCTTCCCTCGTCATCTTCAATAATACAGTTTGGTTTCCTAAGCTTACTGGACGGAATCGCCTAAAAATACGTTTCGTTTCCGACGAGTGAACCGGGTACCGGCGTGTGCCCGCCTAAGCTCTTGAATGGGAGAAACACAGAAAGAGGACGTTGCTTCAGTTTATGACCTGGCCCTCACTTCCTCCTCTGTCTCGTAGTGCCAACTACTGCAGTCTTGGAAGGAGGCAAAGACACGCACTTGCCCAGTTGCCGAAACAAAAACAGGTGCAAGAACAGTCATGGGCTTCGAGTTCTACTAACGTGCCGTTAATGTGCACATCTGAATGCATTTGTATACATTATTGAATTTGAGAGTGAAAGTTCTTTGCATTACTTCAAATGAAGTTTTTCGAAAACTCAATAGATTCCTGTGGAAAAGAGCTTCAAATTTCGCATTTACAGTAAGGCTCAACTCCGTATTCTTAAAGACGGCTCCAATTTTTAATGAAAATTGCTAATTACCACAATGTTTTAGTCTTCTTTAACATTTTAAAAATAATATTTCGATTCTTCTATTTGAAAACCGAAAAGTTGAAAAAATTTCAAAAAAAATGTATTTTTGATGGCGATAGATGGCAGCTGGCAAGAACAGAATGGGACCTCTGCCACCTTGGTAAGTATAATTTACTCTATTCTTACAAGAAATTTAAAGAAAAAATTTGGAGCAGTTTTTGAGAAAATTTTTTAAATGTCCGGGAGTCGTTATGTGAAGTACTCCCAAATTTTAAAGAATGTGTTTCAAAATTTCAAAGCTTCAACTAGAGCCAGATGGTCAGGGGTTTCTTCAGTTTGGAAAATATCGTACATGTGGTTTAGGCGCTAGGTTTGTTCACATACGACAGACAAATGGACGGACGGACGGACGGACGGACGGACGGACGGACGGACGGACGGACGGACGGACGGACGGACGGACGGACGGACGGACGGACGGACGGACGGACAAGAAACACTTTTTCGGTATCAGGGGACCCCAAAACGTGTATTTCCGTTGAAATCTCGAGATCGATTTTCCGCACCATTGCTTAACTTTCTCCCTACTACGTATATTACTCCCATATATACTACGTATGTATACGAGAAAATAACTAGAGGTGCTACAGAATGGCACAGAGTTTCTCGTAGTTTATTTTTCTAATTTACTTGGTATAGACTGGATTTACGGTTTTGCCTCATCCTCTTCCCTGCTTCGATCTATCGCCGCCCAAAATGCATTTTTTTGACAATTTCTCAAGTTTTCTGTTTCTTAATTGTAGAACAGAAATATTAATACAAAAATATTAAAGCAAGCAAAAGCCTTGTCCTAAATAGCAATTTTCATTGAAAAATTTAGAACCGCTTTTAAGAAAATGGCGTTAAGCGTTACTGCATTTGCGAAATTTGAAGCTCCTTTTCACAGGAATCTATTGAGTTTTCGAAAAACTTCATTTGAAATAATTTGAAGAACATCTACTCACAAATTCAATAATGTATACAAATCCATTGACATGTGCATATTAACGGCGTGATAAATATTGAAAAAATTACGTTTGTGTAATTTTTGAAAAACAAAACAAAGAAAACCTCAAAATGAACTTTACGTCGTATTAAATAGTGCCATTACCACTTTTCGTTGGAAAGAATTGAAAAAAGTTTTGGAGCCATTTGCATTGTTGTATCATCATTTCATTGTCATCCAAGTTCATTGTGGTGTATTGTTTTGTTTTTTCAAAAATTGCACAAATGTATTTTTTAAAATATCTCTCATGCCGTTAATACAGCCATTTCCATCGATTTGAATTCATTATTATATTTATGAGTTGATGTGCATAAAATGACTGTAAATGAAGTTTTTCGAAACCAATAGATTCCTGTGATAAAGAGCTTCAAATTTCGCACTTGCAGTAATGCTTAATTGCCATTTTCTTAAAAACAGCTTGAAATTTTTCAATGAAAATTTCTATTTAGAACGAGTTTTTACTCTTCTTTAATATTCGTGAAGTAGTAATTCGGTTGTACTACTAGGTAAGCAAAAAGTTGAGGAAATGTCAAAAAACGTACTTTGGGCGACGATAGATGGCAGCTTGCCAGAGAATGAAGCAAGACTTTAAAGCCAGATGACACCAAGGAAATTAGAAAACTATACTACGAAAAAGACTGTACCATTCTGTAGCACCTCTAGCTTCGTTATCAGGACCCGGCAATGGATTTTTTTCTGCCGGAAATCCGCAGTTTTTTCGGGAAGCATTACATATTACTCCATATATACGTGCGTATGCGACAAAGTAAAAAGGGTATGTGTCAATAATTGTAACTTTGGGTCGCCGACGAAAGAATTTGGACTTTTTGCAATTTTCAAAAATCAGAATATTCAACGAACATGAGATCTACACCTTGCTCCTGAGCGTCCTGAACGCTATATGACGTCAAAATTTAAGCAATGAATGTGCGGTTTTTAGAAAAGATGTTCACACAAATTAAAAATTGCCTATATTTAAAAGTTTCATTTTTCATTTCATATTTCAAAATGACTTAAAAAGTAGTCAAATTCTCAAAAAATTGTGCACGATCTTATTTCAAAATTAATTTTTAAGGAACGTATTTCATTAAGAAAACATCTATCTTTATAATTGTAACTGTAGGAAGACTCCGAAACAATTTTGAACTTTTCCAATTTTCGAAAAATCAGGTTTTTTAACGAAAATGAGACCTACACCATCGTCTTAAACGTACGTCACACTATTCAAGAAAAGTTTGAATATAAGACGAAGGAACAAATTTGTAGAAAATTTTGAAGATGTTCCAGGGGTTCCATTCTTTTAAACGTCTCAAAATTAAAATATCAATTTCAAATTCAAGGGGACGCGACATCAGCCACATCGATTATGGAAGATCAGTTTTGGAGAAAATCAGATGAACTCTTATCCGCTAGTTTCTTTTACAGAGAGACGAACAGACATATTCCCGTTAATCGATTTTTCGGTATCGAGGACCCAAAAATCATTGATTCCGTCTTCAAGATGTGTTTGAGGATTTTTTTTCTAAATTTAGCATCTGGATTTATCTACTTTTTCGTTACCAGGTAATAAGAATTTTTCTGGCAAAAATCCATTTTTTTAGATACGATTGTACATAAATTGATGTGAATATATAATATTAGAGAATAGATTGCATTAAGAAATAAAATCTCTTGCTTCAGTAGCTGTTACTGCTGATGGCTTCTAGCTTCAACATGAGTCTTAAAGTTGAATGAAAGGTTCGACACAATTGAAGTTTTCGAAGATAATTAGGAACAAATTTCTCGATATTATGTTTTTGGAACAATAAATTCTACACTACATATGAGAGAACTTAAATTAACTCATAAATGGGAGATTTATTTTTAGAACTATTTGCACAATGTTGCATAAATAATCACTCTATAATTATTTGCACTCTATAATTGTTCAATTAAAGTTTAAATGATTGTTGGCAGTGAATAATTTGCAACTATTCAACACAAGAGTGTACTAGATAAATGAATGATGTTTCTGTGAGTGTGAGAATATGCCGGGACCGTCCGGGAATGAGCATTACGCTGAAGACAGACCCTGCGGACACGCACTGAAAAACATTTTAAAATAATAATTGTGAATTGTTGCATTGTGCAATAAATATGTTAATTTTGTAGTGTGGATAAAAAACTTCTTGTCGAACTCATGGGATGTAATTTGCATCATAATGGCAGATGCGTGTGTTTGGAAGAGCTGACTGGGGTGGGGGCCATTCCTACACTTCAACCACTGGGGTGAGGGAACTGCAGCACAGCGTGGCAAGGACAGGGATGGGCAGGTGAGAGCCACTTAGATGGATTGGAAAAACCAAGTAGGCCTGAATATCTCAACGTACATGTGCGAAATGTTGATAGTTATTAGCGTCGATAGTGAATTTCCTAATATGGGATAATGAAGAGAAAGAAATAGTGTAAACCAATATTTATTTTGAATGTTCTAATGACGTGATCTGCCTAGGGAATGCAGGACTCATGTACTTACTTTACCAAACGACATTTTTAGGTATACTACTGCAAAAGAATACTTTTTTAAGTGTAGGAATGGTTTATCATTTTAATTAGATTTACTGCAAAAATGAATTACATGGATTTCCTGCATAAAATCCACTTCTAATTCAATGACTTAATTTAGTCTGCGTTTGGCAAAAAAGCGAATTTACGTCAGCATTGTTAACGTAACAGATTATGTGATTAAAGTTTTCACTTTCATTCGCCAGTAAGCGCGGTGGATATTTCAAAAAAATTGCGATGTTCTTTGCGTTTCATTGACTGATACATCACTCGCTAAAAAGTCCTCCACCGAACTCCAAGAACAATTCTTTGTCTGTTCAGTAACTTCCCACTTCCACAATCCTACTCAACACAGTAAGATTCCAAAGCCGGAGAGTGACAGAGGAGTTACGTCATTTTATGTTCCCATAAGCCCGCGTTTCGAGCGCGTGCTGATATTCTTTGTAGGTCCTCGCGGGTGTGGTCGTTATCATCTCTTAACTTTCGCTGTACTTTGCAGGTCGTTAGGTATCGCAAGTTTTGCTGCAGTTTTAATGCTCGGCGATTAGTACATCGTCTCTGTTATTCAGACTTTTTACTCATACTACAAAAAAGTATTGTAGAACGAAAACTTGGAGATAACATCTGTAATAGCGGGTGATCAGTTTAAAAGGCAACCCTGCTGTTCGAGGCCTTGAGAGGAAAGTAAAACAATTGCAACACCGCTTCTGGGGCAGTACCTTTGACTAAATTTCTACGACAGTCTCTTCACTCACCACCTCCTTCCTTTCACCCGCGCCCGTCCTGTGGTCTGGGTCATACCTGCTCAAAGCAAAACAGGTTGCGTCTTCATTCAGTGTTTTGAAGTTAACTTACGCCTCAGCATAAAGCAAGGCCGTTTTGTGGTGGAGGAGTATTTCCGAACGCAATTTTTCAAAGAGAGTCAGACAACATTCAAAGAAAAACTTTAATTTTTAATTTTAAAAACGTCGGCAAAGAAATATTTTAATTTATTTAAAAGCGGCGGCAGGATTTGCCACACTAGCTTTTCAGCTAGATCGAATTCAGTCGCTGTCTGGAGGAGAATTCTAGCGGCCGGCTGCCCTGATCGGTATTTTTCCGTGGTTTCTCCGATCAACAGCAGGCGAATGCCGGAGCAGTACCCTACCGAATCAGGCCACAGACCGCGCGATCTTTCCTTCGTCTTCTTTGTTCTATCCCCACTCTTTACATACACTAAAATGCACTACGCTACTTAACATGCACTACACATGTCGGGAGACCGTTCGGGAGTTTAGAGCTTGTCCCGGTTGGAGCGGTGCCCCGCTGGTAAGAGAGTCCTGGTTAGGGGGAAACCCCACTAGCCGGCGGTAGGTCGGCGCCGGATCTCGCCATTCAGTGGAGGAAGATCACCACCATCTCCCGAGAAAAAAATGCACTACACTTACGGGACTAATGACCTAAGCTGTTGACACGCCCGGAATCACTAAACAACCAACCAACCAACTGATCCCCGGTAGTATACAGTAGGGTATTCCAAACTCGTCACAAAAGTTCTCACCAGCGTGACGTCATCTCCGCTATCAGCAGATCGCCTCACCGTTTCACTTGCTTGAAGGGCTCCTTCCACACACCCCCAGTCACTGGCGCGTTCGCCGGATGGCGCTGTACCCTCCAATCCTAAGCACTTCCTCCCACGTCCTTTAACCAAAATTTCTAATTATAAAACCTCTGCCTACGACCATATAAGCTCCTGCCCCGGCTAGGCACATTCACCTTCATATTTCTCTACGGCGTGCTCGGAGGACGGCGAGAGCAAAAGCGAGGGCGAACGCGCGGGCGAGTGAGGTGGTCGGCAGGGTCGAGTGTGTGAGCGGGTCGGTGGTGGAGGGAGTGCGGGGGTGAGGGCGTGTGTTTGAGAATGGGAGGATGAATGAGAAGTTGAGAGTGAAGGCGAGAGCGAATGTAAAGGCGAGGGCGAGGGCGAGGGCGAGGGCGAGGGCGAGGGCGTGGGCGAGGGCGAGGGCGAGGGCGAGGGCGAGGGCGAGGGCGAGGGCGAGGGCGAGGGCGTGGGCGAGGGCGAGGGCGAGGGCGAGGGCGAGGGCGAGGGCGAGGGCGAGGGCGAGGGCGAGGGCGAGGGCGAGGGCGAGGGCGAGGGCGAGGGCGAGGGCGAGGGCGAGGGCGAGGGCGAGGGCGAGGGCGAGGGCGAGGGCGAGGGCGAGGGCGAGGGCGAGGGCGAGGGCGAGGGCGAGGGCGAAATGTCGAGAAGCGAGAGCGAGGGTGGCTGGGCAACGGCGAGCGCGATGGAAGGGGCGAGGCGTGGCGGCGAGGGCGAGGGGCGCGAGGAGGCGAGGCGAGGGCGAGGGCGAGGGCGAGGGGCGAGGCGAGGGCGGCGGCGAGGGCGAGGCGAGGCGAATGTCGAGAAGCGAGGGAGCGAGGGGCAAAGGGCCAGGGGCAACGGCGATGGCGATGAAGGGGCGAGGGCGGCGGGCGAGGGCAAGGGCGAGGGCGAGGGCGAGGGCGAGGCGAGGCGAGGCGAGGCGAGGGCGAGGGCGAGGGCGAGGGCGAGGCAGGGCGAGGGCGAGGGCGAAGGCGAGGGCGAGGCGAGGGCGAGGGCGAAAGCGCGGGCGAGGGCGAAGGTGAGGGCGAGGGCGAGGGCGAGGGCGAGGGCGAGGGCGAGGGCGAGGGCGAGGGCGAGGGCGAGGGCGAGGGCGAGGGCAAGGGCGAGGGCAAGGGCGAGGGCGAGGGCGAGGGCGAGGGCGAGGGCGAGGGCGAGGGCGAGGGCGAGGGCGAGGGCGAGGGCGAGGGCGAGGGCGAGGGCGAGGGCGAGGGCGAGGGCGTGGGCGAGGGCGAGGGCGAGGGCGAGGGCGAGGGCGAGGGCGAGGGCGAGGGCGAGGGCGAGGGCGAGGGCGAGGGCGAGGGCGAGGGCGAGGGCGAGGGCGAGGGCGAGGGCGAGGGCGGGGGCGAGGGCGAGGGCGGGGGCGAGGGCGAGGGCGAGGGCGAGGGCGAGGGCGAGGGCGAGGGCGAGGGCGAGGGCGAGGGCGAGGGCGAGGGCGAGGGCGAGGGCGAGGGCGAGGGCGAGGGCGAGGGCGAGGGCGAGGGCGAACGCAGCGAGGACAGCGCGAGCGGCCGTGGCGGAGTGGGAGGCGGGGCAGAGGGCAGGGCAGCGTCGGGCCGCCGAGCGCGGAGAGCGGCGGCGGGGACGGGGTGGCGGAGTTCGGAAGCGCTCCGTTGTTAATGAAATCACTTTCCTCCGGCGCAGCTGCCTCCCACCCACCTCCTCTCGAGTTCGCAGTTGTCTCGGGGAGCAGTTTGTGTTAGCGCGGGTGCGAATTCGTGCTTCGTGCGCCCTTTGCGACCGGCGCGCGCCTATTTCGGCTTTGATATATTCAAATGTCTGTAGCTCATGTCGAGAGGGGAGTGTGAGCAGTGATGCAAGACGAGCATCGCTTCATTTACCTTTGAAACTTGTAGAAGATTTTATAGATTGTGATTGACTAATCTCATTACAATTTCTTGATACAAGGCATCACACGACTCAGTCAAAGGTCTTCGTACCCCGAGGTTTTTTCTAATAGAATTGTTCAATTTGTTTCGGATAATTTGGTACTCCTGCTGTTAACAAGCACGTTCCGCTTCTCTCACCAATTCGGCGTAGATTTATAACGTCTCGAACGTCATAGTCACAGCTACGTCATCGACACCCGTCAACCGCATCTTCTTATGAGAAATATTATTCTTTCTCAACAACAAACGATAACAGTTCATTAAAAATATTTTAGCTTACTGGTTCACGAGTCGTATCGACTTATCCAAACACTCCACCAAACATTTCTCGAAATACGACTACTCCAAACACAAAGTTTTGATTGCTAATATCTTAGGCAAATCACGCATTAACACATAAGGCCTCGATATAGATAGTCTTCACGTCACGAAGTTCTGCTTCTTTATACAAGTTCTTTTAGTATGATACCCCGTTGGTAGGTGGAGACAGATGACAACAATAACTCGCTGCGTTACAGTATTAACGATAATTAATGCAGTAATGCTGCGGCAGAAATAGTGTTTTTCAACTACAAAACTCGTATTATTAGGTCTTGGTAGCGAAAAAGTGGATAAATATTGAATCTATTTGCAGTAAATTACTTCCGTTAACACTGTTTAATTAGAAGCCATGTTTTGTGCGTCCCTGCACCAACATTTTGATTCTTCACCAAACGTCAGTAGGACCATCTGCGGCCAATACTAGCGCGTAAATCGTTCAAACAACTTCTCGAAAATTGATATTCTCTTATAGTTCTCAACGTTCTGTACGTCCGGATAAGTCTAAGATACCCTTGCAGAAACGGCAGAGAAATATTCATTTGTGGCCCAAATTCACACGAATCTGATATGGGGATGCAAAAGTTACTTTCACACTCTTAAAAGGTCCCCAAGCGGGGGATACGCTTGGTTTAGGGTGGGGGAGCGGATGCAACATAGATTGAAACATTTCAATGGAATGAGACTGTTTTAATAAACTGCTTTGAGGTGATAGGGAAGATTGGATCGACATCTTTGAATTGCTACGCTACAGAAACATGGAGAGGTAAATTGATGGGAATGGGAAACTACTACTTCCAACTTAGACACATAACGCTCGCCCAGAACATATTAGATGATAATGGGTCTTACTTCACGAAAGAATTAGGAACGTTTCCAGAAAATGTTCAACTATTAGGGAACGATAATCAGGTAGTGGGAAAACAGCACTGATTAGTAGTATGGGTGGAACCTAGATTGGAAATGAAATGAGTCAAGAGTAGGGGATGACTGAGTTAATCAGTAATGAATTTAGGAAATTGATAAGTAAATAAATAAGTAAACAAAAAGTATACCATCAGATAATTAAATGACCACTTTGTCTATTTCCGAGAAATTAGCGCAGAGGCGATTGTGCAAAGGTCTATGACGTTGCTCGATTTCAGGTGCAGAGGCCAAAGACCGAAAGGAGAAGAAATCCTCGCCAGGAAGTAAATAAATAGATAAGAAAACGTTTCGTAGATTAGCATGCACTCGCCTTCTGAGGGCAGGTTATTCCCCCTTCAGGAATTGAGCCATATCTTATAGGCTCTTTTCCACGGCTTTGGATGCAGAGTCCATTTCGGGTGAATGTCAGAATTAGAAACGTTATAACCCGGAAAGGTTGGGATGTAGGCATTGTAATGGTTTAAAGACCTTCTGCCTTGCCACATAACAAGCAAGTAATGAAATTACATACATATAATGGTATCTCATGGGAAACGGATATTCTGATGGGGGGAAGTTCTTTACTTGAAACTTTGAAATTTACTCAAAAATGGATTCAATTTTTTTGAATATTTTTTTGCGAATAACTTAAAGGTCGTTTAAAAAAGGCAGGTCTTACGTTCGTTAAAATCTCGAAATTTTGGAAAATTTTAAAAATTAACCCTTTATGGGGCAAAAGGTTAGGGGATGAAAATATTGTTATACTTTGGTAAGCATGTAACCAGAGGATGGTTATTATTAAATAATATAACACATTTTATTAAAATGATTTTTATTTTGGAAGTTATGAAGTGGGAAGATATTATCACAATGATCGTTGTAGACTACCGTATACATGTAATATTCTTTGGGATAATATACTACCTTCGTACAATAAAATTTTAGTACTGTTATAGATTGTAATTTAATATTTATAAGTGGAATTTTAATATATAATAAAATCAAATAAAAAATAAAATAATTAAATCAAGTAAAAAGTGTTCACATAAAATGGAGCAAAGCAACTTTTGAATGATGCAAAATTCCATTTGCTACAAATTAAATACTTCTTTTTAGTGCTACAATGAGCCCAACGCCTGTAGTTTTGGATTTTTCAGGTACAAGCAAACCAAGATCTGATAGTCATATGGTGTTAGCGATTCTGGTTCTACTATTAGTGTTTTTTCTTTTGCTACTGAAACCTAGAACTGAAAGATAGCCTGATCGTTTTCTACTGCAAAAGTTTTTCAATTCATTTACTAAGAGATCGGAATTGAAGCTGTGAGGTTTTTGTTTTTTATTTCTTCCTTATACAGAATACAAGAGTCACAGCAATACACAGCAATCAAGAAAATAATAAAACAGTTTCATCCACCATATTTGTGACTTCTGCGCGATGCTGTAATGAGATACATGTTGGTCAAAATTGTCCACGTCACCCATCTAACAATGTCTGCTATTATTTGTAGACATTTTATGTTTTCTCTAATGTCCTCATTATTGGCAAAACATTCATCGTAGAGGAAGGATTATGCATAATGCTTATTGCAGATACGGATTTCCTTCTATTAATTACTCTAATATCGCCTGATTGTACAAAACCAATATCACCCTTTGACGCTGTCTTATCAGTCTTCGACATGCTACTAGGATAATGTTTTCCATTTGATCTAATTGTACTGCATGCAGAAATAGGAACTTTCGAGTGCTGAAGTAAGAGAAGAAATGACCCTTTTCCCTAAATTTTGCTGAGGATTTCCATCCGAATTCTTTCCTGTGTAAACATCAAAGGAAAGCATGTAACCAATGACCGCGCAGCAGCAAACCCATACCCTGAAACCTCTCTTGACGGACGTGAGAGACATGTACCGCTCAATAGTATTACGTACCTTGAATCCCACCATGCTTTCGTCGATGGAAACGTAGCGAGATGGTGAAATCAAAGCCGGAAAAATATGTTGCGAATGGGGCATGAGAGGCCGAACTTTAAAAAGCTTAAAATTTCATGATTCTCTCCCAAGTATTTTGTCGTTTTTATTGAGATGTAAATTTCGTAATATTTTTAGAAATCACTTCACGCTCGTTACTTGAGATATTTTCTCTGAATGAAAATTTTCATCGGTGCTTCAGGAGAGTTTGATACTCGGTTTCTTACTCCAATAGAGTTTGATTAATATACATATAAATGTATTTAGTTCTTCAATGGTAAGGAGTAAATTCCTTCCGTTTTGTCGCATGTAAAGGTTACTTTGATCTACTATCAAATTGAGAAACGTTACTGTCAAAATTAAATAAAAAAAAATACTCAAGGGACTTTTATCATTAATGGGATGATTTGCTTCAAATGGCTGTGAAAATGATTGTTACTAAAGGAAATTGGATCTTAAACTGATTTCGACCTCGTGAAAGTGCTTTCATTTTGTGTTTCATTCTCACTTTCATCGGATGACTCGCTTTTCGGAATAATTGTTCAATTCAGAAGTACATATTGTTCCGCAGTAATAGATTCATTTTTTGGGTCGTGAATAGAGACATCAGAGATATCTACACTGTTCTCGGAAGAAAACACAAAGCTCCTGCAACATTTTCTTATCGGATGCTTTTGAAAACTACTCTAAGAAGGGAGAGATGATTCTGAATTTGACAACGTGGAAGGTAATCGCCTTTCAAATGACGAAGATTCTCCATGTGCAATAAATACAAAAAATATACACCCGAGAGTTTATCTATATAGACGAAAGAATGCAATGAATCAACGTTACGCAGTTTTATAACACAGGCGGTGGAAAATCTTTTGCCAGGTTGCATGACAAGGTGTCAAAATCGGCTCTTATCGGGCGCGGCAGAAGCAAAGACGAGGTGTTCCGGTTATATGTGATATAGGAAGCAATGTGACAGAGATCAGAAAAACATCTATGCGGTTATATAAAATTCAGAAAACAATAGCAATTTCAAAAGGCTACATATGCAGTAAAAAAACTATACTACACAATTCTTTAAAACAATTAATGTTAAATCAAAATGCTCAAATATAATAGCATTCTCACTAATTATAGACTAGATGCTACAACGTAAAAATACTGATCTTGCAAATTTCTAGCACGGAAATGAAGCACTGAAAAGTGTTTCATTTCACGGATGATCTGCAATCGGCAAAAACTGTGCTCACAACGAAACATAGGGAGAAATACTTCCCACTTCCCGCGTTTTTAATTCCTTGAATTTTCGCCTGGCGCTACATAAGCGCATGTATGCTGCATCCTGTAAGCATGAATAGAAACTAATAGGTAGGTATAGGCGAGACGTACACATCACAAAATGTGATGTGAAAATATCCCAGAGACTCATAAAAGTGTCTGTAAATTCGAAAATTGTTTAAAGTTAATATTAAAAAAGTAAAGTATTGTTGATAGAGAATTTTCTTTAAAAATGTTCTAAATATTTATATTTTTAACGGAGTATGTACTGGATAGTGCTATATGCACTAAATAACATAACATTCACGACATTTTGATGTGTTCTTTTGTATCTTAAAAATTTCAGAACCGCAATTTTTTAAAGATCTTTCACATTGTTCACATTTATATCACGGCACCAGTTTAGACATTACTGCATTTGTGATTACAAATGAGACTCACAAATAAGCGCCTTCACTACGCATCCGAAGGAACTCGAGGTAGACGCAGAAGAAGATGGAGAGGCGATCTTCTTGGCGACGGGAGAGGCTATTCCTTGATGATGATGATGATGATGATGATGTGATTACAAATGTTTTAAATGATGTGTGATTAAGTTTCTCTAAACTTAAATCTTTGTAGTAAAAATACACCCAAAATTGTGGATTTTCAGAAGCGTTGAAAATGATATCTCAAAAGCGTTTTCCAATTTTGGAACGAAAATTTGCTTTTAGAAAGAGGTTTTACTCTACTATAAGTCAAATTTCCAATCTACTATTAGAAGACCGAAAAAATTGAAGAAAGGGTTAAAATTTGCGTATTTTTTAATAAAACTCAATTTCTTCAATAAAACTGTTTTCTGAAATTAAACCATTATGTTAATTAATACGATCTGTAAATGTTACTTTCTACCATATTTTCTGTAGAGTTTGCTAAGTTTTAGAAAATTCTTGACCACTGAATGCGTGGTTTGCTGGTAAAGTGGTAAAGCTAAAATAACATTGCTTGCACTGTAAGTGTGAAAAAAAATGGTTTCAGAATGCTTCAGATCTTATATTTAATGTTACAACACATTACATGCCAATACATACCAATGTCAATTTTAGTCATATTATTGGTTACATTAAATTATTGTATTAAAAACCGTCACACGTGTACAAGTAGTAAGCTCATGTTCCCTAATCTTTGTTATCTTTTGGTTTGAAGATTTAAGCAGCATCGTAGGCTTTCACGGCGGGAGTCAATATACGAGAAATTTTGGGGACTGATAGGCCGTGCTCCAGTTGGCGTTAAAATGCCAAATATTTCGTCCACGACCACAGTGGACATTTTCAGTTGCAGCAGGGGCGCAGGCGCAGAATCCGAGGCGGCGGCTGGCTCACCACTATGCCGAGACGTTTCTCTTATATTAAGATTTAAGGTTAAAAGTTGCGTATATTACGCATTTATATTTAAACTAGCTGACCCGGCGAACTCTGTTCCGCCTTAACAGCCGGTCCCATCTTTTTCTCGCGTCGCACTCACTGTGAGAAACTGTACTATCCTTGTTGCACTCGTGATAATAAAGCAATTGCAGATTTGTGTTTTTTTCTCAAACAAAGAAGAATTTCAAAAAAACGCTCTGATATTAAATAGATAATTAAAAAATCTATTACGTAGCAGAGCGTTTTTTTTTTTGGAATTGATTTTTGTTTAAGAGAAAAATACAAAGCTGTAATCATAGCGACCGGCTGTTAAAGGCAATAAATAAGCAGATTTTGGAATTTATTAAGTTAAATTGTTTATTAGAAAATACAAATAAAAAAATTAAGTAGATTAATCGTTCATTATTCTTCCTGTATT